>JAUIMM010000534.1:1862500-2102500 GCA_031769625.1 Taudactylus pleione | reverse complement strand
TCACAATGCCAGCTTTGGAATCCCAACACTTCCGTGTACCTTATTGCACGCTACGCGATGTACAAACAGTGCCAACACCTCTGTGGACCTTATTGCATGCTACGCGATGTACAGTGCCAACACCTCCTTGTACCTTATTGCACGCTACGCGATGTACAAACAGTGCCAACACCTCCGTGTACCTTATTGCACGCTACGCGATGTACAAACAGTGCCAACACCTCCGTGTACCTTATTGCCAGCTGTGCAATGTACAAACAGTGCCAACACCACTGTGGACCTTATTGCCAGCTGTGCGATGTACAAACAGTGCCAACACCACTGTGGACCTTATTGCAAGTTATGTGATGTACAAACAGTGCCAACACCTCCGTGGACCTTATTGCAAGCTACGTGATGTACAACAGTGCCAACACCTCCGTGTACCTTATTGCACGCTACGTGATGTACAACAGTGCCAACACCTCCGTGTACCTTATTGCGCGCTACGTGATGTACAACAGTGCCAACACCTCCGTGTACCTTATTGCAAGCTACGTGATGTACAACAGTGCCAACACCTCCGTGTACCTTATTGCACGCTACGTGATGTACAACAGTGCCAACACCTCCGTGTACCTTATTGCCAGCTGTGCGATGTACAAACAGTGCCAACACCACTGTGGACCTTATTGCAAGCTATGTGATGTACAAACAGTGCCAACACCTCCGTGGACCTTATTGCAAGCTACGTGATGTACAATAGTGCCAACACCTCTGTGTACCTTATTGCACGCTACGTGATGTACAACAGTGCGAACACCTCCGTGTACCTTATTGCAAGCTACGTGATGTACAACAGTGCCAACACCTCCGTGTACCTTATTGCACGCTACGTGATGTACAACAGTGCCAACACCTCCGTGTACCTTATTGCATGCTACGTGATATACAAACAGTGCCAACACCTCCGTGTACCTTATTGCATGCTACGTGATGTACAAACAGTGCCAACACCTCCGTGTACCTTATTGCATGCTACGTGATGTACAAACAGTGCCAACACCTCCGTGTACCTTATCGCACGCTAAGCGATGTTAAAACAGTGCCAAAATCTCCGTGGACCTTATTGCAAGCTACACGATGTACAATTTACTCTAAATTATTCACGTTTTGCCCCTTTCAGTGTACATCAATGTGTCAATATATGAATTAATATAAGAATTTGGGTTCAATATATATATGTCAGACAATAATAATGTAGGCATGAGAACGTCAACATGTTTTTGTGCTCATTTTGTCCCTAACCACAACCCTATAATTTCCGATGTCGACATTCTGCCAATGCCAACATTTTGCAGGCAATTGACCATTTATGATGTTGACATTCAAGCCGTGCTGACATAACATCATCAATATTGACATTATCCTGTCGACATTGTGAATCGGCAACATTGTGACTTCA
Organism: Taudactylus pleione; assembly: GCA_031769625.1. Lineage (NCBI taxonomy): Eukaryota > Metazoa > Chordata > Amphibia > Anura > Myobatrachidae > Taudactylus > Taudactylus pleione. The sequence continues at coordinate 2,101,056 of JAUIMM010000534.1, read as the reverse complement.
TAGTGCATACCAAGAATTCCAAAGCTTTCACTATTTACAAAATCTGCTGCAGATAATAATATCAGAAGTGCTGTCACCACCCAGTGGGTGACGGGGATTATTGTGGCAGGTACAAATCTATACCTCTCTAGAATAACACTCACCTCCTCAGTGGACCCTATTAGTTGCTTTGATACCAATCTCAACGTCTGTCTCTTGGCCAAAAGTAACCAAGAGAAGAAGGAAGCAGTAGGTCATAGAAAGTTCTGCTTCTCACCCATAAGCAGCATATATCTAGGTAATATGAGTTTGCAGACAGTCCAATGTCCAATGGTGCGTACACACTGGGCGATTAAAGTGGACGACTGAACGATAACGATATCGTTATCGTTCAGTCGTCCACTTTATCGTCCATTTTTAACATCAAAATGATGAACGATAACGATGACGCGCGTTCCCGCGGGTCGTTCGTCATTATCGTTCATCGAGTAAACATGCAGGCCATCCTGACGATGTCGTCAGGTTGCTGCATGTTGGGGAATGGGAGAGAGAACCGGGTGCTGAACGATATCGTTAATGATATTGTTCAGCGGGTGTGCTCAATGTCATGAACGACATTGAGCACAGCCTGCCGGGGACACACTAGACGATATCGTTCAGGGAGCATATCGTCTAGTGTGTACGCTTTTTAAGGATGCTTGGGCATTCTCTTTCCTAGTCCTGCTTGCCCCCATGTATCATCATGACGTCACACGTTCGGAAAATTGCCCTGTTATGACACTGTATCTATTCAAGGACTATTATATTCCATGATGGAAACTGTCAAATACCGTTATTAAAAGCGCACATGTATCTGCCTTTCTGTACCCCACCTCAGCAAGCGACCATTTAATTTATCCAGCTCTTCAAGAGAGATAACAGAGGAAATAATGAGCGCCTTTCTTAGTTTTAATTACTAAGAAGCCTGCTCACCCGTATGATGCTTATATTTTGTCTGTTTCCTTCCAACTTTCCCTATCATTAACATACCCTGAACAAGATAAATACAGAGCTTTGTCTGACAACATACAAGCACTTCACAGACAAAGCACCTGATACATCTTTTCCCAGATCAATTAGGAGCCGCTGTCAGTAGTGAGATGCCCACGGTTCTTTGCATGTTTCAGAAAACAGTAGTTTGAACCAGCCAGTCATCCCTGATTTGCAGCTATTGTGGCCGAAAAAAAGCAATGTTCCTCAATGCTAGCCTTATAAGCTGACACTTTTCTGCTTTACTCTTCATAATACAGAATGACTCCGCAAGGGCCTGATTCTGAGCCGGATGCAGAGGCATCCATGTGTGCGACTTTTGCTGCAGTAGTGTAAGCGACTTTCTGTAATAACACTACAAAGCCCTTCCCTGGTGTACAGCCGGGTGTCCGAATGCGCGAGGACTTAGACGTCCACTATGGGCATCTTTAGATGCTCAAATACTGCTTGGTGCATTGCTGTGCGTCTGAATAGCCACCTCCCAATATATTTCTAATACATTTCAGAGACTGTGGGGTATATTTACTAGAGTGCGGGTTTTTAGAAGTGGAGATGTTGCCCATAGCAACCAATCAGATTCTAATTAACATTTATCTAGCACCTTCTAGAATATAATAGCTAGAATCTGATTGGTTGCTATGGGCAACATCTCTATTTCTAAAAACCCGCAATTAGTAAATATACCCCCCCCTTTGCGTCTGAATCATTACTGCGACTCTGTGCGCAGACAATTGAGACGCTTATGTGGAGTGAAACTGATGTTTGCACAGCACAGTTACCTACCCTTCCGGAAGTCGTGGGAGGCTTCCAATTTTTCGGGTAACCCCCGCACCCCCGGAAGGTTAGGCACTTCTCCCGCATTCTGCCCACTTCCTAGTGAAGTGGGCAGAATGGGGAGAATATTATGGGGGATCGGTGGGTCCATGCACTGGGGGCGGGACCTAATGATGTGATTCTATGAGAATCTAGTAATTTAGCCCCGCCCCCTATTGAATTCACAGTGAATTCCCGCGAGGGGGCAGGGCTTAATGACACGGCCTGGACACCCCACCCTCAACTCCGCCCACCTGATTCTCCTCACCAGGCTTCTCCCAGGGAGGAGAATTTATAAGTCGGCAAGCGTGATGCGCCATAGAATAACATTGCTCCACTGTGTCTGAATCAGGCCCCTAATGTGATGACTTGAAGATAAAATGGTGGTATGTTTTACTCTGACTTAGGCCCGTATTCATTTTGAGCTGAGCCGCGATACTTTTTCGCCTCCCAGACTTTTCGCCTACATCACGTGTTTTGAAGGCAGAAAAGTATCGTGCGCGTGCCCACGTATCGCCGTATTCAATTTGAAAGTAGGCGAAAACGGGACCCAGCGAAACTTAAACAAGCTGGAAAGTACTGACAGATTTGGGGAAATCAGCCTGACACCCCCCAAAAGATGCTCTGACATGGGGGTTCCCTATGGTACCCCCCGATTTGGCTTGCTGAAGGTATTTGGTGTTTTTAAACAGGCTCAGTAGCTGCTAAATAGCGTTTTTGTATAAATGGTGCAGAATAGTATTCAGGAGTATTTTTTTTCCAGAAAATAACTTATCCCAGCAAATTTGTGGTACTTGAAAATGGGGGTCAGCATATTTTAAAGTTGCTAAAGTTAATTTGAAAAATCGTGAAAAATCCACCTGCCGCAAGCCCCTCAATGAAAAAAAAACACCTGGGGCATACTTGGGGACCCCCCCAGAGTCAAGTTCGCTAGTCTTTAACTTTAAATTTTTTTGACACAGTTTACCTTTGGGGGACTGTCTGAAGGCTGCACGGGGGGTTCCTGCAATGTTGCACCACAAAACCCCAATGCACTTTTTTCCCCCTGCTATTCATAGGCGAAACTTTTTCGCCTATTACATTGCATTGACTTTCCGCCTAGGCGGAAATTCTTTCAGATTGAATACGGCAGAACTTTTCCGCCTGGCGAAATGACGTCAAAAGTTTTTGCCCAAAACACGCGAAAAAGGCTTTTCGCTCTATATTGAGTACGGACCTTAGTAGACCCGTGTTTGATTACAAAACAGAACAAGCTCAAAGAAAAATTATCCATTATATAAAGGGCTAAAATGTCTGTCCCTGACATGTGCAGTGAGAGCCGGACGAAGTCGATGACATTAAATAAAAGCTATGGTCAAACTTTACACTCTTTTGGTATATACAGTATTTAATATAAACAGTATTTTGTCATGGATAACTTTATATGGCCTTTTTACAAACAAAATCATTTCAGCAAGACAAAGTAAAAATGTTACTGATAATAAACAAGGTATAAAAGCAAGACACAAGTATTTACTACAAATGTCATCTACTAGGAAATCTTTACTCAATAAATCAATATGCTCAAAGATTCATGGCTTTAGAAGATCTAAAAAACAGCCTTCATTTCAAAAACATCCTCATCCAACATATGCAAAATAGTTCTCATTCCTTCCTATTTAACATGTTACATAAATATTTATTAACCTCTTTATAAATGTTACATCATCAAGTCAAATTCATTTGGGAGCAAAGCAAAAAAAAGGCAATAACTTTACACCATGGCAAAACCTTGTTACAATGCAGAGAAATGTAGATTTGGGAGGGGCGCGTACTAGCTCAAATTGTAGTGTAAGTATAAAGCTGCCATTATTTGTGGGCTACATGCAAAAGCCGCCACGGATACCCTGCATGCAAAATAAAATAAAAATAAATGCATTTGCCAGGTAAAAATGTACTTCTTTTTTTTTTCTTTGCTCCCAACTCTAAATCAGACCCGGTATGCTAAAGTAAGACAATAAATTCTTAATTTAAAATGGTGATTACAAGAAAGACTTTATTTAGAGGGTGACATCATGGAATGATTACATTTTATTAGAGATGTGCGTGTACATTTTATTGCACTTTTGTACACCTTGTGGTAAGGAGGGCATCAGCAGTGGCTCCTACCCTCTTACCTTGGAGGGGCTGCCGCTGCTGGTCCGGCCGGCTTAACGGGTCCCAGCGCCTTTGCAATAGATCTGGCAGACACCGGGACCTGTGCTTGCGCACGTCCGGCGGTGGCGCCGCACATGCGCATAACACAGGCTCCTAGGCACTGCATCGGCTGCGGCCCCTAAAAGCCATGTAGGGCTGCTAGAAAGGCAGAGTAGCAGCTACCACTGGAAGCCGCTCTCTGTTAATCGCAGTCCGGACTGGCAGTCCCAGGTGGCGGAGACACCTCCCCCTGGGGTGCGTGACTGGCAGGCAGCGCTTCCAATGTGTAGCCATTGCCAGTCACGGTGTAGCTAGTGCAGTAACTGAACTGCACTGACTCACTGAGATGGCGGATTTTACTTGGAGGGGGGCTGCAGCCCATAGGTAATATCCGCCACTGGAGCATTATAAATGGGTGAAATATATACTGTATATATATTGTAGAAGGAGAACTGTACAAAGATAAAGGCACACTCTACTATACTGTATAATTATATATTGTAGAAGGAGAACTGTACAAAGATAAAGGCACACTCTACTATACTGTAAGTATATTGTAGAAGGAGAATTGTACAAAGATAAAGGCACTCTATACTATACTGTATATATATTGTAGAAGGAGAGCTGTACAAAGATAAAGGCACACTATACTGTATATATATTGTAGAAGGAGAACTGTACAAAGATAAAGGAAAACTATACTGTATATATATTGTAGAAGGAGAACTGTACAAAGATAAAGGCACACGATACTGTATATATATTGTAGAAGGAGAACTGTACAAAGATAAAGGCACACTATACTGTATATATATTGTAGAAGGAGAACTGTACAAAGATGAAGGCACACTATACTGTATATATATTGTAGAAGGAGAACTGTACAAAGATAAAGGCACACTATACTGTATATATATTGTAGAAGGAGAACTGTACAAAGATAAAGGCACACTATACTGTATATATATTGTAGAAGGAGAACTGTACAAAGATAAAGGCACACTATACTGTATATATATTGTAGAAGAACTGTACAAAGATAAAGGCACACTCTACTATACTGTGAAAACTAATTTCAAGATACATTGCCAGGAATATTTCTGAATACAGCACAAACCTTCTTAACCTGGTATAGGTTAATAAAACAGCAATGAACTTACATACATCAAAGCCAACAGAAGGACAGTATATTGTCTGCACAGAGAAAAAGCCAAATTATGTAATTCTCATGGATCACCCGATGTTGATAACTTGCTATATACATTCTATATGAATGCATAAATGAATGAACAAGGGACATTGGGAGAAAGCATTGTCTGTCTCTGTACCAGTGTTGGCTAACCTTGACACTCCAGCTGTTGTGGAACTATATATCCCAGCATGCCCTAATAGCAAAACTGTAGCAGTGCATGCTGGGTTATGTAGATCCATAACAGCTGGAGTGTCAAGGTTAGCCAACACTGCTCTATACCACTGGCTGGTAAAAAGCCCAAAGCAGCCTCAACCAACCACAGTTTTATCTTACTGTTTAATAGCAATAATATGATGAATGGTCCTTTCTTACTAAGGGTGGGATGCATCAAGCTCCAGAAATATTAGCTTGATGCATATGGGGAATGTGGTCAAACCTCTGAAAAAGGCATTTTTGGGAGATTTGATAGCATTTCTGAGGATAGTGCATCCCGCCATGAGTGTTAAACGTAATAGAACTAACATCAATAGTAGTGCCTACAAAAAAAAATGTAAAATATATATATTGTGTTCTTTATCGTTAGAAAAAGGGAAGTTTAAGAGTAAAATATAGGAATGGGGTCTCCTACAGTATTTGCAAACTTGTTAACCACAGAGTCACCAAAACCAGGAAGAAAGAAAACATACAGTATATATTAGTATGTGGCGCCATCACTTTGGAACATGAACACACATGTGGAATATGCAGATTGCCCGATATTGTCACATGTATGGCCCCAGAATAACAGGCATGGCTGAGACTGACCCAATCAAAAATCAATCAGATAATTTTTAGGCAAATTTACTGACAGTTGCGACCAACATGATTCGTCCAATTTGATCACAGATTTGTTATTGCCCGATTAGAAAACTGATCCTTGTGGGGTCAGAATTAGACATGAGAGAGTTATAGAAATGAAGAAATCTGTTCTAGAATGATGACAAACTCACCAGCCAGGTCCAATTTCTGCACGACAGTCTAGGCTACAACTTACGTTGACTTTTAAATGTTTTTTTTTTAATCTATGTTATAGATAGTGACTTAGGGGTCTATTCAAGATATGAATTATCGGGGTCTGAACGGAGCCCGGTAATTAACATTCCTCACCGCGGATGTCGGAGCAATTCATCATTGCTTTGGCGCGGAGACAGCTGATCCGAAAATCAGCTGTCGCTCTGAAATGGAGCAGTGAGACAAGTGCGCACAAGAGCCCCGACGTCTAGCAGAAGGAGCCGGATGGGGCGACCCGGGACTCCTTCACATAGGGAGCAAACACCAAATGCTCCCGCACTCGAGCTCCGAAAATATTTTATTTTCGAAGCTTGATGAATTCTGTCCACATATTAGTGTATGGGGACAGCGGGCCATTGCGCAAGAGGAAGGTAAGCAGGAAATATCTGTGATATCTCCTGCTTTACCTTCTTGATGAATAGCCTGAATACTTAACTTCTGTAATTGCAGGTGAAAATGTTAATTTTCACCTGCTTTTGTAGAAATTAAGTGATTCTGAATAGGCCCCTAAAGCTGCATACACATGGTATGATCTGCACAACCAACGAAATCGCTGAACAATTTCCCTTGAACTTTTCTGTAGTGCAGGCAGTGGCAAATGCAGGATTTCTAGAGGGGGTTTCCAAATGCTTGATTTTAGAGCGAGTGGCCAGTCCATGAAGAAGACATAGGCCCTCATTCAGAGCCGTACGCTCTGAGCAGAGCGCACGCTCTGAATGAGGGCCGGGCTCCATGAAAATGGAGCGTCCTCCTGGACGCTCGTATAGCTGTGGGTCACCACCCACAGGCTATACGAGCGTGCATTGTGATGGCCGCGATGGTCGTGACCATCGCGACCATCGAAATTGCGAGCCGGAGCCTGCGGTTGAGGTTTTCAACCGCAAGCTCCGGAGTGATTTTGGCTCTATCAGAGCCAAAATCACTCCCACTGACATCACTAGTGATGTCAGTGGGCCGGCTTCTGACGGGAGGCGTTCCCGTGGGAACGCCCCCGTCAGGGAGGCACGCCCCCGGCATGCCCACCAAAGGGGGCGTGGTGTCGATCAACATTGACAACACGCCCCCTTTGATCGGACACAACGAGCGAAGGACTTTCCGTCGCTCGTCGCGTCTGGCGCATGCGCACGACGGAGCTCCCTCCGTCGTGCGCATGCTCAGTCCATAACATCGACCCACTTGCGAGCGGACAGCCGCTCGCGAGTGGGTCTGAATCAGGCCCATAATTAGCACTTATCCAGCTTTAATATGTTACATACATAGTGTATTGTGTGTGATAATTCCAGCATATACAGGCCCAGCGAATACAGTAAGCTATTAGAAGCGGCAGTAGGTCCATCCTGTCTGAGTAAAATGTTTTTTTTTTCAGATGTGGGCACCATTCCTGAGCATTGGAGCAAGTTCGAGAGTCTGAGGGATCAGTAGATGGCATCACCACTTAATTCACATAGAATACTTTTATCACTTTTCTATTTGTTTGTATATTATTTATGTCATTTTAATTCTTTCTCATTTCATTAACACTTATTGATTTATACTTACACATCTTTTCTTTATACTTCACTATCACCTTTTTCCCTTTTCGTGTGATGCCCTGGGGATGGTCCTTGGTTGGAATTTTTTTGGGGTGCCTTGCTTCTCGGACGTGAACCCCTTAATGCTAGGGACGCCAGTATAGAGGAGCCTTGACGATTGGCCTGGCGCTTATTCATATATTTGCAAATGTATGCAACTAATACCTCTGAATCGCTATTATCATGTAGGATTTAAGTAGTGTTTTTGCTGCAGTGTGCTGGGGGGCAAATCTCCTTTTTTTCCTGGATCAGTAGAAGAACCTAGCACTGCCCTGGACATATATGTACATATTGTTCTCCTTATGTACTGGATAGTGTATTATTATACAGTATTAATAATTAACCCTATGGTCTACAGCAGTGCACCCCTAACAGTGCATGTTTTCCACATCTCCTAGTTGGTGCACAGTTATATTTATTACTGGCTAACAAATTTTAAAAGATCCACAGGTGGTGCTAATCAATTCATTTGTGATATTGAGAAGAACATGCAGCACTAGTAACATTCTATTATATTACTATTTCTATTGTGGTCATGGCGTGTGCTGGGGAGGGGGGATTCCAGGCAGATGGAACCCCCCCTGCATTTGCCTATGGCAGAACAAACGATATTGGGTGTACACACTGAAAGATATCTATGAGAGATATCTTTCAGTGAAGTCATCCTGCCACATGTCTGAACATGCAAATCGTGATGAAATCGTCCAAGTTGGCCTGCATGTATGGACGACCATAGATATCGTTATCGTCCTTACGGGAACGCGCATCATTGGTCGTTCGCTGCATAAAAATTAACGATATGAATGATTTATCGTTGAACGTTATAGTTCATATCGTTCATAAATATCGTACTGTGTGTGTGCACCTTTAGTGATTTTTCAAGCACTCTTGTAGATCACTAAAGTAAACCATTGACCAGACCTGCAGTCAGTTTGTGGTCTTATTTGGGCCTGGCTAATCTGCATATTTATTGGATGTAGTCAGGATCACAGTGACCAATCCGATGGTCACAATCCCGGCAGCAGAATCCCGACAGACAAAATACAGATGAATCCTGACGATGAGTATTAGGGTTAGGTTTAGGGTTAGGCACTAGGGGGAGGATTAGGGTTTGGCTGCGGTAGGGGATGGTTAAGGTTAGGCTACGTGAGAGGTGGATTAGAGTTAGAATACGGACTAAAATTCATCAGGATTTTGACTGTCACAATTCCGCTGACAGTATTTTAACTAGGGATGTGCGCCGGACCATTTTTGCCGGATTTGGATTTGGTTCTAATTCGTCGTCCGGCTTTGGATTTGGATTTGGATTTGCCAAACTGCGGTGACTGGCTTTGGATTTGGATTTGGATTTTTTTACACAAATTGACAAAAAAAGCTAAAATCACATAAATTGGTCTTTTTTTTCTTCCTAGAGTATTATTAACCTCAATAACATTAATTTCCAGTCAATTTAGACCATATCACAGCTTATAATATTGTTTTCAACATTATTGGCCAAAGGTTGCAGTGAGCTGACTGGTTACTAAGCGACAAAGCAGCGGCACAACGACACAGACACCACAGTATAAAGCACATCTATGACACATTGCCACACAGCAGTGGCAGAAATGAAAAGTAGGGCACCCACCCAGTGGGGTACGGCCAGCAGAGTCATAGTACTTGTTTACAAAGTGGGCTACGGCCCTAGGAGTCACAGTGCACAATCTTATTAGCATTACACCGCACATAGGGCCTGATTCACATTACACCATAAAGTAGTGTCTCTTATTTATGTTATGACACACAGTAGTGCCCCTTTTACACAATGCCCACAGTAGTGACCCTTTTACACAATGCCCACAGTAGCGGTGTCCCTTACACAATGTCCCCCAGCAGTGGTGCCCCCTATGCAGTCCCCTTAGTAGTAGGGTCCACTATGCAGTGCCCCCAGTAGAATGCCCCCCAGTAGTATGCCCCCCATTAGCAGGCCCCCCCCAGTAGTATGCCCCCCATTAGCAGGCCCCCCCAGTAGTATGCCCCCCATTAGCATGCCACCCAGTAGTATGCCCCCCAGTAGTATGGCTCCCCCAGTAGTAGGCTGCCCCAGTAGCAGGCCCCCCCAGTAGTAGGCTGCCCCAGTAGTAGCCCCCCCTGTAGTATGGGCCCCCCTGTAGTATGGCCCCCCCTGTAGTAGGCTGCCCCAGTAGCAGCCCCCCCCAGTAGTAGTAAGCCCCCCCAGTAGTATGCCCCCCCCCAGTAGCAGGCCCCTCAGTAGTATGGCCCCCCCAGTAGCAGACCCCCCCCAGTAGTATAGCCCCCCCCAGTAGCAGGCCCCTCTGTAGTATGGCCCCCCCAGTAGTATAGCCCCGCCCAGTAGCAGACCCCCCCCAGTAGTGCAGACCCCCCCAGTAGTATAGCCCCCCCCCAGTAGCAGGCCCCTCTGTAGTATGGCCCCCCAATAGTGCAGATCCCCCCCAGTAGTATGGCCCCCCCAGTAGCAGACCCCCCCCAGTAGTATAGCCCCCCCCAGTAGCAGGCCCCTCTGTAGTATGGCCCCCCCCAGTAGCAGACCCCCCCCAGTAGTGCAGACCCCCCCCAGTAGTATAGCCCCCCCCCAGTAGCAGGCCCCTCAGTAGTATGGCCCCCCAAGTAGTATAGCCCCCCCCAGTAGCAGACCCCCCCCCAGTAGCGCCCCCGGACCTTTGACAAGTAAAAAAATAAAAAAAATAAAACTTACCTGATTCCCCGCTCCCGCGCCGTCCGCTCTGTCACACGCTGAGGAGGGAGCCGGAAGACGGAGCTCATGTGTGAGCTCCAGCCGGCTCCCTCCGTGCAGCAGCCAATGAGAGTCTGTGTGACTCTCATTGGCTGCTGTAACAAACACACAGCTGCCGCTGGCGGCTGTGTGTCTGTGTCTGTGTAGGGCAGAGCGCTATCACTGCGCTCTGCCCTACACGCGAGGAGACCTGATGTCGGATTCTCTAGTGAGAATCCGACATCAGGCGGCCGCCGTTCGGCCCCAAACGGGGATCCGAGTCAGGCGGTGAACACCCGAACAGGGTTCGGGTGGACTCGGATCCCCAATGTTCGGAGCGGTTCGGATTCCACAGAATCCGAACCGCTCATCTCTAATTTTAACCATCGAGATGGTCACTGCTGGGACATCGTACCCAACCCCTTCTTATATATACAGTCTCCTCCTGTACTTTACATTGTCCACAGACAGGGAAGTAAGAAAAGGGTGTAATTGTTCACCAGTATTAAGAGTCCTATTTGTTAAACCTTTCAGAACCTTAGACGAAGACCTATGCTGGAAGCACTCTGCTTCCAAGGGACAACAGATGCAGATTTCACATCTTGTAGTGACTTCTACTGATCCTCTTCATCGTTGTCAGTGACCATGATTTAACCCCTTCCTTGCTGAGCCTCTTTTGGACTCTTTTACGCTAGTTACATTTCAACATCAATATCAGTAATTATTTATGCACGACTTTCAGAAGTTATAACTTGGTTTTATTCAGAAGACCTTGAATTTCCAGAAAATATATACCTCCGCATGAGGCAGAGACAAACTACCCCCAAAAAGAGCTTTTTTTTATTGAACTGGCAAGAAAGTAAACTAACATCAAATACGTGTATTTTTTTCTCTAACCATCTTCAAGAAATACTTTGTAGTTCTTGCTTTGGCATCAATCCAGTTTTCCAAAAAGCAAAAAAGCTGGATTCTACACGTAGGTTTCCAAGGTTTCATTTTTTTTTGGAGTGTTTGAATGAAAGGCATAAAATGTGTAGGATTAATATGATAGACCGGAATCGGTATGAAATACTGCTGGCCGCATAGTTCGATTCACGGCCGACAGATGAACAGATCCCGGCAGCGGCAGCCCAACAGCGCTGGAAATCCCAATCGTCCTCAGGTAAGTAATAACTAACCTAACCTAGCCCCCTAGCCCTAACCCTCCTTAGGGGTGCCTAACCCTAACCCCCCCAAATGCCTAACCCTAATCCCCCCTGTAAGTGCCTAACCCCCCCTTCCCCGCTGCCTAAACCTAAGTCACTCGGGGGGGTGCCTAACCCTAAGTCCCCCACGGGGGTGCCTAACCCTCCCTCCCCCTAGCCTAGCCTTAACCCTCCCGGGGGGGTGCCTGACCCTAAGTCCCCCCCGGATGCGCTAAACCTAACCCACCCCCCCTGCGGTTGTCCGCTCGCGGAGCCAGGCATCCCTTCGATCGGGATGCCGGGCCACTGTCTCCTGGCGTCTGGAAAATGACAGGTGTCTAGATATATTTAACCCACGCCGGAATAAAGCAGTCGGGAAGCCGGCTGTCGGGATCATGTCAGCCGGTTTCCCGATTGCATCCCGATAGACCAATAACCCATACCATTTTGAAAAATAATCTTCGATATCTTTTGAGGTATCTCCTCTATATATTTATGATAGGATAAGGGAGATCAGTGCATTTAAACCACCTAATTTCTAGACTTCTTAATGCTTTCTGTAGTATAGGGGGCTGGGAACCAGACAATAAATACTACAGGGCACATTCCCCTCTTTCAAAGAGGTCCTCCCAAGTGGGTAGTGGCCAGAATGGAGGAAATCATACACTTTAAGTAACTTTCTCATTTGTCATCTCTATTAGTATTTCTGCGACATAGGTTGGTAATGTCTAGTGATCGTACACATGATAACCTAGTGATTACCACTGAGGGACCACATTATTTGAAAGAGTGACTCCCTTCTTTAAAATTAGAGTGCCCATTGGTATTTTGAAGCGAGAAGTGTAGATATTTCCCCATCCCTAGCAGAGCCGGATTTAGACCTCATGGGGCCCTAGGCAAGATCCTGTTTCTGGGCCCCCGACCCTCAAACAGTTCATAGCACTATACTTTTATTCTTAATTCATGCCACTGTACAGCACCCTGAAGAAAAAGTCTGCCGCAGGCTTGAAAAGTCAGCTATGTATAATACACGTTTTTTGCTACCTTTCACTAAGCTTTTCTGAGTTGACCCCACTGATTGACCCCTCTATAGCTCTAACTGCCAGTCTATTCCATATCACACTGACTTACTGGCCCTCTCACAGCAATCACTCACTCAACACACTGACCTCCATCCAAGCTCACTTATTGCCCCCTTATAGCACAACGTGCCCCCACAGCACACACACTGACCCAGTTACTGCCCATCTCATAGCATCACATACTGCCCCCTCACAGCACCACATACTACCCTCTTTACTGCCTTCGCCCAGCATCATGTACTGCCTCCTCACAGTACCCCTCACAGCACAGACCACCCTCTCCCTCAGAACCAGCACCCCTCTCTCCTCACAGCACAGAAGCCCTCTCTCCTCACAGCACAGACTCCACTCAGCACAGAAACCTTTCTCCTCACAATACTCCCCGCAGCCCTTTCAGCACAGACCCCCTCTGCCCTCACAGCACAGACCTCACTCAGCAGACACCTTTCCCCTCACAATACCCCCCTCAGCCCTCTCAGCAGACCCCCCTTCTGCCCTCACAGCAGACCCCCAACTGCCTTAACAGCACAGTTCTCCCATCGGTCCTTTCAGCACAGACCCCCCTCTGCCCTCTCAGCACAGACCCCCCTCCTCTGTCCTCTCAGCACAGACCCCCCTCTGCCCTCACAACAGACCCTCCTTCTGCCCTCACAGCACAGACCCCATTCAGCAGACACCTTTCCCCTCACAATACCCCCTCAGCCCTCTCAGCACAGTCACCCTCAGCCCTCTCAGCAGACCCCCTTCTGCCCTCACAGCAGACCCCCAACTGCCTTAACAGCACAGTTCTCCCATCGGTCATTTCAGCACAGACCCCCCCCTCTGCCCTCTCAGCACAGACCCCCCCTCTGCCCTCTCAGCACAGACCCCCCTCTGCCCTCTCAGCAGACCCCCCCTATACCCTCTCAGCACAGACTCCCCCCTCTGCCCTCTCAGCACAGACCCCCCTCTTCCCTCTTAGCAGACCCTCCCTATACCCTCTCAGCACAGACTCCCCCCTCTGCCCTCTCAGCACAGAGTCCCCCTTGCCCTCTCCGCACAGGCACCCCCCGCCTTCTCAGCACAGACCCACCCATCTGTCCTCTCAGCACAGTTCCACCCCTCCCCCCTTTCAGCACAGATCCACTTTCTGCCTTCATGGCACAGACTCCCACCCTCTGCACTCACAGCGGAAAGCCTCCTCCAATCCCCTCACAACACATTTTTCCCGTCCCCCTGCCAAACTTACCTGCCGGGACCGTTTGTATTTGTATGGCTCCTCGAGTGCTCATCCTCCCAGTGAGTGAAATTGCGACGTGACGTGATGACATCACGTCGCATAACTGAACAGTGCAAAGCCTCCTACAAGCGCAGAGAGAGGGGTGGGTGACTCACATACCCTGCTAATGATAGAGCCGGCCCAGTCCTGCAGCTCCGCCTTTTCCTCCTCCCCCCGCCGCCTCCCTCGTGCTGCTGCTGCTACCAGCCAGACTGCCTCCGCTCCTCCTTTCAGCCTCTCCCCGGCTGGTGCACACTCCAGGGACGGATGTCAGGGGGGCCCGGCTGCGGGCCTCTTAGGTCCCGCCGGGCCCTAGGCGGCCGCTTAGGTTGCCTAGCGGTAAATCCGCCCCTGATCCATAGACTTCATAATGACTTGTACAGTACAGGGTATTCATTGTTGCAGTGGCCATCTTCTCTATATCCCTCTCGAACGTTTGATACATCTTCCCCTCTAGAATGAGGGAGATGGGGCAAAGCCTTGGAAATAATATTAAAGTACTGCATAACAAATGGCAAATGTCGATTTGAAGTTGTAGTCACAAAACACTAAGTTGAGTAGTTCCCAAACTTGGGTCCTCAAGGCACCCTAACAGTAAAGGTTTTAGGGGCCTAGTCATAATCGGTGGCCGTATGGCCCCCGATGATTTAGTAATGGTCTTGCTGCGAGGGATACTTAAGTATCCAACTCACAGAGGGGGAAACTTGACACCAGAGCAATTCATCATTGATCCGGTGCGGGGACAGCTGCTCCGAAAAGCAACTGTCCCTTCGGTTAGTATCGCAGCTACAGAAGTAGCTGCGTTACTTACCTGTTCCCCGTCGGCCCAGCTACGCACCTGAGGTCACGCGTGCACAAAGCCGCCGGGGAGGTAGTGAGGAGGCGGCGGAGGGATCCGCTCTGATCCCTCTTCACATCCCCGGAACTCCTTCCCATAGGATGGACCGGGGATCCGAGAACAAGAGCCGTCTCCGTCAGTTTTCAGAGTTTGCTGAATATCAGGTGGTCCTACCAGACCCCTGATGATAAATAGCCTTGTAACCTAAATATGCGTTTCCGCATGGTTACAGGGCCATTTATCGTTTGAGGAATAGGCCCCTCAATGTTACCCATGGTGGAGCACAGAAGGTTATGTTAAATTGTCTGTGGTGTTACTTTAGTCACCTGTGCCCTAGCATGGATATCCTTTAAACCTGGACTGTTAGGGTACCTTGAGGATGGAGTTTGGGAACCTCTGATGATATGGAGATGATAATATTAGGTGAAAAGTGCAAGTTCTTCTATCACTATATAGCTATAAGGTTAACCTCAATTTCTCCCTCTGACTTATGGTGGGAATTGACCTCTGACCTGTGTAGGTCCTCTGCCTAGACATTCACCTCCCCTCCCTCCATACTTCCTTTATATCACGTTCCCTCCCACCTTCTCCTTGTCTCCATGGAAACAAGCTTCACCGCTATGTGAAAGGGACCATTGTCATGTTAATGGTTCCCCTATTCTTTCACCGGAGGAATTCTTGGTGGGAAAATGATAGTGTTTTAAAGATGGGAGGGGTAGTGGAAAAAAAGCTTCTTTTCTATTCCCCTAGACAGTCGAACTGTAACCCCTTCAACTGGAAGAGACTGTGGGAATGCTATACATTTCTGCCTTTCATTTTTTATTTTAACCACCTATTTTTAGGCCATTACTATTCACCTTACTTCAACTACTATATTTGGCTTTTTAGATATTTATGACCTATTTATTCAGCTATGCGAGATTGATAAATTCACTTAAACATAAAAAATTACGTTAATGTTATTTTTCACATTTCAGTTTTCATTGCAGTAAGATAAACTCCTGTGTTACCGTAAATCATTCTGCAAGTTGCGCCTTATTGGTCGTTGTGTGTGTGGGTGTGTCCATCTTGTCACTCAGGGGTCTATTTACTAAGCAGTGTTAGGAGGAGACAGAGTGAAAAGTGATAAGGTGCCAGCCAATCAGCTCCTAACTGCCATCTCACAGGCTGTGTTTGAAAAATTACAGGAGTTGATTGGCTGGCACCTTATCACTTTTTTAACACTTTTCACTCTGTCTCCTAACACTGCTTAGTAAATAGACCCCTCAGTAACATGACCTATTTGTAGGCTCAGATACGGCCATGCTGTGCATAAATACACATTGGGCCTGATGAAGACTTCCACGCAAATTGTGTCCCCAAATTGTGACCATCTGCAAAGAGACAAGTACCTAAAGATGCGTGCTTGCCTTCAAAAAAGTGACGGACTAGGGCTGCGAAGCAACCCTGGCATTGTTAGCGCATGCGCATAAAAATAGGGGTGTGCCCACGCCTCAATGGGGTTGTGGCCTCGCCTTATGGCCCCCCCTCATTTCTCTGCATACCGACCTAACACAGCCAGACTTTCAGATGGCCAGAACGGCCCGTCAGGCCATCGATCCTTCTGCCTACGACAGTAATATATGCACCTGGCGTTGCCAGGAACCCATCACAGACACTTAAATCCCACTTGCGTCCATGTTTTAAGTTTAACCTATTTATTTGAGGTACAAGAAACCATTCACTATTATACTCTTTTTCTTCGAGGTCCATGGGGTCAACAGCCATTACGTTGGGGTATGAATCCCGGTCACCAAACAGTTAACGCAAATGAGTTCTCTGCTCCCAGGATGCACCGGGGTTCCTCCTCATATACCCCACCCCCTGCCTCAGGTAGCCAGTTCGTTACCAAGCTCAAGCAGGCAGAGACAAACAAAGGGTAAGAAAGAAAAGACCCATACTCACGAGTCCAGACTCTCAAGAGAAGAACTACGGAAAAACCTCCCCCAGAACTACAGGTGCTTCTGGGTGGGTGTCCTGTGGACCCCATGGACCTCGAAGAAAAAGAGTTAACAAAGGTATGTCATACCATAACTCTTATTTTCTTCTTCGGGGTCCATGGGGTCCACAGCCATTATGTTGGGGATATCCCAAAGCACTAACCCTACAGGCGGGGACGCTCCTGGCTCTCGGAAGAGAGGAGAATCCTACGCCCGAAGGAGGCATCCTGAGAGGCAAAGGTGTCAAAGGAATAAAATTTGACAAAGGTATGGATGGAAGACCATGTGGCTGCTTTGCATAATTGCTCAGCAGAAGCACCCCGGCGGGCCGCCCATGATGGACCTACCGCCCTAGTAGAATGTGCCGTCACTGAATCCGGCACCCGCATGCCAACCTGTGTATAAGCCAATGAAATTGCCATGCGAATCCGCCTGGCCAGTGTCTGTTTACTGGCTGGCCAGCCACGCTTATGACAACCATAAATACAAAAAGTGAATCGGACTTCCTCCATTTGCTCATGCGTTTAATATAAATTCTCAACGCACGGACCACATTCAGGGAAGCCTCACCTTGTGAGAGACTTGTGCCCTGAAATGCTGGAACTACTATTTCTTCATTAATATGATATTTAGACACCACTTTCGGAAGGTAACCCTCCCTAGTACGTAGCACTGCTCTATCTTGATGAAATACCAAGAACGGCTCCCGGAAGGAAAGCGCAGCTAAATCCGACACTCTACGTGCCGATGCCATAGCAAGGAGGAATACCGTCTTTGCTGTTAGCCACTTGATGTCTATTGAATTTAAAGGCTAGAACGGAGGAGCCTGTAAAACCTTCAGAACTAGAGTCAAGTCCCACGGAACAACCGGGGAAATGAAGGGAGGCTGAAATCTCAACACCCCCTGAAAAAAGGTCTTTATATCTGGTCTCAGAGAAATTTTATGTTGGAACCAGACTGAAAGAGCTGACACCTGTACCCTTAAAGAGGCCAGGCGGAGCCCTTTGTCCAGACCGCTTTGAAGAAAATCAAGCACTCTGGATATCAGGTATTTCTGTGGATCATACCCTTTCAGTTCACACCACTGCAAGAAAGTATGCCAAACTCTATAGTATATACGGGCTGAGGATGGTTTCTATGCCTTCAACATCGTCCGTATAACAGACTCAGAAAACCCCTTCTTCCTCCAGACGGAGGCCTCAAGAGCCATGCCATCAGCGATAGCCGATGAAGAATCCGGGTACCAGCAGGGACCCTGTAGCAACAGATCCGGTCTCAATGGCAGAGGCCATGGAGTGTCTATGGAGAGAGACCGTAGATCTGTGAACCAGTGCTGTCTCGGCCATGCCGGAGCTATTAATATGACGGTGCTGCCCTCTTGTTTGATCTTTCTGACAACTCTGGGCAGAAGAGCAAAACGGGGGAAACAGATATACCAGCTTGTAACGCCACTTTACTGTCAGTGCGTCTACAAACTCGGCTCTCGGATCTCTTGTCCAGGATCCGTACCTGGGAACCTTGTTGTTCCTTCTTGATGCCATCAGATCTATTTCTGGTAGACCCCACCTGTCCACAAGGTTCCGAAAAATCTGTGGATGTAGGGCCCATTCTCCTGCATTTATCTCTTGCCGACTGAGAAAATCGGCCTCCCAATTCAGGATTCCTGGAATGAACACGGCAGATATCGTGGGCAGATGAGTCTCTGCCCATACCAGGATCTTTGATACCTCTGCCAAGGCAGCCCGACTCCTTGTGCCCCCTTGATGATTTAGGTAGGCAACCGTGGTGTGATTGTCCGACTGTATCTGCACCGACCTGCCCTTTAAGATTTCCTGAGCCTGCACTAAAGCTTTGAATATAGCTCTTAGTTCCAGGATGTTATTGGTAGCCGGCTTTCCGCCACTGACCACTTTCCTTGGAAAGTGTGTGACCCCCATCATCGAACCCCCAACCTTGAAGACTGGCGTCGGTTTTGACTAATGTCCAATCCGGCACCCAAAAGGGGCGACCCTGCCTGAGATGCTTTGTCTGTAACCAGCAGGTCAGGGACAACTGTACCTCTGGAGAGAGACGCAGCAGCTGAGACCTGATCGTGCGATGATCCTTGTTCCAGCGAGACAGAACTAATTGCTGCAGTAGTCTGGAGTGGAATTGAGCGTATTCCACCATCCTGAAGGTGGCCACCATTGACCCCAGGACCTGCATGGCTACTAGAACGGATATCTGCCTGTTGCGAAGCAACCTGCGTATTCGTGATTGTAGGGCAAGGATCTTCTCCTCCGGCAGATATATTTTCTGCACCATAGAGTCCAATCTCGCTCCCAAATGCCACATCTGTTGTACCGGACAGGGTGACGACTTTTGCCAGTTTATGATCCAGCTGTGAGTGTACAGACATGATACTGTCAGCCTCAAATGATCCTGTAACTGCTGCGGGGACTGCCCTAGCAACAGGAGGTCATCCAAGTACGGCAAAATCCTGAAGGCATGCCATCATCAACGCCATCACCTTGGTGAATACCCGAGGGGCTGTGGACAGGCCAAAAGGTAGGGCTTGGAACTGAAAATGTTCCTCTCCTACCGCAAAACGAAGAAATTTTTGATGAGCCTGTGTGATTGGGATGTGAAGGTAGGCATCCTGAATATCTAGGGATACCATATAGGCCCCCTGTTCCATTGCCAACACAATCGATCACAATGTTTCCATCCTGAACCCGGGGGCTCGAACAAATTTGTTGAGCTCTCTCAGATTCAGAATAGGCCGGTATGACCCATTCGGTTTCTGAACCAAGAACAGTTTGGAGTAAAACCCCTCTCAGAACTGATTCTCTGGCACTGGAATAACTACTTCTGATGATAGCAAGGCAAGAATAGCCTTCTGAAGGGCCAAAGCTCTTTCTGAACCCACCTGTGGGTTTATACAAAAGAACCTTTGCGGAGGATTCCTCCAAAACCGTACCCTCAGGAAACAACTCCTTGAACCCAGGCATCCTCCGTCATGAGGTGCCAGGGCTCTGAGAACCAAAGTAGTCACCCCTCCACCCTGGGATCCCCCAGGGGGAGGCCCGTCCCATCAGGCCACTGGTTTATCCTGGACCCTAGATCCTGGACGTTTGTTCTGCCAGTGCTTCCTGGGTCCTGCCTTTTTTGGTGGAAATCTCGCTGAGGGCTGACCTTTGGCCTTGCCCTGCGGCCAAAACCCCCGAAAGGATGGCCTCCTCAATTTAGACGAGGTTGCTGATGGCAAACCTGCCGTCTTTGAGGCTGCCATGGAGGATACAATTTTGTCCAATTCTGGACCAAAGAGAACACCTCCTGTGAATGGAAGGAATTCTAGGGCCTTTTTGGACCCGGCATCTGCCTTCCAATCCTTCAACCAGAGGAAAGGATCCCTGCATCCAAGGCAGCATCTCCCAAATAAGAGGCCCCTTCTCTAATAAAGGAGATCATATCCAGTTGCTCCTTAGAGGCATCTGGTAAAGACTCCGTTAGAGTTTTGGCCCACTCCTCAATAGCTCTTGCTGCCCAGGCAGTGGCCATAGCTGGGTGGGTGGCCGTTCCTGCCAGCGAAAAAATTTATTTGAGACAAGTCTCCAGTCTCCTATCCGTGGTTTCCTTCAGCGAAACTGCTGGGATTAGCAGCGTGGTACGTTTAATCAGCTGTGCCACATGTGCATCAACTGACGGTGGATTCTCCCACTTGGCACAGTCCTCTGCTGGGAAAGGATATAGAAGTGCCATTCTTTTAGAAGAATGGCTTATCTTATCCGGACGGACCCAGGCTTCCTCCATAATTTCTGATAAATGTTCAGACTTTGGGAATTCTGCCTTAACCACTTTCTGGCACTTAAACAGGGGGGCTTTCCTAGGCGGAAGATCCCCTTCCTTGATATTTAACACCGATTTTACAGCCCTTATCAGAAAGGGGACATCGGCTACTGGGAAATGATCATCACCCTCCTCGGAGCTAGACTCCTGTGAAGAGTCATGTGCCTGTTCCTCCTCGGAGGAGGCACTGGAGTACTCACCCACATGAGGCGATACATGGCGCCTAGATTTAGGCTGCTTTGGCTTGACAGCCTGAGGCTGAAAAGCCCGAGGATGATGCCATAACCTTACCAGCACCAGGGTCCATCCAAGGCGGCCACATCATGGGCATAGGATGCATCTGCTGAGGCAAACCCCAAACCGGAGGTACCAGGGCAGCCAGCCGTTCCGCCACCTGAGCCATAACCTGAGAAAATGTCGCCCAAGGGTGTTCAGGGCCTGAAACAGGCAAACTTAATTGGTGTGGTGGCTGTCGGAAACAGTTCCCACAAAGCCCATTTTGTAGAAAGTCCTGTGGGGACAATCCTGCCTTGCAGGCTACACAGGATATCAGCTACGGGGCTCCCGCCACCTGACCCTCAGACTCCTTAGACATAACACTATGCCACTGGTTCTGAGTGTCTATGTGCTGCTTTCTACTCTCAACCCACACACCTGTAGCAGTGGAAGGGGAGAGACAGTGACAGTATACAGGAATTACAGTTCTTTTACAGAAGAAACAGTATCCATAAACAACAATCACATGTCATGCATAAATACTCCACGAGCCATATGCATATAAGCTCTCACTACCATAATCAGCCTCAGCTTAGGTAGGATAGAGCCCTGTAAACACCAAAACCAGCAGTAGGCAAGGTATACAGGGAGACTGCCCAGCGTCCTGTAGGAGCAGCGTTCAGAGAGCAACTGACATACACTCTGGCTGCCCTATATGGAGGCTGGGAGGAGCAATCCACAATCACTGTGCCAGAGGACTGAACTAGCATGTGGATTGGGGGAGGGGCCGCCGGGGAAGCGTACCTCCCCTAATGCTGCTTGGACCTGCCTGGTAAACTGACCTGGCCGCCGCCACAAGCCCCGGCTGGTCAGGAACATCATATCCCGGCAGTCTAGGCTAGGAGACAAGTCGTATGCCTCCTGACTGCAGCTCGCCTCCGGCTAGTCTCACTGCCGGAGGCCAGACCGCCACGTGGTTCCGGCGTCAGCGGCCGCCGCAACCACCTGCTTCCCTGCCATCCCCTTGATCCGGATGCGGTCCAGGGCCTGAGAGCCCCTGCCGAATCCCCTGCCATGGACCTGCCAAGGCTAGCGGTGCGGCGCCGGAGGAGGTAGTTGCAGCGCGTGGCCGGTGCGCCTCCAATCAGACGCGAGGCTCCTTCCAGGGCAGCTCAGACCACCTGCTGAGATAGAGAGTAAAACTCTCGCTTTTTTTTTTTTTTTTTTTACTCATCTGCAGGACTGCTCCAGCAGTCCCACTGTCTATGTGGTGAACACACCAAACAGGAAGAACTGGCTACCTGAGGCAGGGGGTGGGGTATATGAGGAGGAACCCCGATGTATCCTGGGAGCAGAGAACTTGTTTGCATTAACTGTTTGGTGACCGAGATTCATATCCCAACGTAATGGCTGTGGACCCCATGGACCCCGAAGAAAATAAAGTTTTGTTTGAACAAACGCACAAAATTATAACAGTGCCCCAGTGACGAAGATATCACTAACCAGTGTCAACGTGCACAAAGCTAATCACAAGCAGTTTGCTCGTGCCGGTGACAATCATCAACACGTTATTTTCATCGGCGCCTAACCAGCGCAAATCATACTTGCCTACGCTCCTGTAATGACCAAGAGGCTCCCGAAAATCGGGTGCCCAGAAAAGTGGGCAAGTCTCCTGGCCGGCAGTGTGTGTGTGTGTGGGGGAGGGCATGATGCGATTTGCATTGGATTGCCTTATCGTGGCCCCGCCCCTGCTTCCCAATGTTGGTAATCTCAACATTATGTAGCGGGAGCGGGCCACAAAGACGCAATCGCATGGTCACACCCCCCGCTCCGCCCCCAATGCCACGACGAGTCCCTGCCACCCATCCTTTATACCATGCCACTCAGCTCCCACAGTTGTGCCGACCTGGCTGCCCGGCAAGTATTGCGCAAATGCAGGTTTTTCAGCTTCTATTCCCAATTGCGCAAAAACACTCCCTGTCTGCAATAGGTCTATGTCAGAACACCCCGATGAAGAAGCAGTTCTCAGTGGCAGAATCACGCACATCTGCATGGGTGGACCCACTGTTTTAGGCATGCACAGAGCAAATATCTCAGACCAACTGGCAAAGCAGTCAGCATCAGGACCAATGTCTGTAATAGGAGAAGTTACTCTTATTTGTCCAATGTCTGTAATTGGAGAAGTTACTCTTATTTGATCAATGTCTGTAATAGGAGAAGTTACTCTTATTTGCTCAGTGTCTGTAATAGGAGAAGTTACTCTTATTTGCTCAGTGTCTGTAATAGGAGAATTTACTCTTATTTGCTCAATGTCTGTAATAGGAGAAGTTACTCTTATTTGCTCAGTGTCTGTAATAGGAGAAGTTACTCTTATTTGTCCAATGTCTGTAATAGGAGAAGTTACTCTTATTTGTCCAATGTCTGATAGGAGAAGTTACTCTTATTTGCTCAATGTCTGTAATAGGAGAAGTTACTCTTATTTGCTCAGTGTCTGTAATAGGAGAAGTTACTCTTATTTGTCCAATGTCTGTAATAGGAGAAGTTACTCTTATTTACTCAATGTCTGTAATAGAAGTTAGTCTGATTTGTCCAATGTCTGTAATAGGAGAAGTTACTCTTATTTGCTCAATATCTGTTATATGAGAAGTTACTCTTATTTGCTCAATGTCTGTAATAAGAGAAGTAACTCTTATTTGTCCAATGTCTGTAATAGGAGAAGTTACTCTTATTTGCTCAGTGTCTGTAATAGGAGAAGTTACTCATATTTGCTCAGTGTCTGTAATAGAAGTTACTCTTATTTGCTCAATGTCTGTAATAAGAGAAGTTACTCTTATTTGCTCAATGTCTGTAATAGGAGAAGTTACTCTTATTTGCTCAGTGTCTGTAATAGAAGTTACTCTTATTTGCTCAATGTCTGTAATAGGAGAAGTTACTCTTATTTGCTCAGTGTCTGTAATAGGAGAAGTTACTCTTATTTGCTCAATGTCTGTAATAAGAGAAGTTACTCTTATTTGTCCAATGTCTGTAATAGGAGAAGTTACTCTTATTTGCTCAGTGTCTGTAATAGGAGAAGTTACTCTTATTTGCTCAGTGTCTGTAATAGAAGTTACTCTTATTTGCTCAATGTCTGTAATAAGAGAAGTTACTCTTATTTGAGTGTTTTTTTTTTCCACAGCTATCCTGTGTATGCTGTGACCACTGACTATGGTTCACCTCCACCTCTTGCTGTGTTTGACCTTGCCATTACTGTTCTTGCATCTGACTAATGCTAGTGGGGTTAATACTGTATGACAGCATAATCCTGCACCTCTCTCTCAGGTGGAGCTGTTGCTGTTGCTATTTATGGATTACTTTGCTTCTCCCCTTAAAGACAAGTGTAAACCTTCTAGGATGTTGATAGGCAAACTGATACACTTCGAGGACTGTACTGGACTGCCCTCTAACCTTTAAAAAGGGCAGTACATTACCATTAATCTTAGTAGTAAGGTAAATTAATACATCTAATCAATTACTAATGTAATAATATATCAGCAGGCCTTTTAAACAAGCAGTATAAGGTAAAATGGGATGTAGTCACCATCCTGGCACCAGAATCTCCACAGCAGTCAGATTCCTGATGGCTGCGATCCCAACGGTGAGTATAAAGGCTCATACACACAGGACGATGTGCTGTATGAACGATATTGGTGAAAGATTTCCCTTGAACTCTAACTCTCTGTAGTGCAGGACAAACAATATTGGGTGTACACACTGACAGATATCTTTAAAGATTTCTTTCAGTGAAGTCATCCTGCCATATCTGTGAACAGGCAATCTTGGCGATATCGTCATATTGGCCTGCATGTACGGACGACCCAAGATATCGTTAACGACTCACAGGAGCATGTATCGTTGGTCGTTCACTGCATACACATTGAATGATATATCATTGAATGATATCCTTAACATCCATATCGTTCATAATAATCGTCTAGTGTGGATGCGGCTTAAGGGTTAGGCCAGGGGTTCCCAAACTGGATGCCACAAATTGGTGTTCCAGTACCTAATCAATTTATTTATGGTCAATGTGATTGACAACCACCAGCACATAAAATATGTGGATAAACAGAAGCGCAACCACCACAACTGAACCTAAGGATAACCTATAAGCACAATTTACATAATTTAATAATATTTTCAGAATTTTTCAACAAGAAACTTTTGGTCTAGGTGTGCCATGAAAAAAATGCTGATACTCTAGGGTGTCGTGATAGAAAAAAGTTTGGGAACCACTGGGTTAGGGATTAGGCACTAGCAGGAGGGTTAGGCTGTAGGAGAGGAGGGTTAGTGTTAGGCTGTGGGAGGGCACATAGGGTGATGTTCCAGATGGAAGGGTTAGGGTTAGGCTGCAGCAAAGGTGACTTGGGGGTAGGATTAGGGGAAGGGGTAAGAATACTTACCTGCATGCGTCGGGACTTCCACGATCCGGATTACGCTGCCAGGATTCTGACCACCGGCAAAATATAAGCGCTAGGATCAAGTACTCAAAACGGTATAATAAACAAATATAACAACTAAGCAGGAAGGAGCTAGGGGTGGCAAATGAAGGTTTGAGGGGCTGCATGCTGCCCTGGGGCTACCTGATGACCGTCACTGTACTAGGGCCATTCCGTAAACATATGTGTCTTGATACAAAATGACATATTATCTATTACAACATTTAATATGAGCCAATGATACTGTGCCGTGTAATGTTCCATGACAAGTTTGTATTTATAGTGTAATCAAATTATTTTTTCATTCTGAATGAAGTCTGAGTGTGACATACGTAACCATGGAATGACTCAGAACTTCATATCCAACATACCTAACTGTATCAGTTATATCCAGAACAGGCCAGCTTTATGTACAGAATATAGTACAACCATTAATTGTAGGATCCAAGCAAGAAGAGAAAACACTGACCATGCTGATGAGTAATTTCCCTTTACAATTACATTGTGAGAACCTTCTGTGCACCATAGTGCATTGATAATCTTGAAACAGATGTTCAATAGTCTCTGATAGTATGTCTCTGAGGCAAGTTTAAGGTCACAGTCACTTAAATGCTATGACATCCTGTAGGTGTGAGAACTGTCTCTTCTGTAATGCTGTCCCGCTCTCTTTAATCTGTATAAACAATAGTTTTTCTCTTTAACAAAAAATAATAAAAAATCAGATACAAACCATGTGATGAAAATGAAATCAATAAAATGCTAATAGCAATATTTTCGTATTCTACAACTTTAAAATGAAGTAGGAAGCAAAGTCGACATGAGGCAGACTTGGAGGCATTGGCGTATCTATAATGGGTCCAGGGGGCCCTGCATCGCACACACTCCCGTGACTCCCACACTTAGGGGGCCCCCACACACTGTCCCCGGCTCCTGGCCACATCCCCCAAATGGCCCCCAACAACTAAGTATATAAGTCATTCAGAGCGGTGGATACGTAACTACCGGAGCAATTCAGTATTGCTCAGCAGGGGCGCCGAGAGGGGGGGGGAGCGGGTACAGATTACCCTGGCCCGGGCTCCCTGAAGGGCCCGGGTCCGGTGCCGCTCCCCCTCCCTCACAGCAGCCCAGCACACAGCGTGTGCTGGGCTGCAGTGGAGATTGCTCGTGGGCTGCTGAGCAGCAGCCACAGCAGTCTCCTATGCCTGTGGGGGGGAGCGATCACACTGGTCGCGCCCCCCCTGGCTTTGAGCAGGGCTGAGGGGGCACAGAGCGATTAGGCCACGCCCCCTATTACCCGGGCCCGCCGCGGCTCTCAGCGGGCCTGTTGCCCGGGTTCGGGGACAGCTGCTTTTCGGAGTAGCAGTGATACTTACCACTGCCGGGTCTGCCCAATGCACATGTGTGACTTCACGAGCATGGTTGCAGGGCACACAGCGCGGTGCCAGTCGGATCCTTTTACGCAACCCTGGACCTCCTTCCCATAGGAAGGAGCGGGGTTCTAGGAATCAACTCCACCTGGTGTTGGTTGCCCAAAGCAAACTTTGAAAGCTACACTAGACAACCCCATCAGGCCCTAATAAGGAATGGGCGTGATATGTGTAGTGGGCCCATAAATGCTAATGAATAGGCCCCCAAGTGAGGTGCTGTTTTGTGTAGGCAGTTCTGAAAAGTGCTGTTGTCTCAATGTAGGCCACCTCTTTAAGGGGGAGATGTATCAAGCTTTGGAGAGAAAGTGGAAGGAGATAAAGTACCACTCAATCAGCTCCTAACTGTAATTTTTCAAACACAGCCTGTAAAATTATATTTAGAAGCAGTTTGATTGGTACTTTACCTCTCTCCATGGTTTGATACCTATCCCTCTAATACATGTGTGGTACACCCAAGTTTGTTCCCAAATAGGGGTCCCCCAATATTTTTTTTTATGTATGTACACATAGATATACTGCAGCCCCATTCCACGTAATAGGCAGGTATAGTGAACTTTGACTGACCTTGCTCTCCCTGAACCCCACTGAGCATGTGCAAACAGGGAGGTAGAAAGTGCCCCTTGGTCAGCGACCCATTTTTGGAGGGAAAATCAGAGGAGCCACATTTGGAAGTCGTTGCATGCTGGGAGAGAAGAGGAGCTGTCTGGGAAGGAGGTCTCATCGCTCCATCGTCGTAGATGAAGCCCCAGCTGAGGAAAAGGTCCCGCCAGTGACGAAAACCCTGCTGGCACCCGCACGGGCAGAAGAAAAGACAGCCCCAGAGGAAGAGTGCTTCAGGACCCCTCCTGCTGCTGTGTGTGTTTGCTGGACAGAGCCCTGTGGAAAGGGATTTTGCACCTGTTGCTCCTTGTAAAATACCTGCCGGAGGTCTGCAGCTGGGAGGTCTGGTGCAGTGCTGTGCATCCCAGAGTTGCCCCGGACATCGGAGGAGGCTGAATAGATACTGCCAGGGGTGAGATCACACCAGAACCTCCCTATACTCTGTCCCTCCACAGCTCCTATCTTCCCTCCATTAACGCCCTTCCCCTCTGTACACCTATCTGGGTCCCCTGGGTCTATTGCATTATCCTTTACCTTGTGGCTAACCATGATTAGGCTGGGAGACTAGGTTTTGTGTAAAAGCTGCGACCGGGGGTTAGTCTCCCACACAACTATGTATAGAAAGGAGTCATAGTGTTTTAAATTGGGTATAGTGTGTGTGTAGTGATGAAATAGGGGGGAAGTAGGTCACCCCCTCTTTTTCCCAAGAGTTGTATTGGTGGTCATTTTCTTTCCTGTGAACCTCTGGCTCATGTCCAGGAGGGGACGTGCCTTACGGGTGTCGGCTCATGTCCGATGCCACTGTGGGTGATGTACAAAGTATTTTATGTCTAGCTTTAAAGTAAATGTAATGCCATGTGATATGTATTTGGCTCCGTTTACTGTTTGACTAGTGTGTTAGCTAAAGTGGTTGATAGTGGCCCTTTATCTGTTATAATACCCTGTAAAGCTGTTCACTGCTCGCTGTGTTATTATTGTCAATGCTGATTAATATTTTGCTTGCATGAAATGTTTGAGTATTTACCCGTATTGGTGTTGATGTAAATTGTTTCTTATACACTATTTGGCCCGGTAACCATTTCAAAGTCCATTCATGCTGATGTAATGTATATTGCTGGTTTATTTAGCCCTGTGTAACCCCGGCTGCCAATTCTGGTGATAGTAAATTGTGGCATAGGCAATTACCAAAGACTGTGTTAAATGCTGCAAATCTGCCGGTGAACTACTGCTTCCAGCATAGCCCTTGTTATTTTTCTTAGTAGGGCCAAGTATTAGCAAAGACTGTGTTAAGTGCTGCAAATCTGCCGGTGAACTACTGCTTCCAGCATAGCCCTTATTATTTTTCTCAGTAGGGCCAAGTATTAGCAAAGACTGTGTTAAGTGCTGCAAATCTGCCGGTGAACTGCTGCTTCCAGCATAGCCCTTGTTATTTCTCTCAGTAGGGCCAAGTATTAGCAAAGACTGTGTTAAGTGCTGCAAATCTGCCGGTGAACTACTGCTTCCAGCATAGCCCTTGTTATTTTTCTCAGTAGGGCCAAGTATTAGCAAAGACTGTGTTAAGTGCTGCAAATCTGCCGGTGAACTACTGCTTCCAGCATAGCCCTTGTTATTTTTCTCAGTAGGGCCAAGTATTAGCAAAGACTGTGTTAAGTGCTGCAAATCTGCCGGTGAACTACTGCTTCCAGCATAGCCCTTGTTATTTTTCTCAGTAGGGCCAAGTATTAGCAAAGACTGTGTTAAGTGCTGCAAATCTGCCGGTGAACTACTGCTTCCAGCATAGCCCTTGTTATTTTTCTCAGTAGGGCCAAGTATTAGCAAAGACTGTGTTAAGTGCTGCAAATCTGCCGGTGAACTACTGCTTCCAGCATAGCCCTTGTTATTTTTCTCAGTAGGGCCAAGTATTAGCAAAGACTGTGTTAAATGCTGCAAATCTGCCGGTGAACTACTGCTTCCAGCATAGCCCTTGTTATTTTTCTCAGTAGGGCCAAGTATTAGCAAAGACTCTGTTCAGTGCTGCAAATCTGCCGGTGAACTACTGCTTCCAGCATAGCCTAATTGTTGTCCCTATTTTTCTCAGCAAAGGCTCAAAGACTGTGTTTAAACTATTGCAGGTTGCTGGTGCACTACTGATATAAGCCTAACCTGCATGTGTTTTTCCCACGTTTTTCTCAGCAAAAGGGAGTCTTAGCACAGACTGTATTTCACAGCTATAGACTGCCGGCGCACCATTGATTCAAGCTAGACCAGCAGGTTTTCATATTTAGGTCTCTCATTTGTTTTTTGGTAAAGTTCTGCAGGAATTGTGGTTCTTGTTGGTTTCACATTGCTTGCCAGCTGGGGTCACTGGTAGATGACGGGGAGGTAATAAATAAATACCTTGTCATTGAATAGTGTAATTAATTTCATTCCGTCTGTAAATGGTAAATATCTCCTGTCATTTGTTGTTAATTATTAACAAATAATAAAATTGCGTTGCACCTTCCCTCCTGACTGGTCATTGTGTCTGCAATAGGGGAATTCAGGCTTGCCTCTCTGTCACGGTGTGTCCTATCTGAACATGGGGAAATCGGCCACCGAAGCAATCCGAACACACCTGAACCTGGTGCTAGTGGTGCAGCACTGTACAAACCAGTCAGTACATCACACATGTCTCTGATGGTTATTTGGAATCAGCATGATTTACCGCCGGCAGTATGGCCGACAGTTCAAATCTCGACAGCGCCAGCCCGGCAGGGGTGAAAATCCAGATTGTCAAAAGGTAAGTATTCACTAACCCTATTCTACCCCCTAACCCTACCTTAGCGGTGCCTAACCCCCCCAAAGTGCCTAACCCTAAGTCCCCTGGGGTGGTGCCTAACCCTAACCCTCCATCCCCTATCCTAAATCTAAACTTCCAGGGGGGGGGGGTGTGCCTAACCCTAAGTGCCCCCCGGAAACTCCTAACCTAAAAACCAGCCCCTACCCCTGCGCGGCTGTCCGTGCCCGGCTTACCTTTGATCGGTAAGCCGGGTGTCAGGTTCCCGCGTAGGTATAATGACAGGCGTAAGGATTTCAACGCCTGTCATTAGTGCCTTGCCGGGATTAGACATTCGGGAAGCCGGCGGTCGGGATTACGTCCGTCGAGTTCTCGGCTGCTTCCCGGTTATTTTATGGGCTTGAACAAAACTGCTGCTTAGGATAAATTATGATGTAATACTCACCAAGATTATTGGGCTAATAATGCCATTACCTTAGTGAGCTCCGGCATTCTTTGTTATGAGTAGGGATGTGCAGGCTCGGATAGGTTCGAGTTTGCACGTGGAGTTCGGATTTTTCCCTCCAAAAAAACGGAACTCAGAACGAGGCAAAACGTCATCTTACATGGACGAACATCATCATTCCTGGACAAAAGACCAGGAATGATGATGTTCGTCCATGTAAGATGACGTTTTGCCTCGTTCTGAGTTCCGTTTTTTTGGAGGGAAAAATCCGAACTCCACGTGCAAACTCGAACCTATCCGAGCCTGCACATCCCTAGTTATGAGTGGTTTCTCTAGACAGCAACAGTGATGTAAAATTAGCACGACACACTGCAACTCCAGGTTATTGCCGTCCCAATGGGGCATAAACACAATTTCCCTGGGCAGAATAAACCTCACCTGAAATGTTATTGTATCTCAGTGCAGTGAAGACTGTAAATAACGACCTATAGTATGCATACATGTATAATTCTGCTGTGATGTATGCGTACAAAGCAGCATATATGATAACTATAGCAAGCAGACTGCTATAAATATAACCACATTGCTAGGATGCTCCTGTCTTTCATACAAAGTCCTTGTACATGAACAAAGACAAAAGAAATGAGAGGTTTTCTTTTGTGCTGCATTTAATTTAAATTCATCCACAGCCTGCATCACCCCTCTGGGCTCTTTAGACTGGTTGCACAGAGAATGCATTGTCTAAGCTTGTGAATATGGTGCAGTTATTTGAATAGGGTACTTGTTCATGCAGGAGGCCAAACATTCGCTCTCCATCATACTTTCACAGTACGCAGTTGTGGTACAGCTCGGTGCAGCGCTCTTGTTGACCCAATACATCCCCCTATAACCTCCACTCCTTCATATGCAGGCCTAAGAATAGAAAGGAGACTCACACCAGACAAATATTCCTGACTGGTTATTATATAAATTGTAACCCTTGTACAGTATTGCTGGAAAGAGCTCCACAATGCACCAAATTTAGAAACAGCTTGAAGGCAGGGATAGAATAGAGGTCCACGGGGACAAGTGTTGATTTAGGTGACAATTTGTCATCTCTTGTTGGCCCACCTGTAGCATACTGTACATCCTCCTGTACGTTATAATAACTGATTAATATCCATTCCATAATACACATATGTCTAATAATACGTATGACTAATGTCGGATGCACACTTGGCTGATGGATCAGCTGTCCGGCCGACAGACCGATTTGTATGTCTGACCTTTAGTGACGTCATTGTCGGGGGTTCCTTCGGCCGGCATATTGGTTGTTCTGTTGCTGGTGCACACAGGCAGGTGTGTGCACGATATATCTGAAAGATATATCGCATCTGCCGTGCTTCACAGTGAAACACAATATATCTGTGAACTGCGTGATTTACAGGTATATCGGATGTTCACAATGGCCAACGTCTGGCGCAATATATCGTTCATCGATGTGTACCAGCATTAGTCACAATGCAGTAATGTTGTTTTATAGACACAAGACGATTTAAAATATCCGTCTGAAGAGGGATATATGTGTATCCTCCCTATGATCTCTCTGAATAGTGGTGCAGCTGAGTCACCATATTTCAAATTATAGCTCTATTTCCGTGGACAGAGTAGTATTGGGCACTGTTGTGCTCTAGTGTCAGCGTACATTTACAGTATATTTACAGTATAGTACACTAGACATTCCTGTCTGTCATGCATCCGGCTACGGACAGCTGAGAGTGTTGGAAATAAAGAACCATTATCATGTTGAAAATTGTCAAGTGAATTAAACTGCCAGGAATTGTACTGTAGTAAACCGTATGGGCAGGAAAATGCAAAACGAAAGCACGCTTTTAAATACATGGGACCCCAGGTGGATTTAATAGAATGTTGGGGGTGGAGGAGGTGAAGATACACAAAGCATGAAGAAGCACAAAAAAGTTACACAAGTGAAATGAAAGATAGGAACAAGGTGCAAATAAAAGTATATATTAGCGCCTATATATAATCATACTTGCCTACTTTTGAAAAAGCATTTCAGGGAGATTGTGAAAGTAACACCTATGAGCTCGCATTAAAGTGTAATGTTACACATGAGAGACGTGTCATAAAATTGATTTACATCCAATGTAAATGAGCCCCAAAGCAGTTAGTAAGATCTACTTGTTGATGAAAACACACTGATACTCCTCAGAAAATGCATGTAGCCATAGGGATCATAGGCCCTCATTCAGAGCCGTACGCTCTGAGCAGAGCGCACGCTCTGAATGAGGGCCGTCCTCCATAACTATGGAGCGTCCTCCTGGACGCTCGTATAGCTGTGGGTCACCACCCACAGCCTATACGAGCGTGCAGTTTGATGTCCGCGATGGTCTTGACCATCGCGACCATCAAAACTGCGAGCCGGAGCCTGCGGTTGAGGTTTTCAACCGCAAGGCCCGGAGTGATTTTGGCTCTATCAGAGCCAAAATCACTCCCACTGACATCACTAGTGATGTCAGTGGGCCGGCTTCTGACGGTAGGCGTTCCCTTAGGAACGCCCCCGTCAGGGAGGCACGCCCCCGGCACGCCCACCAAAGGGGGCGTGCTGTCAATCAACATCGACAGCACGCCCCCTTTGATCAGACACAACGAGCGAAGGACTTTCCTTCGCTCGTCGCGTCTGGCGCATGCGCACGACGGAGCTCCCTCCGTCGTGCGCATGCTCAGTGCAGAACATCGACCCACTTGCGAGCGGACAGCCGCTTGCGAGTGGGTCTGAATCAGGCCCATTGTGCCTTATAATAGCCAATGCAGGGAAATTATACTAATGATCAAATTTTTTTTTATGTATATATGTGTTTGTTTTTTTATATATAACAGCTTCATAATGGGGGTAAGGTGCAATCAGGGAGATTGTTAAGGTTCCTACACACTTGGCGTTATTTTACCCGATCTGGCTGATCCCACCGCATCGGAACGACAGATCGTGTAAAATATGCCCAAATCGTGAGTCCCCACTCACGGTCACGATGCGATGCGCGTCCCCGCTGGTCGTACATCGCATCGTCAGATCTGCCGTGCTGTAGGGCAGATCTGCCAATCTGGGACACGATGCACTGGAAAACGTCTGGATGCACGATAGATTGTTTGTAAATTTGGACACTTTAAACACCAAATCGTGTGCAGAGCTGCCGGGGAGGAGTTTCAAGGGAAATCATACACATCGTGGGATCATGTGCAGATCGCCAAGTGTGTAGGCACTTTTAGACTCTTCAGGGAGTCAGGGCGATTGCTACTATTTCAGGGAGTCTCCCTGACAATCAGAGAGAGTTGGCAAGTAAATATATAATAGGCACGCAGTAAGTGACCTTGAATAACGGCATTGTCAATTCAAAATCACAATACAGGTTGATATTTAGGTGCATGACGTCACTAGTATCAGCGGCCAATGACTAGCGGCGTGGGCGTGGTCCACGCGCCAGGCCACGCCCCGCATCACCCGCCGGACCCCCAGCGGCAGCTACCAGACCCCTCGTGACAGCGGCAGCACCCGCCGGACCCTTCCTCCTTACCTGCCGGACCCTTCCGCCTCAGTCGCCGGACCCCTCACGAACCCGCCGGATCCTTGTAGTACCTGCCGGACCACCGCAAAAACCCCGCCGGACCCCTGTATCACCCGCCGGACTCACCCGCAGCACACGCCGGGGCCTCACGTGACACCCGCCGGGCCCCCCCCAGGTATTCCGAAAACCGGAATAATCCAAAATCCGAAATGCTCGTGGTCCCGAGCATTTTGGATATGGGAGACTCAACCTGTATTCCCTCTTGCTAGACTGTGATGCCTGTGGGGGAACAACGTTCCCCAAAATAAGAAACCTCCCCAATGGAAAGCCCTGAGAAAATTTTATTTTCCTTAACATAGATGCACAAAATCGATAACCTCAACTCGGTGGAGGGGCACAAAATTATAACGTGCCCAGTACAAGTCATGAGAATTAGTTTTAAGGCTTTAAGTTTAGACGGAATAAAGGAGAGGCTTCAGGAAGAGGAGAAATTAGAACAAGATGTGCATTGCTATTGCTGCTGGGAAGAGAGAGGCAGCAAAGCCCAAGTGCCACCCAGAACCAGTGAACAAATGAAGCCTTGTGCCTTTGTTAAAGAGAGAGAGAGAGAGAGTGTGAGAGAGAGAGAGAGAGAGAGAGAGAGAGAGAGAGAGAGATGACTACAAATACACTGTTGTATACTCTTCCTTAAACCTCTAAGCATATATGTTTTGAAGAAAAAAAAAAAGACTGAGGCATAAAGTAAGCTGTAAATGTATCAAACAAAACAAGATTAATATTGGCCTTTACATTAATTCATTTTAGGCAATTTATCAAATTAATATAATACTTTGTAAATTAATGCAACTGTACAAAATGACTGCTAATCTCCGTTTACATCCAATTTAATAAACTGGCAAATTACGATCACTGCATCAAAAACATAAGTGACAATTATATACTAGAGACAAGAAATAAGTAAGACCATTAGCGACGACCATTTTGTTGAAGCCAAAGTTCATTAAAACGTAGGCAGATCCCTACCATATAAATCACATAACTGTCGTGATATGTGAGGTGTTACAAAATAAGATACTGAAATGTATTTTATTTTTTTGGAGCATTAATAAGGAAATTGTTCATTCCACTCTCTCGTTGTGGGACTGGACTATTATTATTGTAATGTGGTAAAACCAGCGCCCAAGAGCAAAATTTATTTTTCCTTATGCACCAAAAAGGGAGGATTCTGGGCTCTGCCCTGGACCCTCTAATATAGCCACCCAGGGCTGAACCAATGTTCCTGATGTTGATATATGTGTACTATTTGGATAGTGGTAAGCAGAGTAAATAGTATGCACTAACAGGATCCCAGATGCAACAGACAGCTCAGCACATAACCAGTTAGTATGGTTAATTGTGCAGCAATTTGTCTGTACAGATGTACTCACAGTTTACATACACG
This sequence comes from Taudactylus pleione, assembly GCA_031769625.1. Lineage (NCBI taxonomy): Eukaryota > Metazoa > Chordata > Amphibia > Anura > Myobatrachidae > Taudactylus > Taudactylus pleione. Next base: position 2,065,422 of record JAUIMM010000534.1, on the reverse strand, counting down.
TGGTATCTGGATGGAGCTGAGCTTGAGCGGAACACACAAGTAACTAGCCGGTGATCTATGTGGGTAATGCGGCGTATATATGGGGTTCATGTCCCACTGTGGTGCTCATATACAATAACAAGATGGTGCCGCTCATGACCAGAAGACTTAACCAACGGCCATCTTGGTAAGGGCAAATGCCTTCTCAGAGGAGCATTATGGAGATAGCGCAGGAGTGCACCCCATAATTCAACATATGATAATGTAGGCTATATTGCAGATTCAAGCCAATAAGAATCAGCCTAAGGGGTAAATTTACTAAAGCTGGGTACACACTTTTACGATTGCAGGCTGATCGGGTAAAACTGTCCCGATCAGCTGTGCAGTCTGCCCCATTGAGACCCCGTCAGCCGTGTACACACTGTGCAGACATAGCACAGTGTGTATGGGCTTCTATGGAATCGGGAGGTCGACCAGATAAATATTAAACCGTACATAAGATGCGACCTCCCGATCCCGACCGTTGCAGGAGCGTTAAAAGCCGTTTATCGGCTAATGCTCCTGCATCGGGAAAGGGTACACACCTATACAATCCAATGGCCGTTCTCTCGATATTGGATGAACGGCCCGATGATTGTATAGGTGTGTACCCAGTTTAACATTCGAGTTTGATCAAGATGACAATCTCGGGTGAGTTTAGGCATGTTTTTTATCTCGCAAATTTACTAAAGACAAACTCGGGTGAGTTTGGGAGAGAGTTATTTAATCTCACCTGTAAAACTCGGGTGAGATCGCAAACTCGAATCTTATCACCATCTGGCAAACTCAGAAGTACTTTTCTTAAAAAAGATGCAGTTTGCAAATTTACTAAGATTTGAGATATCAAACTCCGGTGAGATTAGAGCAAACTCACAGAGAAATTGAAGTTTCAAAAACTCACCCTCCTGAGCTGCGAGTTTGCCAGAAACATACACAGATCAGTGTGATTTGTGTATGTTTCTGCATGTGTATTTAATGTATAGTATTAAAAAATTCCATAGGGCCCCCCCAAAAGCCATAACCATCCCTGGACTGGTCAGCCAGTCCTGGTTCCAAAATATTGCGGGGAACAAAACAAGTAGGGTTACACTGTAATTTAGGAACCAGCACCTGGCTGCAAGGTCAGTGCTGGTTTTAAATATAGGGGGAAAAAATTGCGTAGGGATCCCCCTATATTTAAAACCAGCACCGGACCCAAACCGACCAGGGTGTAATGCCACAGCCAGGAGACCCTATCACCGGGGCTCCATGGCCAAAGCATTCTCACCCCAAGCCGGTCAGGCCAAGTCAGGGATCTCAGGCGATGTGGGGACCCCCCAAAAAAGGGGTCCCCCCTCTCCTGAAACCCCAGGCTTGGTCTGAAACCCAGGGCTCTTCCCCGCACCCCTGGGCTGTTGGTAGGGGGGTAATAAAGTGTAAAATAGTATTAAACTATTGTATTTTACAGTGGAACTACAGGTGCCAGCATGCCTGATCATTCAGGAGCCAGTTAGCGGTGTAGAGGGGACCCCTACGCAATTTTCCCCCTTATATTTGGAACCAGCACTGGCCCTGCAGCCAGGTGCTGGTTCCTAAACTACAGGGGAGCCCTAATCGTTTTCTTCCCCTTAATTATTGGAACCAGGACTGGCTGACCAATCCGGGGCTGGTTATGCTGTACAAGATGCTTTACTCCCCAAATGTACACTTATTTTCCTACTGTGGAGGGTGGTTTTATGCAACAATTAGTATCAAAATTATATTTATATTATTTTGTAGCATTTTATCACGGGTAGAAGACCCATGTTGATCGTTGTATATTTGCATGGTCTTCCTGTAACAATGCACAACAATGAAAATGTTTCCGATGTGAAAATAGTTACTTATAATTGATGTCAGCATGCAAAGAATGAGTATGACATTTAAAACTCTCAGTTAGCTCTGAGTTCAGGGATATAGCCCATTTATGACGATGTAGGGGTATTCCTAGTGAAGTGGGCAGAATGGAGAGAATCTTACCAGCAATCTGCGTTCCACGCAGAGGGGGCGGGGCCTAATGACCCAATTAAATGAATGAGTTATTTGTCCCCTCCCCTATTCAAATATATGTGATACACGGGATTACCCACACAAGATAACTGGTGCACTGAGTGACAAGCATAGTGAGTGATTCCACTAAGACATTTCAGCAATGGAACAAAGATATCCGGGTAGGTGATCACTGCTGTAGGACAGTGACAAGAAATGCCCCAGAAGAGGAGTACAAGCGACAAGCAAAGAGAAAGTACCCCCATGAATAGGTCACTATATTAGATAGTACTTTCGTATGCTGTATGTTTGTTTCGTATGCTGTATGTTTGTTTGGTATGCTGTATGTTTGTTTTGTGTTCTTATTTGTGATTGATTGAATTAAAACAACTGTTTATTTTCTATCAAGAAAATATCAGATTATTTTAAAATAGCTTTTCACTATGACTATATTACTAATGTATATACAGTTTAGTGTAAGTAGTGTAGCTCAAAAAATAGAGCTAGTAAAAACATTCTGAAATCATTTTAGTTTTTCTTGACCACAAATTAGTAATGTATGACTATTTTTAGAAAGGAAACAAATGTAAAGTATTACTTTGTTGTACAGTTTAAACATATTTCAGTTATTTATTACCAAGATGACTTTCTTGTTAAACCTGTAAAGTTGTAAGTTATATAAGTGTATTGTCTGCATCATGTCATGTAGATTAAGCGTAATACACTAGACTACGTTTCGGCACTCACCAGCATATGATGACAGCTGCGACACAGCTCCAGGTGATACAGCAGACACGATTGCTCTTAGAGTCATCCTCTTCCTGAGAGCTGCAGCAGCAGAATCTGATTAAATACACACAGATTAAGACAAGGCTGATGGCCAGGCAGAGTCCTGCAATGCCGGCTAAGAAAAGAAGAGCCTGGAGAAAAGAGGAAAAGAGGAAACATTATTAGGAGCTGCAAAGCTGAGAGAGAATATATGGCTCCCCAGCTGTTGTATAACTAATTCCCAGCATGCCTTGTGACCATTTGGCTACTATGGCTGCCATGGCATACTAAGCCTTGTAGTTCTACAACAGCTGGAGAGTCAGTAGTTGTCAGTGGCAAGAATAACATAACAAAAATAGTGCTAAGCATGTGTGATTTATTATGAAAGCCCTATTTCAGTATCAGTACTTAGCACTTGTGCTGAACTAAAACATCAGTACCATCAACACACATTGGGCAGTCAGGCAGCATGTACTGTAAGTCAGGTCTGACCGGCAGCAATCACTGCAGCTCTCCTGACACTCAGAGAGCTCTCATACTGTGAAGGAGTCTTAATGGCAAATTTATGCATGAAACAGCGTTTAAACGGTGGGACACACCTGCAATCTTCTAACCAGACCCCCGTTACCACCCGGGCCTGCCGCTGGCCCAGTTAAAGGGGGTGTGGCCTAATTGTGGCAGGCATGGCCACGCCCCCTTCGAGGGAAAAACCCCCCCATTGAGGGAGGCATTCTGAACCCCCTCAGCCTGGCGCACAACCAGTGGGGGGCGCGATCAGCTTGATCGCTCCCCCCCACAGGCATAGGACTGCTGTGGCTGCTTCATAGCAGCCGCGAGCAGTCTCCCAGTGCAGCCCAGCACACAGCAGCATGTGCTGGGCTGCTGTGATGAAAGAGGGGGAGGAGCGGTACCGGACCCCGCCAGGCCCCTCCAGCAAGCCCAGGCCCGGGTAATTTGTACCCGCGCCCTCCCCCTCTCGGCAAACCCTGTTACCACTCCCCTACCCGTCACTCACTTTGCAAATAGTCCTCTGTACGAACATAATCACGATGCAATCGCTGGGCGTCCATATTGCAGTATTTCTGCATGCACCTTAGCAAACAAACGCTCAATCTGCAAAGATACCGGCATTGCGTCCATCTCCGAATCATGCCTATAATTCACACTACGCAGCAGTATAACCTGCGAGCTTCTCGCGTCTATCGTTCCATACTCTCTCTGGGGTAGAGCACTCTGAATTAGCAGGTTGAATGTGTGGTTGTTAGGAAAATAATAAAAGTTCTCCAATGAAACTGCAGTAAAAAAATCTGATTGAATTGAAGGAAAATTCGTTCTAAAAAATTGTGTAGCCAAAAAGATATCATTATACACATTATACACTGACGCCAACAGTTTTTTTTTTTTTTAATCACCGCTGAAAATAGAAAAAAAAAAATATGAAAAAAAAGAATTTAAAAATAGCCAGGGCAGATGGGCAATAATCATCATCACAGCGATACTGACCGGCAGCACTAAGCATAGAATTACCGTGTTGTTGGCCAGTCTGGGTGCATACAGTTTATGTGTAATCTGGCATTGCCAGGACACACAGTCTCCGGCTCCCAGGTGCAGATTTGCTAAAAATAAATAAATAAAAAATATATCCAGTTTTTTATAATGAAAAAAAATAAATAAATCAATTTGGAACTGCATTGCAACCGCAACGCTCATTTTACCTCGCACCCTCATCATGGTACGCAGTAAAATTAGGAACGATGTCAGGCTGCTCTAACTATAGGCGATGCGCGCTACCACGCATCGCGACACAATATCGCTCCTTACTGAATTGCCCCCCTTATAATTTACTGTAGCATGATATCCCAAATTTGTGTGTGGTACAAAAATTCGACAGTCACAATGTCGACAACATAATGTCAACATGGGCTGACACTCAACATTCAGAATGTTGACAAGTAAAATATTAACATTTGCCTTGACATATTGTCGATAGTTGGTATGTCAACCATGTCGTTTTCGATAGATTTAGCTAACCCTTACCGCAGCCTAACCCTATCCCTAACCCCAGATCTAACCCTAAAATCGTCTGCCGACATTCTGTCTGTCTGCATTCACAAGGTCGACATTATGACAAAGTTGAAAATTTGTCATTGTCGACATTGTGAATGTCGACATTCAGCCTGTGTTGATGAATGTCAACATTCTTAATACCGACAGGATGAACATATACACCAAATTAATATTTCTGGGATAGAAATAAAGTGGACAACCAATCAGCTCCTAACTGCCATTTTTCAAACACAACCTATAAAGTGATAGTTAGGAGCTGATTGGTTGGTACTTTATCTCCGTCCACTTTATCTCTCTCCAAGGCTTAGTACATAGACCCCAAAGTGAGAGAAACTGTAATGAGAAAAATGTGATTTCTCAAGCTGAATGCAGTAATGGAAGGTATTGGACGGTGTATCATGGCTATGGCTGCATCAGAGTTACTCAGAAGATGCCCATTTCATGCTATGCCTATTGATACAGTGGAAATGACTTGGCGAATGAGTAATGCTTCATGTCTATGAATCACACTTGGCATGCTATTCCATAACACACTTGGAGCACACAGAGCAGATAGACAGGTCACCCACTAAATCATCCAGTATAGTCATCATAATTCTGAATGTAAACAGGAATTGAGTTATGCACTTATATGTTATGTATCAAAGCTGTCTGCTGCAAAACTGGGTCAACATTATATTTTGGGAACAGTATGATAATTAGTGCGTCTTTCCAAAGATCTTCCTCTCTGCTAATTATACGTGTTCCACTTTTACAGAAGACACAGCTACACAGTGACAGTTACATCTAATCTAAGATTATTGTATACAGACAAATTAAATTCTGACAATAATTCCAGCAGCATCACCAATTACAGTATCAAAACAAACACTCCATCCTTCGCTTATACTTACTGTATATGTTAATAGTTTTGCATTAATAGTTTATTCATCACTAATATAGAAAACTGTAATTTTAGTATATCCATGGGTTTACATGACCCGCAGGCTAAAGCCCCGTACACACTGGACGATTAATTTGAACAATAGCGATATCTGTGAACAATATATTGTTCAAATCGTCCAGTGTGTACAGGGCCGATCCAAGGTTTCTTGGCACCCTAGGCATTTCTTCACCCTTATGGCCCCCCACCTGCCCCCACCCTCGATAGCTACACAAGCCCTTATACAGTGCCCCCAGTAGTGGCCCCCAATATAATGCCCCTTATACAGTGCCCCTTATATAGTGCCCCCAGTAGTGGACCCCCTATGCAGTGCCCACAGTAGTAGTCCCACACCTATGCAGTGCCCCTTATATAGTGACCCCAGTAGTAACCCTCCCTATGCAGTGCCCCCAGTAGAGGTCCCAGTAGTAGTCTCCCCCCCAGCAGTGCCCCCAGTAGCAGCCCTCCCCCAGCAGTGCCCCTAGTAGTAGTTCCCTCAGCAGTAATACCTCCCTATGCAGTGCCCCCAGTAGTGATCCCACCAGTGCAGTGCCTCCAGTAGCAGTCCACCCCCAAGCAGAGCCCCTAGTAGTAGCCCCCCCAGCAGTAATCCCCCCCTATGTAGTGCCCCCAGTAGTAGTCTCCCCAGCAGTGCCCCCAGTAGTAGTTTCCCCAGCAGTGCCCACAGCAGCAGTCTGCCCCAGCACTGCCCCCAGTAGTAGTCCCCCTCCCAACAGTAGTCCCCCCAGCAGTACCCCTAGTAGTAATCCCCCTCTATGAAGTGTCCCCCAGTAGTGGTCCCACCAGTGTGCAGTGCCCCTAGTAGTACCCCCAGCAATGTCCCTAGTAACACCCCTCTATGCAGTTCCCCCAGTAGTGGTCCCACCAGTGTGCAGTTCCCCCAGTAGTAGTGCCCCCAGTAGTACCCCCAGCAGTGCCCCTAGTAATAATCCCCCTAGTAGTTCCCCCCAGCAGTGCCCCTAGTAGTACCCCAGCAGTGCCCCTAGTAGTCCTCCTAGTAGTACCCCCAGCAGTGCCCCTAGTAGTCCCCCCATCAGTGACCCTAGTAGTACCCCCAGCAGTGCCCCTAGTAGTAGTCCGTCCCCATCTCCCCCCAGACACACACACACAAAAAAAACCCTCTACTTATCTTAATGCCCGCTCAGGCATCCGCTCCTCCGTCCGGCGTCCTCCCTGGGCGGCCCGCTCTGCAGGATGGGAGAGACGTCATGACGTCTCTCCCATCAGCCACTGCAGGAGCCGGAAGATGGAGGCTCCGGCCGTGGGCGCAGCAACCGATGAGAGTCTGTCTGACACTCATTGGCTGCTAAAACAAACACACAGCTGCCGGTGCCGGCGGCTGTGTGTTTGTTCCGAGTAGTGTAGTGCGGACTGCACTTATGTGCCGTCCACACTACCGCCCTGCAGTGGCCGGCGCTCCTAGGCAAATGCCTCATTTTGCCTAGTGGTAGCTCCGGCCCTGAGTGTGTATGCACTTACCGACAAACTATGCGCACTCCCTCGGGTCGTTAACGATATCCCCAGTCATCTGTAAATGCAGCTCAATCTGGGGATATCGTTAGTGATGCCATGCTGCCGTATGCAACATGGCCCCCCTCTCCCCTCCCGCGCCGTCGTTCGTCATTGCCGGCATCAGCAAGTGTGTATGCAATTGCAGATGCCGCCACCCCCGCCGTATCCGACATTGCTTCGTACACACATCATTCAATGTGCACAGGGCTAAGAAACTATGAAATAATGGATAGTGTTGTACCCACTGCCAGGTTATGCAGGGGGATAAGAGCTGCTGAGACTAAAACCAGGCTGGATGGAATTGTCCAAAATATTAAAAAAATTGTAAACAAATAACAATAAAACACAAAAAACAGCAGCACCATGTATTATCAGAAGGTTGTATAGAATCTCTTCTTTCACACTGTGTATTTATTTAACAATTTATACTACTGTATGCTATTGTAGGGTTGAACAAATTCATATATTCCATACCTGCGTGCATTGGGTGTGGTAGGTTATGTCGACTTTCAGAATGTCGACACAAGAATGTTCACATGCAGGAAGTTGTTGACATGCTCTAGCTGCAGTGGTGAATGTATGCCACTTGGAGTTCAAAGTTGCCTCAATCGCGCTGCGATTAACGGCGATTTAAATGTCGCAGAATATTTGCAGTCTCCTGCAGTATATGTTTGTTTTGCATGAGCATTTTTTATGTATTCCATGGGTGACTTGTAGGGAGGGGGCAGCCAGGCTGGCACAGCATAGGTGGGCGGTGCAGGTGCGTAGTAGCGCGATTGCATCACGTGGCCCAGCCTCCCACAATACAGTGCCGAGATCACAGGCATTGTAAAGCGGGGGAGGGGCTCTGATGACGTGATTCAGCACGAATCACGTCATTGTCCCTCTCCCCCACCACAGCCGCACACTTTTGCCATCTTATGACTACAAAATGTAGCATTAAAGTACATATATTATGTTGGGCATACACTCTACAATTATCTGTCAGATATCTTGCCAATCTGGCTGGTTGAAATCGGGGCCGGTTCTAGACATTGTGGAGCTCAGGGCGAAAGTTCCCAGTTGCGCCCCCCCCCCAAAAAAAATAAAGAAATTACTTTTTTTAGATGGCGTTCCTCTGCGCGCCCTTCCAGAAAGGGGGCGTGTCCTTGCGGAATGCCCCCAATTCATCCCACTGTGGGGCATGCCCAGCACTTACGGAGGTGCTGGGCTTTCACCAAGCTCTACCCTCATGGTGAATAATTACCATGTGCAGTAAAGCACCTTACACAGTATGTCTTACACAGTAATGCCCTTTATAACACATTATGCCACACACAGTAATGCCCTTTATAACACATTATGCCACACGCAGTAATGCCCTTTATAACACATTATGCCACACACAGTAATGCCCTTTATAACACATTATGCCACACGCAGTAATGCCCTTTATAACACATTATGCCACACACAGTAATGCCCTTTATAACACATTATGCCACACGCAGTAATGGCCTTTATAACACATTATGCCACATGCAGTAATGCCCTTTATAACACATTATGCCACATGCAGTAATGGCCTTTATAACACATAATGCCGCACACAGTAATGCCCTTTATCACACATTATGCCACACACAGTAATGCCCTTTATAACACAGTATGCCACACGCAGTAATGCCCTTTATAACACAGTATGTCACACACAATAATGCCCTTTATAACACATTATGCCACACACAGTAATGGTCTTTATAACACATTATGCCACATGCAGTAATGCCCTGTATAATACATTGTGTCACACACAGTAATTACCTTTATAATACATTATCCCCAATTCAAATTACACCACACAGTAGTCCCTTATTCATGTTATGACACACAGTGGTGCCCCTTTTACACAATGGCCAAATTAGTGTCCCTTATACACAAGGCACACAGTAGTAGTGCCCCTAATACAATGCCCACAGTAGTAGTGCCCTTTATACAATGCCCACAGCAGTGGTGTCCCCCATGCAGTGCCCCCATTAGTAGTGCCCACAGTAGTAATGCCCCCTATAGTAGTTCCCCCAGTAGTAAAGCCCCATTAGTAATGCTCCTCAGCAGTAATCCCCCCATTAGTAATGCCCCCTATAGTAGTGCCCACAGTAGTAATGCCCCCATTAGTAATGCTCCCCAGTAGTAATGCCCCCTATAGTAGTGCCCCCAATAGTAATGCCCCCATTAGTAATGCTCCCCAGTAGTAATCCCTCCATTAGTAATGCCCCCTACAGTAGTGCCCACTGTAGTAATGCCCCCTATAGTAGTTACCCCAGTAGTAATGCCCCCATTAGTAATGCTCCCCATTAGTAATCCCCCCATTAGTAATGCCCCCTATAGTAGTACCAACAGTAGTAATGTCCCCATTAGTAGTGCCCCCATTAGTAGTGCCCACAGTAGTAATGCCACCTATAGTAGTGCCCACAGTAGTAATGCCCCCTATAGTAGTTTCCCCAGTAGTAATGCCCCCATTAGTAGTGCTCCTCAATAGTAATCCCCCCATAAGTAATGCCCCCTATAGTAGTACCCACAGTAGTAATGCCATTAGTAGTGCTCCCATTTGTAATTCTCCCCAGTAGTAATGCCCCCATTAGTAGTGCCAACTGTAGTAATGCCCCCATTAGTAGTGCCCCCTATAGTAGTGCCCACAGAAATAATGCCCCTATTACTAGTGCCCCCATTAGTAGTGCCCCCAGTAGTAATGCACCCTATAGTCGTGCCCCCCAGTAGTAATGCCCCCTATAGAGCCCCCTAGTAGCAATGCCCCCTAGTAGCAATGCCCCTATAGTCGTACCGGTGCTTCTGAAAAAAAAAAATACAAACACAATACTTACCGCTGCTGTCCGGTCCGACCGCGGCTCCATGGATCTATGGGAGAGACGTCATGACGTCCCTCCCATAGTGCTCTCAGCGGGAGCCGGAGCTCAGGAGTGAGCTCCGGGTCCACGGATCTATGGGAGATATGTCATGACGTCCTTCCCATAGTGCTCTCAGCGGGAGCCGGAGCTCAGGAGTGAGCTCCGGGTCCACGGATCTATGGGAGATATGTCATGACGTCCCTCCCATAGTGCTCTCAGCGGGTGCCGGAGCTCAGGAGTGAGCTCCGGCTTTCGGCTGACGCTGCAGGGAGGGAGCCAGGTGCCCGCTGGTAACAAATCTCAGCGGGCGCCCGGCAAATGGAGCCCTGCTGCGGCTAGCGGGGGGGACCGGCGCAGTTTTTTTATTACTTCTGTTTTTTTTTTTACTTTTGGGACTCAGTGGCGCCCTCTGTTAGCCCGCCCCTAGAACCGTCACTGGTTGAAATGAAAACCTGGTAATAATGTATGGGGGTAAATGACAATCGACCATTTGGTCACAAACACTGGAAAACAGACAAAAATGGTCGTTCAGACAAAATTGGTTAAAACACACGAATTTAACCAATTTGAACCATTGTTTTTTGTCCGTTTAAAACCATATGATCGACTGTCATTTGCTTCCATACATTACCAGGTTTTTATTCCAACCAGCCAGATTGGACAGATATCTGACAGATAATTGTATAGTGTATGACCAGCAGGCAACAAAAATGCATTAATACAAAATACACCGACAAATGTAGGTTCAAAATGTTGCAAACAACAAATCAACTGCATTTGCATTTTGCATACGATATTAATGCTGTACCAGAAATGAGGACAGTATTGCAAAACATGCCCATAAAACCATGCAATAGGCGATTCTAGTTAACAGTCCTGAAGAATTGCTGCTATTCACGTTCAGCAGCTGAGATCAGATCATGATAAATCTGAATGATGTTGTAGTGCTCCAAGGACTGGAATTGCCATAATTTCACTGAGAGAATAATTATATTGCTGTTATATACATTTACGTTACTCGAGATTGTTCCCATTTTTTTTAAAAAATGTAAATGTCAGTGTAATTCTAATCCGAGCTCTGAGCACGCTGCTTCCCATAGCTGCTCACTTTCATTTCAACTTTAACACATCTTGTTGAATAGATTTTCATTTACAAGGAAAAACGAGCAGAATAAAAATTAGCTGGGAAATGTTATCTGCTGTATGCATGACTGTAATAAATGAATCAGACAGATGAAATATTGTGCTGCATAAGCAGAAAATTAACCATGTATCTAAATTCATGCTTAGATAGTCCATCTATCAATATTGCACTGCTCTTCCGTCCATGCGACCCTGCCAAATGGATATTATATTAAGACATATATAAGGATTAATCTGACTGTCTAAGAAATTGCAAATGTTTGGTAGTATTTCAGGTGTTTCCAGCAACCACTGATGTTTAATAATGTACACCAGCATACCAGTGATACCAGCACACCATCGATACCAGCATACTAGTGATACCAGCACACCATCGATACCAGCATACTAGTGATACCTGCATACCATACACCATCGATACCAGCATACTAGTGAAACCAGCATACCAGCACCCCATCGATACCAGCACCCCATCGATACCAGCATACCAGTGATACCAGCACACCATCGATACCAGCATACTAGCGATACCTGCATACCATACACCATCGATACCAGCATACTAGTGAAACCAGCATACCAGCACACCATCGATACCAGCATACCAGTGATACCAGCAGACCAATGATACCAGCATACTAGTGATACCAGCACACTATCGATACCAGCACACCAGTGATACAAGCACACCATCGATACCAGCATACTAGTGATACCAGCATATCAGCACACCATCAATACCAGCATACCAGTGATACCAGCATACCAGTGATACCAGCATACCAGTGATAACAGCAGACCAGAGATACCAGCATACCAGCACACCATCGATACCAGCATACCAGTGATACCAGCAGACCATCGATACCAGCAGACTAGTGATAGCAGCATACAGCACACCATCGATACCAGCATACTAGTGATACCAGCATACTAGTGATACCAGCATACCAGTGATACCAGCAGACCAGGGATACCAGCATACTAGTGATACCAGCATACAGCACGCCATCGATACCAGCATACTAGTGATACCAGCATACTAGTGATACCAGCATACCAGTGATACCAGCAGACCAGGGATACCAGCATACCAGTGATACTTCAACTTGCTGCCACATTTGTGGTTCACACTGAGATTTCCAGTTCTGCACAAATATTCACACCATAGTCTAGGAGGCTATATATTCTCATGTCCAACTGTTAAATGTGTAATTAAATAGAAAAATATCAATAGTTTGTTTTTCTGAATGAAGGTGGTTGCCCAACCGTCCAGTCAGGGGTGTATTAGTGCCCACGTGGGCCTGTGTGCTGCAGGCCCCCTCCTCCTGAGCAGTGCCCGAAAGACCTGCATCTTACCTTTTCCCTCCTCCTCCACGGGTTCACCTTGCCAGTGACATCTTTGGGAAGAGGGCACATGCACACAAGAGATCAAAGGCTCTGGCTCAGTGCCAGTCTTTGCTTTCACTGCGTGGTGCCACCTTCCCAAAGATCTCACTGGCAAGGTGAACCTGTGGAGGAGGAGAGACCTGCTTGCCAGCACTAGGTAAGTATACTATGGGTGGTTTCGGGCACCCTGAGATGCATCAACAACTTTCCAAGGTCACAGAAATATCTTTTGATTGAGGCATATGGCATGGCAGCACACACTTAGGTGTGATGACCAGACTTTAGTTTATGCTTTTTAAATAGGTAAGGGACACCCAAACTCAATCGTTAACGTCATCTCATTGATTGGTACCCATCACTGTAATTATCCCCTTAACTGAACTGATAATCCTAGAAAATCACATATTATTTTCGACAAAGGAATTTAGGGCCTGATTCAGACCTGCTCGCTAGGATGCGTTCGCACGTAGCCTGACGATGTTTGCAATCTGCGCATGCATATAATACGCAGTGCGCATGTGTGAACCAGTCACTGCGATCGCAAACCGATTGTCCCTTGTACACAGACACTCTGCAAGCATGAGTGACAGGTCGTGCCGTTTGTGGGTGGTGACAGGGAGTGGTCGATGGTAACGGGAAGTGTGGTGGTGCGAACGCAGGCATGTGTATGCGTCTGAATGCCGTTTCAGGGGCATACATAATTAAGACGCAGCGTCAGCATACACGTCACATCGCTGAAATACACACTACAGCACTAGCAGTGCTTGCGGTAGGGTATGGTCAGCCACAAGTGCTGTGTATGGGTCTGATGTTACTCGATGTTACCGATTGTTTCATACACTTCTTGGAGATGATGTATGTTACTAAGGGAAAGTGGGTCGTCTTGTGTCAGGCTGGTGGGCATCTAAATACACACCGCAATCACACGGCAAGACACAATGGGCGTGCTAATGTCTTGCTAGCGATCGCGGGATTTGCATACTCTGGCTGCTGATGGCTATGTGCGAGCGCATCCTAGCGAGCGGGTCTGACTCAGGCCCTTAATGTTGTATCCTTTTGATCTTTGAATGAGAAAGTATATTATTTTTGTGTATTATTTAATTTATTGATTCCTCATCTATTTTAATGACTTGAATATATGAGCACATGTAGATGTTGATGTATTAAGCAGTGAAAAGTGTAGAGAAGTGAACCAGTGGAGAACTTGCCTATGCGCAACCAACCAGCTTTGAGGTAGCATTTATCAAGTACATTCTATTGAATGATAGGTAAAAACGGACAAACTGCAGCATCCGAAAGGGAGTGACTGGCGTTTCTGTCGTCAAGAAAATGTTTCAGTCATTCATACAGTATAAGGAAATATGTCAGAGAAATAATATGTTTTCACACTTTCACAAGCATCAGAGAACCCCATCCATAAATGTATACCCATGCACATCTCTTGAAATGGAGATAATACTACTAAATAACGGTTTCATTTGCTTGTGGCTGATATTGAGATCCATTGGAGAATGTGACAGATTGCCAGGTTGTACCGACCACAAGGATCATAGCACATTTTGCTACCAAATCCTTATGAGTCATTAATACTTCGGTTACATTTGTTTGTATTTTAGCTTCATTCTAACAAGTTTCTGTTGTGCACGTGTACTGTGACAGATGTATCTCATGCTTTGCAATAGATACCAAGGGGCCTATTCATTATCCCTTCATTTCTACAAAGTACATGATGATTTAAGTTTTTAACTATTTTTGTAGAAATTAAATACCGGGGCCATTAATTACAAAGGTATCAGGAATATCTCCTGATTAGCTCTCTGCCCCGATCGGGCATGCCGTCCCCCTACCATAGTGATAGAACCTAAACTCATCAAGCTTGGAAAATACAACATTTTTTAAATATGATTGTGCGAACCTATGGCATCTTCAAATGGGATGGGTACGGGATGCTGGCGCTCAGAATCCTGGCAGTCAGAATCCCGATCTCGCCATCCCGACAGGGTTAGAATACCAACACTTGTCAGTCAGTATTCTAACCCTCCCCCTCTCCCTACCCTAACCCTCCATCCACCGTGCCTGAACCTAACATTCCCCCTAGTGCCTAAACCTAACCTCCCCCCTAGTACCTAAACCTAACCTCCCTCCAATGCCTAAACCTAACCTCCCCCTCCCCGCACGCTAAACCTAAACCTCTCCCCTTAGTGCCTAACCCTAACCCTAACCCTACTCCTTGTGCATAACTCCTAATGCTAACCTTCCCCCCAATCCAGCTACTTACCTTCAGGATTCCGGCGTTCGGGATGCCGGTACTGTGATTCTGACGTTTCAGGATTCCGGCGCCGGCATTCTGAGCACCGGAATCCCTCTGGTCAGGATATTGATCGCATCCCTCTTCAAATAACAACAGTTTTCTTGACCCCCGCTCCCTCCTAAAGGAAGGAGGTCTGAGTTGCCAAAAGGGAGCCTTCTGTACCCCTCTATACCCATTCGGATGCCTCCATAGCCCATCGGGTATATCTATGTGCATGTGCACTAACACTCGGCAGTTTTAAGTTTCACTGCTACGGAAACAATGCAGTGCTTTATGAATAGACCCCCAAGACCCCAATGCTTCTTCAACACTTACACAGTCAACTAAGCATTGCACAGCCTTTGTATATAATGCAGAGCCATAGCTAGACTTTTTGGTGCCCTGTGCCAGAAAGAGCATTGGCGCCCCCTCATTTTTCAAAGGGACATAATGCACCCAAAAAAGGGGAATGGCATCATGGGGAAGGGCCAGGGAAGAGATAGGGGAGGCCAGGAGATGCTGGGGATGAAATAAGAGGAAGCTACGAGTGAGAATGATAATAAACAGACATTTGACAGGCCCAAACAGCGCCCCCTGACCTATGGTGCCCTGTGGGGCTGTTTATGGGAAGCTACTGGCCTCTGCAAGGCCATATAGCAAATGTCATCACAAGGCTTCTTAAAAGAATAATCATACAATGACAGGAGACACAGCTGTCAAAGAATCATGATTAGCTATTTCTGCACCATGGTATTTACACGATTCTTGTTAATCGAAAATGTGTTACCCTCTACCTAATTAGAAGCTGTTTATATAAGGTGCTCCTCATAGCTAAGCGTGCTTTGAAAATATTTCAGACCTGAGCAATCTGGAAAAGTTAATTCTATCATGGGGAAATGTATCAAGATTTCTAAAGAGTGATAAAGTGCAGCGCCGTATCAGGGCGACAGTGCGTCCTGTGCTGCACTGCCGCCCCTCTCCCTCCCCCTCCCCTGAGCACATACCATTACCGTCAGGGGGAGGGTGGGGATCTTCATCGGAGTTGCCCTGCAAGCAGCAGTGCAGGTCTCTTAATTGCAGACCTCCGGAGCCGGGCATTGTGCGCGCCCGGTGAACTTGGAGGATTCCGCCCTGTGCAGAGGCACCGGCCGCACTGCCCTCCTTACAGCCCTGGTTAAATGGACAAGTGGGGAAGTTGCCCATAACAACCAATCAGCTTATAGCTAGCATTTGTCAAGTACATTCTTTAAAATGTAAGATAGAATCTGATTGGTTGCTATGGGAAACTTCACTTGTGCACTTCTCCATTGTTTAGAAGGCTGATACATCTCATTTAACAGATGATAGGAGTTTGTCTTTGGAAAGCCATAAATTAAAAAAAGTTTAATAAAATTGTTTGAAACGCATTTGTCTACATGATTATATTCCCGTTTCACCATAACATAATTAAATATTCTAATGAGTGGCTAATGAACCAGAGGGGTTAGCTACATTACTGCTTCAATGCTTATGAAATCTCGCACAGCTTGAGACTCTGCAATGTAATGCCTCTCAGTATTGTATTCATAATTCTGTGTTATAATGAATTCATCCTCCCTTAGGCAGACAATTGGCTTTTAAATGTAATCTTTAATTTGAGAAAGTCCCACTCTGATAAATATGCAACAATATTGATTATGTGCTAGACAACACTACTGGGATCAATTCATTGTTGAACAGTAATACGTATGTATAGCTTTCAGACACACAACATGCTCCACCCAAAGAGATAGGCTTAAAAAATATATAAATACATAAAAGCAACACAGTCATGGAAATTTAATAGATCTGTAGCTGGGACCTATTCCATCAGTAAAAGAGAAGAAAATAGCCACTATATCTAGGCCTTGAGACCTTTCATCACCTATGCTATAATTTTGTATATGCATATATATATATATACTTAGAGGGCGCAAAAAAATGTACTTTCAAGTGTGTCAAACACTTCCAGAATGTTCAATAATTAGCACCAAGTCCATACATCGCAAAAATACGTGATCCAGTAGACCACTGGTAAGATAAAAAGTCCCTAATAAGGACCAAAAATTGTTCACTACAGAAGTTCATACAAAATGTTGTCCTTAAGAAGAACTAAACAACTGGAGACAATTCCAAATGTGATGTGCTCTGTAACAAGGATCAGGCTGATGTATATGCCCCTGATGAAGTCCTAATGGATGAAACGCGTTGGGTGAGATTTTAAAAGTTCATTGGTCTGAAGTGAAAAATCTGCCTATTGGAAAGCTTTAATCCCAAACGGGAAACAATAGGATAATTACTATCTTCTTCCACTGTCAGAACCAATGGACAAAATGATTGTGTAAGCAATTTTTATAAACTGTCTTATTGTCAATTGACAAATTTTAATAAATATATAAAAATATACTTATTGTTTATTACATCTAATAGTAGGCCTTCGGGCAATTTTTTGGGTGTATTCTTTTGGTGAGTGGGTCATTTTTTGTAGATATTCATTTCTGGAGTTCATGATATCTATCTTCAACTTCCTTGGAGCATTTATCAAAAGAAGAGATTCTCTTAAAAAGTACTTTAAGCCAGGACTTGGTGCTAATTATTGAACATTATGGAAGTGTTTGACACACTTGAAAGTACATTTTTTTGCGCCCTCTAAGTATATTTCTTTGTTATTTATTTGTTGGGTTCCCACTAACAGGGGTTCCACTTGAGGTGCAGCAAAACCTTTTGTTAGCGCAAAATAAAGGCATTTTGTATCTGTAATGGGTGTATATATATATATATATATATATACATACACACACACACGCAATACTGTGCAAAAAATTTTAGGCAGGTGTTGAAAAATGCAAAGTACAGTAAGAAACATTTCAAAAATATAAGTGTTAAGTTTATTTTTATCAATTAACAAAATGCAAAGCGAATGAGCAGAAGAGGAATCTAAATCAAATCAAATCAATATTTGGTGTGACCACACTTTGACTTCAAAACAGCATCAATTCTTCTAGGTACACTTGCACAAAGTTGGGGATTTTGTAAGATTACAGTCAGGTGTATGATTAACCAATCATACCAAATAGGTGATAATGATCAACATTTTCATATGTAGGCTAAAACACAGTCATTAACTGAAACAGAAACAGCTTTGTAGGAGGCTTAAAACTGGGTGAGGAACAGCCAAACTCTGCTACAAAGGTGAGGTTGTGGAAGACAGTTTCATGTCACAGGTTATACACCAAGGCAAGACTGAGCACAGCAACAAGATCTCAAAGCAGATGTGCTGTTCAAGCTTGTTTGAAGAAGCACAAAGAAACGGGCAACATTGAGGACCATCGACACAGTGGTTGGCCAGAGAAACTTAGTGCATAAGATGAAAGACACATCATGCTTACTTCCCTTCAAAATCAGAAGATTTCCAGCAATGCCATCAGTTCAGAACTGGCAGAAACCAGTGGGACCCAGGTACACCCATCTACTGTTTGGAAACATCTGTCCAGAAGCGGTCTTCATGGAAGAATTGTTGCCAAAAGGCCATACTTTTGAAGTGGAAGCAAGGCCAAGTGACTTAACTATGCACGATAACATAGGAACTGAGGTGCAGAAAAATGGCAGCAGATGCTGTAGACTGATGAGTCAAAATTTTAAATATTTGGCTGTAACAGAAGGCAGTTTGTTTGCCGAAGGGCTGGGGAGCATTACAATAATGAGTGTCTGCAGGCAAAAGTGAAGCATGGTGGAGGATCCTTGCAAGTTTAAGGCTGCATTTCAGCAAATGGAGTTGGGGATTTAGGCAGGAGTAACGGTGTCCTCAATGATGGGAAATACAGACAAGGGGCGGGATGTACTAAAGGTAAAAATGTGGTAAAACCCCCCAAAATAAAATTTTTAGGGTTTTACCGCATTCCCTGAATGTAGTAAGCACCTGGAATGCGATGCATTCCAGTGCTTCATCTCGATGGCTAGCACTGCCTTCAGGTGGCTTTACCCAATAGAAGCCTACGGGCTTTTTATCGGGATGCTCCCCCTTGGGAGGGATCCGATTGGATGAGCCCCCACGGTCCTTCTGCGCATATGGTATGAACCGTGGTATGTACCCGAAGTTAGGGGGGGTTTACCGCATCGCTAATGTGATGCTTAGTACATCCAGCCCAGGTACTGTACTTATCCATATTAAGTTTCTTATATAGTGCAGCATATTCCGTTGCGCTTTACAATTTGAAACTACATTAAAAGACTGGGTTGTAAGAGACAGACATAAAGGTATCCATCATGCAATACCATCAGGGAGGTGTCTGATTGGCTCCAAATTTATTCGGCAGCAGAACCCCAAATTTACAACCAATGTCATTAAGAACTATCTTCAGCATAAAGAAGAACAATGAGTCGTGGAAGTGATAATATGGCCCCCACAGAGTCCTGATCTCAACATCATCGAGTCTGTCTGGGATTACATGAAGAGACAGAAGGATTTGAGCAAGCCTACATCCACAGAAGATCTGTGGTTAGTTCTCCAAGATGTTTGGAACAACCTCCCTGCCGAGTTTCTTCAAAAACTGTGTGCAAGTGTACCTAGAAGAATTGATGCTGTTTTGAAGGCAAAGGGTGGTCACACCTAATATTATTTTGATTTAGATTTCTCTTCTGTTCATTCACTTTGCATTTTGTTAATTGATAAAAATAAACTATTAGCTTCTATTTTTGAAAGCATTCTTAAGGCCCCCATAAACGGTGCGATTTGCAAGCGATCCAATGTCGTTTGCTTTCTCCCTTGAACTCTCTCCGGCAGCTGAAGTGAACGATGTGCAGCAAAAGCTGCACGATGTTCACCCAATCTATCGTGCATGGTCTAATGATTTGCATTTACATTAGATCGTGTGCGATATGACTGGAGATGAGCGGGTTCGGATTTCAGAGATCCGAACCCACCCGAACTTAGGAGATACGAGGCAGATCCGAGTCGGCTCGGGTTTTCCCACCTGACTAGGATCTCAAAATGAGGCAAAACGTCATCATCCCACTGTCGGGTTCTCACGGGTTTTGGATTGTATAAAAGATCCCGCGATCGCCTCCATTTTCATTCTGGCTGTGGAGAGTGAAGAAGAAGGAGGGGGCTGTGCTGTGCTGTTGCTTACTGTGTTTAAGGGGCTGGCTACTGTTGTCACTTGTCAGGGGCTGGCTGCTGCATAGGGGCTGGGTGGCTGTCGTTACACTTGCCATAGGGGCTGGCTGGTTGTTGTCCACTCCAAACTAGGGCTGGCTGCTGTGCTGGGCTGTGCTGTGCCTGTGTTACTCTATCTACTATACTAGGAGCTGTGCTGCAGACAGAAGAGGGGGGCTTCAGTGGCTCCTGTGTCACTGCAGTCCATAAGGGCTGCTGCTGTGTTGACCAGGGGGTGCTCTGTCCATCAGGGGAGCTCTTCACCCCCAGAGTGCAAAAAATAAAGATTTTTTTTTCTGTGTGTGAGCTGCACAGGGGTGCTGCCTGTGTTTATCAAGGGGCTGCTGCCTCGTTCAGGGGTCACCCCCCGCAGTGAAAAAAAAAATAAAAGTGTTTTTTTTTCTGTGTGTGCATTAGCCACACTTATCATCAAAGTAGCTGCACAGGAGACAGTGCTGCCTGTGTCATTTGTCAAGAAGTTGCTGTAGTTGATTGGTAGTAAATTTAATTTCATTTTTTGATTCTGAAGTAATCAAGGGGAGGGGTGGAGGCATTTACAAAAACATATTTACACAGAAACACAGACGGGATCAGTGAGACCCGACTGTGCTGCTGTGGTTAAAAAAAAGAAAAGATTCCTGTGTAAAAAAAAAAGAATAAAAAGGGCGTAGCCCCCCCCCTCCCCAAGAGCAACCAGCACCAGGATATATTGTTCAAATTATCCAGTGTGTAGACACTTACCAACGAACGATGTGCGCTCGATATCCCCAGTCATCTGTACATGCAGTAAAATCTGGGGCTATTATTAGTGATGCCATGCTGCCAAATGCAGCATGGCCCCGCTTCTCCTACAGCTGCCCCCCCACCCCACCCTGCCCCCTGACGTCGTTCGTCGTTGCCGGCACCCACACCGGGCGCTCCGCATCCGACATCGCTAGGTACACACATTGTCCAGTGTGTACCCGGCTAAAGGCAGAAAAATTATCAGCCCCACTAATAAAGCAGCCATTGGTGACTGGTATTTCTGTTCAGCTACTGGTGGTGCTGTATGATTAGAACATGTAGCAACAGGATAAGGTTGAGACATGAGAGATGAAGTAGTTATTGCAATAAAATAACATATAATAGGTCATGCGGGTTAGTGGTGCAACCTCTGTGCCTACAGTAAACTAATATTACCCAATGCCAGCATCTAGTATGTATCCTCACTGAGTACAGATATTTAAATCACATATACAAATGTTCACCGTGAAAAGTGATACCTGTGAAACCAAACAGTATAAGCTCCAGCACCTTGCTACATGCTGCAGCAGTTTTATGTGGAGCTTTCTGCCAAATGACTCAATTTTTACTAGGGGTGAGCGGGTTCGGATTTCTGAAATCCGAACCCCCCCGAACCCCCCCGATCCGAGGCCGATCCGAGTCAGGCTCGACTTTTCCCGCCTGACTCGGATCTGAAATCGAGGCAAAACGTCATCATCCCGCCTTCCGGGTCTCGCGGGTTTTGGATCCTATATAAGGTACCCGCGTCGGCGCCATTTTCTCACTCGGCTGTGGACAGTGAAGAGGGAGGGTGGGAGTTAGGGCTGGCTGGGCTGTGTAGTGTAGTGTAGTGCAGAGTAGTGTTGTGCTGTGCTGTGCTGCGCTGTGCTGCTGTTGTCCATAGGGGCTGTGTCCACTACTTCAAAGTCCATAGGGGCTGGCTGTGTTGTGCTGTGCTGCTGTTGTCCATAGGGGCTGTGTCCACTACTTCAAAGTCCATAGGGGCTGGCTGGACTGTTTTGTGCAGTCAGTTGTCCTAGGGGCAGTGTCCACTCCAAAGTCCTGTGCAGTGTCCCAGTCCTAAAGGGGTGCTGTAGTGTTGTCCAGGGGGTGCTCTGTCCGTCAGGGGTGCTCCCCCCAAGTGCTAAAAAAAAAAATATCTTTTCTGTGTTTGTGAATTGTGTGCGCAGTAGCCGCACGTGCATCAACAAAGTAGTGCCAAGCGTGCGCCTGTGTCATAAGTAAAGGGCCGGCTGGCTTGACCGTTAAAGGGTGCTGTAACCCCCAAAGTACACTCCAAACCAAATAACAAAATATTTTCTGTGTTTGTGAATTGTGTGCGCAGTAGCCGCACGTGCATCAACAAAGTAGTGCCAAGCGTGCGCCTGTGTCATAAGTAAAGGGCCGGCTGGCTTGACCGTTAAAGGGTGCTGTAACCCCCAAAGTACACTCCAAACCAAATAACAAAATATTTTCTGTGTTTGTGAATTGTGTGCGCAGTAGCCGCACGTGCATCAACAAAGTAGTGCCAAGTGTGCGCCTGTGTCATAAGTAAAGGGCCGGCTGGCTTGACCATTAAAGGGTACTGTAACCCCCAAAGTACACTCCAAACCAAATAACAAAATATTTTCTGTGTTTGTGAATTGTGTGCGCAGTAGCCGCACGTGCATCAACAAAGTAGTGCCAAGCGTGCGCCTGTGTCATAAGTAAAGGGCCGGCTGGCTTGACCGTTAAAGGGTGCTGTAACCCCCAAAGTACACTCCAAACCAAATAACAAAATATTTTCTGTGTTTGTGAATTGTGTGCACTGTGGCTGCACGTGCATCAACAAAGGAGCAGCGCCAAGCGTGCGCCTGTGTCCCATAAGTAAAGAGCCGGCTGGCTCATTTCTTAAAGGGTGGTGTAACCCACAAAGTGCACTACTCTCCAGCAAAAATAAAAAAATATTTTCTGTGTTTGTGTGCGCCTTAGCCGCACGTATATATCAATATAACATAAATGGAGGACCAAACTATAGGGAAAGATCAAGAACCACTTCCTCCTAGTGCTGTTGCTGCTGCTGGGAGTTGTTCATCATCCCAGAGAGGAAGTAGGAACACCACTACTTTTACTAAACAATTGACCCTCCAACAGTCCCTAGCTATGAGGATGAAGTACGACAGCAGTCATCCTGAAGCAAAACGTATAACTGAGGCCTTGACTGCTATGTTGGTGTTAGACGTGGGTCCGGTATCCGCCATTAGTGCAGTGGGATTTAGACAATTGATGGAGGTAGTGTGTCCCCGGTTCCAAATCCCATCTAGATTCCACCTGCATCCTCAAAGCAACAGCGACAATCGTGCGTCTGTCTGTTAAAGGGTGGTGTAACCCTCAAAGTGCGCTCCACAAACAATAAAAAAATTCTTCTTTTTTTTTCTCTTTGTGAAATGTGTGGGCTGTAGCCGCACCTGCATCCTTAAAGCAGCAGCGACAAGCGTGCGTCTGTCTGTTAAAGGGTGGTGTAACCCTCAAAGTGCGCTCCACAAACAATAAAAAAATTATTCTTTTTTTTTCTGTCTTTGTGAATTGTGTGGGCTGTAGCCGCACTTGCATCCTCAAAGCAGCAGCGACAAGCGTGCGTCTGTCTGTTAAAGGGTGGTGTAACCCTCAAAGTGCTCCAAAAAATAAAAAACTATTTTTTTTATGTGTTTGTGACTTGTGTGCGATGTAGCCGCACGTGCATCAACACAGTAGCAGCGCCAAGCGTGCGCCTGTGTCATAAGTCAAGGGCCGGTTTGGACATCTGGTCCGGACTGAAGGACGTGCCAACAATTTCTGACAAGTCTACTGTCACTGCATATGATATTGTCCTCAAAGCAGCAGCGACAAGCATGCGTCTGTCTGTTAAAGGGTGGTGTAACCCTCAAAGTGCGCTCCACAAACAATAAAAATATTCTTCTTTTTTTTTCTGTCTTTGTGAAATGTGTGGGCTGTTGCCGCACCTGCATCCTTAAAGCAGCAGCGACAAGCGTGCGTCTGTCTGTTAAAGGGTGGTGTAACCCTCAAAGTGCGCTCCACAAACAATAAAAAAATTCTTCTTTTTTTTCTCTTTGTGAAATGTGTGGGCTGTAGCCGCACCTGCATCATTAAAGCAGCAGCGACAAGCGTGCGTCTGTCTGTTAAAGGGTGGTGTAACCCTCAAAGTGCGCTCCACAAACAATAAAAAAATTCTTCTTTTTTTTCTCTTTGTGAAATGTGTGGGCTGTAGCCGCACCTGCATCATTAAAGCAGCAGCGACAAGCGTGCGTCTGTCTGTTAAAGGGTGGTGTAACCCTCAAAGTGCGCTCCACAAACAATAAAAAAATTCTTTTTTTTCCTGTCTTTGTGAATTGTGTGGGCTATAGCCGCACCTGCATCCTCAAAGCAGCAGCGGCAAGCGTGCGTCTGTCTGTTAAAGGATTACATCGGTGACAGCATCCATGTAGGCATGTCAGACAGTCCGTACATGTACTGGCAGGAAAAAGAGGCAATTTGGAGGCCCCTGTACAAACTGGCTGTATTTTACCTGAGTTGTCCCCCCTCCAGTGTGCACTCCGAAAGAGTGTTTAGTGCAGCCGGGAACCTTGTCAGCAAAAGGCGTAGGAGGTTGCTTCCACAAAATGTGGAGAAGATGATGTTCATAAAAATGAATTATCAACTTTTCCAGGGAGACCAGCCTCCAGAACGTACAGAGGGACCTGTGGTGGTGGATTCCAGCGGGGACGAATTAATACTCTGTGAGGATGAGGATGTACACAACACTGAAGAGGGTGAGGAATCGGTGAATGAGGAGGATGAGGACGACATCTTGCCTCCGTAGAGCCAGTTTGTGCAGGGCCAGATTAATTGCCAGCTTGTTTTGTGGGGGCCCAAACGAACCAATCATTTCAGCCACAGTCGTGTGGCAGACCCTGGCGCTGAAATGATTGGCTTGTTAAAGTGTGCATGTCCTGTTTATACAACATAAGGGTGGGTGGGAGGGCCCAAGAACAATTCCATCTTGCACCTCTTTTTTTTCTTTGCATTATGTACTGTTTGGGGGTCTAGTTTTTCAAACTGCCATCCTGTCTGCCACTGCAGTGTCACTCGTAGATGGGCCACGTGTTTGTGCCGCCCACTCGTGTCGCTTAGCATAGTCATCCATCTACCTCGGTGCAACCTTTTGGACATAAAAACACTATTGTGAGGTGTGAGGTGTTCAGAATAAACTGGAAATGAGTGGAAATTAAGGTTTTTGAGGTTAATAATAGCATAGGAGCAGAAAAATCAAAACATTCTGTGATTTTAGCTGTTTTTATGCTTTTTTAAAAAAAAATACAGATCCAAAACACAAAACCCAGAACCCAAAACACCGAAGGGAGGTTTTGGCAAAACCAATCCAGATCCAAAACACGAAGAAAGATCCAGATCCAAAACCAAAACACAAAACACGAAAAGTGGCCGGTGCACACCCCTAATTTTTACCCCATGTGGGGTAATTTACCCCTGTTCCCTGACCACTGCTCTAGCTCTATTGGCTGCTGCTTCCTTTGCACCGATGTTTTCATTATACAGGTATTGTATTAGAACTAAAGCGATTCTTAATAATGTCCCTAAGTGTATCTTTCCATACATTTTCCTGTGAAGGTGACTAGTCGTGTTACCACGGAGCACACATGACTATTAGAGTAGTTTTACAATAAATCATTGTGCAAAACAATCAGCTGTAAAGAGTCAACAGGTGACCCCCATTTCTACACTCCATAGGGATATAGGGGGTCATTCAGACCCGGTCGTTAGCGCCGATGCGCTCGGACCGGGTCGATGGCCCCCCCCAGAGCATGCTCACGACGGCGCCAGCGCCATCGTGCGCATGCGTGAGACCCGCTACGACCGACAGCGCCGATCGTAGCGGGTCTCGATCCAAAGGGGGCGAGCTGTCGATGTTGATTGACAGCTCGTCCCGTTTGGAAGGCGGGCCGGGGGGTGGCAGCCCAAACGGGGGCGTTCCCATGGGAACGCTTACCGTTTGGGGCGGCCCCATTGACATCACTAGTGATGTCAGTGGGAGCTTCCGGCTCAGACAGAGCCGAAAGCTCTCCGGGGCTTACGACAAGGGAGACCCTACCCTAGGGTCTCGTCGTAAGCCCCGATGGTCGCGATGGTCTTGACCATCGCGACCATCACCTTAGGCGGTCACCACCACAAAGGAGGACGTCTTGAAAATTCAAGAGGTCCTCCCCTCATTCAGACCGACCGCACGCTCTGTGCGACCGGCTCTGAATGAGGTCCATAATCCTAATTCAGAGGAGCCGCTTACAATGGGCTTCCTACTGAGACGCCCACTGGCTGCAGCGCTAATCCGGCGATGTGCGAAAATAGTCACACCATCGATCGGACGTCGGCCGCACCATCGGACATTAGAGCCAGCCTATGGCTGTCCAGAATGTGCAATGGTACATGGCCTACGGTGTCAGTCCCTAACACCAACACGCCCCCGTCATGACCACCGCCGATAGCCACCCCCCACAGTCCCCATCCAGGAATGCCCATCGGAATTGCATGGATCTCCATTCAATTCCAATCTGCGGCCCCCGACGGGAACCATCAGACCCATATGTAGTGCATTTCGAACGCCTGCGCAGAATTAAAACATTGGACGCTTGCATCCGCCTCTGTATCAGCCCCATAGCTACAATGTCTGCCCAGGCTGCTGCCTAAGGCAAAAGCAAAGCAAATCTATCAAGCAGGGTTTTTCTTATTTTTGAATTAATATTTCATATCACAATAATGCTTCCTTTGTGTGAGCTATTTTGTGTTCCGATAGATGTTGGACAGCATATAAAGTACGATGATCACCGCACTCTCTCTAGTCTCCTGCTGCATGAAATAGTGAGCATAATGAAGTCGCTCTGGTGTCGTGCAGTTCTCTTGATGATGACATATTGTAACTCTAATTCCAATGTAATTGCTCTGCAGTAGCTGGTTCAGCAATGCGCTTGTGGTATTGTAGCAGAGCATCATTTATTTTTGGTTATGTAGTATAACATGCAAATTTGTGCCACACTAATGGTATGAAATATGTTTCATTTTGGTGCAATTTGTAGGTGAAAGTGTATGGTCTTCATTACATGGAAAAAAAAAATGCAAGACTCTAGTTCTATTGATTATAGGGTGTATAGTGTTAATACACTGGCTGACGTATGAGGGAGTACCCCCATTTGTTAGTCAAACTGTACCTCACCTCTCACAAAATCAGGGGTTAAGTACTTTTCTAGCCCATATGGTGTTCCACCAGATCCCCTGGGCACTGGGAAGGTGACAATAGTCTTGAATCAGAACTAGACGTGGTGCAGATGTATGCGCAAGTTGAGCAACGTTTGCTATTGTGCATGCGCGAACTGTCTAGGGAACCCTTACTGCGTATGTTTCAACCTAGGTGTGCGATGGCGTACGCAGTTCCGTATGACATGGCTATGGTTAGAGACGTCATCTGAATTTTCATGGGTGGATACTGGTAGGTGACCTAAAGTGAAGCAAAAGAGGGTCTCATGGGCGTGTTATGGGAGTGTCATGGGCATGTTATGGGAGTGTCATGGGCGTGTTATGGGAGTGTCATGGGCGTGTTATGGGAGTGCCATGGGTGTGTTATGGGAG
The DNA here is from genome assembly GCA_031769625.1 of Taudactylus pleione. Taxonomy (NCBI): domain Eukaryota; kingdom Metazoa; phylum Chordata; class Amphibia; order Anura; family Myobatrachidae; genus Taudactylus; species Taudactylus pleione. Next base: position 2,037,811 of record JAUIMM010000534.1, on the reverse strand, counting down.
TGTCATGGGCGTGTTATGGGAGTGCCATGGGTGTGTTATGGTAATGTCATGGGCGTGTCATGGGTGTGTTATGGGAGTGCCATGGGCGTGTAATGGGCCTGTTATGGGCGTGTTATGGGAGTCTCATGGGTGTGTTATGGGCATGTTATGGGAGTGTCATGGGTGTGTTTTGGGAGTGTCATGGGCGTGTTATGGGAGTGTCATGGGTGTGTTTTGGGAGTGTTATGGGAGTGTCATGGGCATGTTATGGGAGTGTCATGGGCATGTTATGGAAGTATTATGGGAGTGTCATGGGCGTGTTATGGGAGTGACATGGGCGTGTTATGGGAGTGTCATGGGCATGTTGTGAGAGTGTTATGGAAGTATTATGGGAGTGTCATGGGTGTGTTATGGGAGTGTCATGGGCGTGTTATGGGAGTGTCATGGCTGTGTTTTGGGAGTGTCATGGGCATGTTGTGAGAGTGTTATGGAAGTATTATGGGAGTGTCATGGGTGTTATGGGAGTGTTATGGGCGTGTCATGGGTGTGTTATGGGAGTGTCATGGGCATGTTGTGAGAGTGTTATGGAAGTATTATGGGAGTGTCATGGGTGTCATGGGAGTGTTATGGGTGTGTTATGGGAGTGTCATGGGTGTGTTATGGGAGTGTCATGGGTGTGTTATGGGAGTGTCATGGGTGTGTTTTGGGAGTGTCATGGGCATGTTGTGAGAGTGTTATGGGAGGATTATGGGAGTGTCATGGTCATGTTTGTGGAGTGTCATGGACGTGTTATTTGAGTGTCATGGGCATGTTATGGGAGTGTCATGGGCATGTTATGGGAGTGTCATGGGCGTGTTATGGGAGGATTATGGGAGTGTCATGGGAGTGTCAATGGCGTGTTATGGGAGTGTCATGGGCGTGTTATGGGAGGATTATGGGAGTGTCATGGGAGTGTCAATGGCGTGTTATGGGAGTGTCATGGGCGTGTTATGGGAAGATTATGGGAGTGTCATGGGAGTGTTTTGGGAGTGTCAATGGCATGTTATGGGAGTGTCATGGGCGTGTTATGGGAGGATTATGGGAGTGTCAATGGCGTGTTATGGGAGTGTCATGGGCGTGTTATGGGAAGATTATGGGAGTGTCATGGGAGTGTTATGGGAGTGTCAATGGCGTGTTATGGGAGTGTCATGGGCATGTTATTGGAGTGTCATGGGCGTGTTATGGGTGTCATGGGCGTGTTATGGGAGTGTCATGGGCATGTTATGGAAGTGTCATTGGGCGTGTTATGGGAGTGTCATGGGTATGTTATGGGAGTGTCATGGGCGTGTTATGGGAGTGTCATGGGTGTGTTATGGGCCTCTGTTCTTATAAATGTGATCCTGTTTTATGGGAGTGTCATGGTCATGTTTGTGGAGTGTCATGGACGTGTTATTTGAGTGTCATGGGCATGTTATGGGAGTGTCATGGGCATGTTATGGGAGTGTCATGGGCGTGTTATGGGAGGATTATGGGAGTGTCATGGGAGTGTCAATGGCGTGTTATGGGAGTGTCATGGGCGTGTTATGGGAAGATTATGGGAGTGTCATGGGAGTGTTTTGGGAGTGTCAATGGCATGTTATGGGAGTGTCATGGGCGTGTTATGGGAGGATTATGGGAGTGTCAATGGCGTGTTATGGGAGTGTCATGGGCGTGTTATGGGAAGATTATGGGAGTGTCATGGGAGTGTTATGGGAGTGTCAATGGCGTGTTATGGGAGTGTCATGGGCATGTTATTGGACTGTCATGGGCGTGTTATGGGTGTCATGGGCGTGTTATGGGAGTGTCATGGGCATGTTATGGAAGTGTCATTGGGCGTGTTATGGGAGTGTCATGGGTATGTTATGGGAGTGTCATGGGCGTGTTATGGGAGTGTCATGGGTGTGTTATGGGCCTCTGTTCTTATAAATGTGATCCTGTTTTATGTGCTCTGCAACCCTATACAGTAGGTTAATGTCAGATGCAGATGGAGCTAAGTGTCCATATACATCACAGTGCATACGCTAAGTTGGGGTGTGTGTCTTTTCCCCCGTGCAGGACAGGTGCACTGTGCTTCATCTATAAAGTTCCCCTCTGCTGTCGTACAAAAGAAAGCAGAGAAAGTCATGATGAACAATGTAGAATGTAGAGAATTATATGTAGAGTGTCAGGGTCCCACTTTGAGTATTTAGTGTATATGTGAAAGGTATAGTATATTGTAGAACAGTTATGTGCACCATTCTGTTATCAGGTGTTATTTTGTTTTCATTTGATCCAATAATGTATATATTTCGTTCCTTTATGTTTCATTTCTGCAATATTGAGATGCATACAGTTATTAATATCTAAATGTGACCAGGTGAATTATTAGTAACTCTGACAGAGGAAAAGTGTTTGCAAGTAGTCCTTATATACAGTAGTAGTATATTCTTTACCCTGCCCCCTCCACTATCTGACACAAGAAGCTCCAATCACCTGCAAGCAGCATTTCAGGTAAAAAAAACATGTCATGGGTTAAACTGGGCATTACCCAGCCCTAAGCTAGATAGGTTGGAGTCCCAACAGCAGATGGTATAGGGAAAAATCTCTTTTGAGCCAATCCCTGAGAACATGTTAATCAGGTACCGCCTCATGGAAAGAACTGACAGTGTGTGGATTTAGTAACTTTTAAAAGAAAGAATTGGAGATGGGGGGAGTTGCTGGTCCTGATGAGGATGTGGGTGTCGTCTCCAGCAGCTGGAGTATGTTACATATTCTATAGTGGGAAGATGTCTAGACCTTGCTACGTTTCTGATGGACTAAAGGTGCCCAAACACCATGCGATAAATCAGCCGATCCGACGGAAAGGTACAATTTGGCTGCTATACCGTACCGTGTATGGGCATGATATCAGATAGTGCGCAAACCCGTGGGCTCGTACATCACACCCCCAGATCTTACAGCAGGTTCAGTTGATCTGGGTATGTGATGTGTGATCCCATGTAGTGCTATGCGGGTGGGGGAGGAGGCAGCCGGCATATCAGGCGGTCGGCAACCCAATCGCACTGTGTGTGGGGACCGACCGATATGTCGGACGTCGGATCCCCCATCGCGTCGCACGGTGCATATCGCACTGTGTATGGCCAGCTTAAGACGCTCACTCACAGGGACATCTGTGTGGGAAACATCTGATCTAATGATCATGGTGTTCAAGTTACCATTTGTAGCGGTACTGTATTGCTACCTTAACATAGTATACATATATATATATATATATGTGTGTGTTCATTCTAGCACCCTGCACAACCCATGCAGTTCTTATTTCCTGCCTGGGGTGTTGCTCTCTGCTCTGGTGCTGCTAGCACACTCTGGTCTGTATCTCAGCAGTTTGTTACATCAGCTGAGTGTGCTAGAAGAACCAGAGCAGACAGTGACACCACATGCAGGAAATAGTAACTGCACGGGTTGTGACAGCTGCAGGGTACTAGAATGAACACTATATAATGTTTTATTTCTGATGTCCTAAACAATGTTGACCACTTCCGCTCTCCTTAATAAAGGCTCCTGAGGGGAGATATGTCCATCAGCCTTGATATGTGTCCTGCAACTTTGTTTTAGCAGTTTTGTGCATCCACCAATCATTATGGTATAGACAAGGTTACATTTAGGTTTGATGGTGACAGATGGAGGCGACATTTTACTCCTAACGGTATCTCATGAGAATGACTTCCCACAGGAACCAAGCTGCCCACTATTATCTTTCTTCTGGTGAATAAATAACTGGACGCACTATCAGAATAATGAGAGATACACGCACTTGCTGGATGAATGAACGGAAGACATTTAATACAACTTGTCTGCACTAACCCAATTACCATAATGAAGGGCAAGGGTTACGAAGAACAAAGTTGAGCATGAAACTCATGGTGTGAGAGAAGATCAATGGAGAGAAAAAAATGAAAAATATCAATATGATCTAAAACTGAATGAGGAGCTTAAAGGCTCTCAGTAAGGCCCACTTCAAAAGACATATTTAAGAGTAAAAAGACTACTTTAAGGCCGGGATGTACTAAGGTTGCGGTGACCATTCCGCCGGTCACCGCAACCTTACTAATCGCATATGTACTAACATATGCGATTAGTATCGCAAAGGACAGCTCTTGCGATAAGAGCTGCCCTTTGCGAAGTACCCTCCGAGCCCCGGGAGCTTCCTGCTGGTCACATGTGCAGGAAGCCCTGGGCTCCTCCTCCTCCTCCCTGCACCCGGAAGAAGCTTAGGAGGAGGAGGAGCGCAGGCTGGCGACCATGGACAGCAGGTGAGTGGGGCTAGCGCTGGGCGACGGCGGGGCGGTGAGGCAGCGGCGAACCGGTGGGAGCAAGGGGCGGTAAGAAGCCCATAGGCTCCTATAGGGTAACGCCAGGTTTTTCTGGCGTTACCCAATGCACCAATAAAAGTGCATCCGGGCCTTAGTACGTATGGAAATGCGGTAAAAACCCCGTTTTCGGGGTTTTTACGGCATTTTCCCTTTAGTACATCCCGGCCTATAAGAGGTCAAAATAAGAGAAAAAATCTGTGTAGCATATTGCTAGATAGAGGCACGATCACACGGCCATGCCCACTCTGACAAAGCTTCAGTATTACGTTTGTGTGCCGTGGGGGTGGGATTTCTCTGCTTCCATGGGCCCCTCACACAAGCAAGAATGGTAATCAGCACCCATCCCACCTCCTCTTAGCACCACTGTCTGCATGTGTCCGACACTTACGGCACCCTATGACAGAAGACGCAGGGCAGGAAAGGAGTAGTCTAAAGTGGGCCAGTTTCAGTAAGGGCATGTTTGTGTAAATTCAGCTCATGTAGACACGACTAACTTTGCCTGATATAGGGGTGATGGAAATGCGTTTTAATGATGATATTTTCTGTAAACCAGGTGCATCTGCTGTCCTTACGAAGGCGCATGTATCTCGAGTTGTGTATGACTCTGTGTATGGGCCGAAATGAGCTATTTTTTGGTGCTCATTTACACACAATTCGCCAATAACTCTGCATAAGACCCTAATGTGCATTACAGTAACTATGTTTAAACTTTCTCAAAGCCAACGGCATTATACTGTATAGATTTTGTTTGTCTGAAAAATGTAAATGTTGTGGTCAAAGTGCTTCTAAAGTTTGCAAATTTGCAATAACTTGTTAAAACCTAAAATTCAAACAAAATGTAATCAAGGTTTCAATTTGTGCTTGTTCAAATTTATTTGCTGCATTGTATAGAATTTAACCACTTTCCATGTGACCTGTGACCACACAAAGGTCCTCAACCAGGCAACATTTCATTGAATTTCATTTTAATTATTTGGATATCGCTATACAGTAATAGTTATAGTCCAGAGACATGAAGTCAGAATCTTCCAATGTTTTGACAAATTTCAACTCTCTGTCTAGTTAGCATGACCAACCCTAAATGAGGCTTCTCAATAGGATATATTTACTAACACAAGTGCATATCTCTCAATCAGCATTCCCAAATAAAGAGTCAGGATGATGTTGGCCTCATCACCTATCCATCCTATGTCCCCACTTGCTGAGTCTACTCCTAGAAAGCAAAAACGTCACCCAGAGTCTCCCACAATAAGACTTTTGAGGCGGACACAAAGTGATATATCTGTCTAAAGATAACGGGGTAGATTAATTAAATCTTGGAGAGAGATAAAGGGAAGAGAGATAAAGAACCAGCTCCTAACTGTCATTTTTCAAACACAGCCTGTAAAATGGCAGTTAGGAGCTGATCGGTTGGTACTTTATCTCTGTCCACTTTATCTCTCTCCAAGCTTTGATTAATCTCCCACAAAGTGCCACAACCATCTGTTATTCACTTATACCCCTTTCACACCGCTAGCGCGGGTCGCACCCGAGATTTTGTACACGGGTCCATTCCAGGTGAGACCCCTTTCAAACTGGCGGCCCAACCCAGCTAATTGCCAGGTCGATGACATCACCGCCATCATGTGCCGAGCTGGCTGTTGGAGAGGAGATCATCTCCAAGCGCCGGCTCGTCCTGCTGAGAACGGGATCCGGGTCGCCTCGACCCGGGTTACCTGTTAACACTGCATCACGAGCCGGGTTGAACATGTGTTCAACCCTGCTCGTTACCCAGGTTAAAGGGAGATTTCAACCTGGCCCTTCACACTGAGCAATAACCCGGGTTGCTGCGCGTTCACATTCAATAACCCTGGTCATTGCTGGCAGTTTCAAAGTGGTATTATATTATCATTTACCATTGGTTGCTGTATTATTACTTTATGCTTGCTTTTGGTGAAAGCACTGAAATAGATTTATTGCTCAAAAAGCAATACAGTTCTTTGAGGCTATTTCATGAACATGGCTCTTGCCGGAGATATTTATTTCAAAATGCATACGCTGTATAAGTAAGCCAACAAGGGCACAACCTGCAATTGTTAGGGCTAAATAGCAAAGTTTTGGGTTGTGCCTAGTGATATTTTCCCTCATCTCCATGGGCACTGTGGCTGAAAATGGCCTCTGTGGCTGTGGTACTGTGTATGAGAGTGCAGCCATGTTCACTGACGCGCCCATGATATTCACATAACACGCCCATGAGACGGCCATTTTGTACGCTTACTTCAGAACACCTCCCAGGCACTGCCCAGGAACTCCCATAGTTTTGCCTTTGCCAATTCCAATGCCAGCGCCTCTGTAAGCAACAGCGGACTCTGGCCCTCATTCAGAGCCGTACGCTCTGAGCAGAGCGCATGCTCTGAATGAGGGCCGCCCTCCATAATTATGGAGCGTCCTCCTGGATGCTCGTATAGCTGTGGGTCACCACCCACAGCCTATACGAGCGTGCAGTTTGATGGCTGCGATGGTCATGACCATCGCGACCATCGCCACTGCGAGCCGGAGCCTGCGGTTGAGGTTTTCAACCGCAAGTCCCGGAGTGATTTTTGGCTCTATCAGAGCCAAAATCACTCCCACTGACATCACTAGTGATGTCAGTGGGCCGGCTTCTGACGGTAGGCGTTCCCTTGGGAACGCCCCTGTCAGGGAGGCACGCCCCCCGGCACGCCCACCAAAGGGGGCGTGCTGTCAATCAACATCGACAGCACACCCCCTTTGATCAGACACAACGAGCGAAGGAAAGTCCTTCGCTCGTCGCGTCTGGCGCATGCGCACGACGGAGCTCCCTCCGTCGTGCACATGCTCAGTGCAGACCATCGACCCACTTGCGAGCGGACAGCCGCTCGCGAGTGGGTCTGAATCAGGCCCTCTGTGTACACTTAGGGGAAGGCATTCGCTGTAGGTGTTTACAGGACTTTTCACGCATGTGCAGTAGCAAATAATCGCTCAACTGCGCACACATCTGTCTTGCAACCACCTTTGACTTTTTCCCCTAATGTGAAAAAAAAAAAAAAACATACGGAAGCTAGAGTTCCCGTCCGGGCCCATTTCCCTTAATGAACAGGCCCTTAAGTCCTCTTGCTCAGGAAAGTAAGCAAACATTGGGGCTGCCTTTATGTTACTTGTTAGATTCGTGGACATTGTATAATCAAATAGATATGTTTACTGTACAGTACTCTTACTGTATATTTTATGAACTATCCACATTGCTAAAATGAAGGGATGTAATGAAATACATGCCAGTGTCCCTATCTATCTTATCATTTTATTTTATGTTTCACACTTCTGTGGGCCCACAGCTGCTGGAAATTAGCCATGGACTGACTTTCCAGGGGCAGTTACAAAAACTTAAGGTGCCCACACACATAGCGATATTTTTCCCGATCTGGCCGATTCTGACGCATCGGAACGACTGATCGTGTAAAATATGGCCAAATCATGAAGAAATCGTGAGTCCCCACTCACGATCACGATGCGATGCGCGTCCCCGCAGGTCGCACATCTCATCTTCAGATCTGCCGTGCTGTAGGGCAGATCTGACAATCTCAAGTCAGGATTCACTGGAGTAGTTAGGAGGCACGATAGATCGTGTGTCCAATTGGCAGCATTTTCTGACCAAATCGTGTGCAGGACTGCCAGGGAGCTCCCGGGAGAGTTCAGGGGGAAATCATACACATCGTGTGATTGAGATCACATCGGTATGTGTGTGGGCACCTTTACATATTAAACCCAATAAAGCACCCCCAGCTAACCCTTTGGTTGGTAGTTTGTGTACCTAGATCATATCTGCCGCAATCCTTCCCACCACCCTTATTATGCAATTGTTTCATTTACTGCTCTGTTCTCACTTTTGGGAGGCTCACAAAAAATCGGGTGGTGCTCTTGGCTCCCTGGAAGAGTGGGCAAGTCTCCTAGCCGGCAACACCCACTCGTACCCCCCCTCCAGCATCCGCTCCCCCTTGTGTAAGTAGGCGGTCCGAGTCAGAGGATACGATTCACATAGTCACTTCCCCAAACTCGCATCACGAACCCGTCTGTGCCGACCTGGCTGCCTTCACCTGGAGGAGGCAGCCAGATTGTCGGCAAGTATGGCTTGTCCAAAGGCTTCCCATTAAAATCACACTCTCTGCTAATTGCAGTCCAGACTGGCAGTCACAGGGGGAAAAGACACCTCCCCTGGGACTGCCTGTCAGCCTGTGATTAGCAGAGAGTGCGATTTCAATGGGAAGCCACTGCGGGTGGTGGATTTTCTGGGGTGCCCTAGGAAAACTCCTCCACTATTACAGAGTATCCCGCTCTGTGAGGACAGCACATGTGCCAGTAGAGAGCAATGGCCTATGTGCCAGTTGGCTTTATGTCAGGAGATGTATTAGTAGTAAACGCTACTGTAGTTGCAGTACACTATTCGTACACTTATTAAGTATCACATACATAAGGCAGTCTAACTGCCTGAACAGTGTTATTAACAAATCAAATACTAAACCGCATTTACCAAAGAAAATATATTTAAATACAGACACAAATGCAACATGAAAGCTCTAATTCAGTTTAAATACAAACATCTGTTCTCTTCTTTAAAAAAAAATAAACTAATGAGAAATTGCTTTAGTGCCGCAAACCGGTTGCAAATATCTAATAAATAATGTGAATCAATCTCAGCAGCCGCACTAATATTAGTTATAGTATCAGTGCAGGGGATCAAGACCCACTCAGAAGCAGCTGCCAATTGTCAGTATCCTAAGCGCATATTCTGCACCCGCCAGGGATACGCCTCCTGACAAGTATATATGTGTGTTTGTTGTGGTCTGCTGGGATGCAGTTCCCTGAACATGCCCTCACTGTACTCGGCCAAGGATTGGGCAGCCCCACCATTGGGAATCGGTATGATTTACCACCGGACCCATGCCCGGCAGTTGGAATCCCGACAGCGGCATCCCGGCAGAGGAGGAAATCCAGATCGTCCAAGGTAAGTATTGTCTAACCTAATTCTTCCCCCTAACCCTAACCTTCCCCCCCAGTGCCTAACCCTAATTCCCCCTCTAAGTGCCTAAACCTCACACCCCCTTCCCCGCCGCCTAAACATAAGTCCCCCGGGGGGTGTCTAAACCTAAGTTCCCCCTGGGGGTGCCTAACACTAACCCCCCCTTCCCCTAGCCCAAACCTAACCTCCCGGGGGGGTGCATAACCCTAAGTCTCCCCCGGGACCCCTAAACATAACCCTTCCCCCCCACGGCTATCCGTGCCCGACGTCCCTTCGATCGCGATGCCGGGCGCCTGTCTCCCGGCGTCAGTAAAATGACAGGTGTCTACATTTAGATGCCTGTCATTTACCCCTCGCTGGGATTAAGCAGTCGGGCAGCCGGCTGTCGGGATTAGGTCCGCCGGCTTCCCGACTGCATACCCACCATTGTACGTCCCTCTTGTCTAAATGTAAAGAGCCATAAACACAAAATGCCAATCTGCAGCAGCCAGATTGTGTTGCAGCTATGTACATGGTTTGGGACTTTGTGATTGCACCATCGTGGCCCTGCCCTGCCATCGTGGTTCTACCCCTCCCTCACCCACTATACAATGTCTCAATTGAAGTGAAGTCGTACAGAGCAAATCACGCCACTCACCTTCCAGGGCCCGCTCCTCTCTCTGCAGCGGCCGTCGCACATTGACAGGTTCAGTAGACTCTGGGCACTAGTCTGCGCCCGGAGTCTACTGCGCAGAACGCCGGGTAAATTGCCGCGGATGCCATTTTCCAAGCATTCTGTGTAGCGCCTCTCCAGCCGACGTGGGACTTTGGAGAGGTAAGTATTAGAAAGTATGGGTGCAGGGTGTGCGGTATGGGCCTTCCCGGACACGGGCACGTGTGCACCGCACACCTTGCACCCAGTATAGAAACGCCCCTGCATCCTGACCACCCACTTCATTCTGGAAATGGGTGGCACTGGGAGACACTTGGCAGCCTTCGTGAGAGAGATTCGAGAGTCTCTGGAATGTTTCGGGAGAGTAGACAAGTATGATAAATCTACGTCGGCATAGATATGTAAGAATTTTTTCTGGACTAGCGAAGTACAAAGAAGTGCAGTTTGCACTACAATAATGTGATAACGCCCGACTCTACGACAGCTGTCATGTGACAAAGGGGAGATGTATCAAAGTTTGGAGAGAGATAACGTATGTCCTAATCAGCGTCTAACTGTCACTTTACAGGTTGTGCTTTAAAAATGACAGGTGCTGATTGGTTAGTACTTTATCTCTCTCCAAGGTTTGATACATCTCCCCCTAATTCCTGAAAATCCAGAGACTACAGTGACCAGACTGATGACCTTAATGGAAGCTATTGTTTCCCCTTTCAGACACAGTATTCCCTGGAGCTTGATTGATTTATAAATCCGCTACACTTTTGATTCTTATTATGCTTGTTATAGTGCAATATTGTGATTATTTTTCTTAGTAATGTTACTGTTAATACTTTCTGTTCACTTGTGTTATAACATTTTAAAGCCATAAAGAAATGAAAAAGATCACAATGACAAGATATTATCCACGTTTAACTCATCTTCAACCTTCAAAAAGGGACAAGACTACAGCAGATTTACAGAGGAAGCTGAATATCACCATGCAAAACAAATAGAATACAAACAGAAAGATAATAAAATGGAACATAAGTGGAAAGAATAAACAACAACATAAAACACAGCAGTTTTCTAAAAAGATTATCATAATTTTACATAATGCAGCACTTCAGCTAAAATGATGGATACTTGATGGGAAGGAATAAGGAGATATAAGCAACAAAGCATTACATTTGGGTTTCAGTATGAAATATACAGAGCTGTGCTCGTACATAGAACCACACACCAAACTGGTACAAAACACTGAAGGGCACCATGTTGTTTTAATGACAGTAGTAATCTTTTCATCCGTGAGTAATGCCAGGAAGGCTGGTTACAGCTAGAACAGCTAGACAGACAATTGGCATTTGAAGAGGAAAAGAGGCTCTCAGACAGCAGGAATCTGACATGGGGTGAATGGGGATGAATAGAAGGGAAAGTGAGAGACGGACTTGCAAGTGTGGGAAACTGGGGGGAGGGAGTAAAAACACACACAAAACAAACATCACCAGGGGCAGAGAATGGGAGCCACTTGGGGGGTGTGGGAGGAATAAGATCGAGGCTGACAGTGGGAAGAGACATACACAATATGAGAGATGAATACAGAAATTAAAGGCAGATGCGTAAACCACGGTTCCCAAGCATCATGCTAATTGCATTATGTGTAGGTTGAAAGCGGTTGTAGATAAGTGCATTTTTTTTTATTATTATTATGCGGTTATACGAGGAGACATATGCAAATGTCTAGTTTACTATCATGGTATCAGGTCAAAGTACTGGCAAGGCTGCACAGAGCATCTAGGGAAAGGGTTTTCTCTTGGATGGTTATACTTCCACGTATCAAAAAATATAATTTATCCAATATTTCTAGCTATAGTAATTATGCCGCAGTTACTGTATGCTGAATTGTAATATTACATTATCTGTTTTTCTTTGCTATTATTAACTTTTTACCATATACTTTTTTAGTGCATAAATGATTGCATATATTTTGATACATTTTAAATCTACAAAAAAACATTATTTTGTATGTTGTATGTCCTTGTAAGCTCATGTTTTTGAATATAAACGCTCTTAAAATTTTTTTTTTTACTGTATACAGGACCACTATTAGCTAGTCACATGAGTAAATTGGCACTGATAATTAGAGATACGGGATTGCGAATCAAATTGAGTCCCGCCTTGGACAATTTTTGGGGTTCCGAGTAGAACAGAGTCCCGGCTCGGGTGTGCTGTAAGTTTGTAACTCTGACTTAAAAAAAAAAAAATCTTGGGTTTTGGATTACATGTAAACAGGTGAAAATGACATGATTTTAGCTGTTTTTATCAATTTTAAAGACATCCTAAAACCAAAACCAAACCGAATCTGAATCGGTTTTGACAAAACCAAAACCATAACATTTGAGGGTAGTTTTACCAATACCAAAACACAAGGGTACGCCCACATTTCTACTGGTAACAATCGACTGGGGGTGCCCCTCTTACCTGCCCACCTTCCCTGTCACTCGACTTCAGTTTTCTTTATAAACTTGTGTTTATGAAAATGTATCCCAACAGTTGTAATTGTTATTCCACTAGCTTATGTAACAAGTGTACCAACACTTGTTTGGCCAGAGCATATTTTGCCATCTGTTTCCAGTGATTTGTTTGTATCATGATTCCCTCAGTGTAGAGCACTGTGTAAAATGGTAGCATTTTCTAAAAAATTGTTAATAATAGCAGTTATGTGAAAGACCATCCCACAACCTGCCTGCTGTATTCAACAATTAGGCTACTCCTTTGTATGTCACCACAGGTGCAGGGGCATAACTGTATTGGGTGCAGGGACTGCCATTGCTATGGGGTCCAGAGGCTTAGGGGGCCCGCCTCCCCTGCACCTCACTTGATGCTGTTTGGTAGACAGAAAGTGATAGTCTACAAACTGTGGGGCATAATGGGAATTGTGGGCACTGTGGGGCTTAATGTGAACTGTGGGGAAAATGTGAACTGGGGACACTATAATTTAGCTGAATGTGAACTGGGGCATTGCAATGTGCCATAATGTAAACTGCACTATAATTTGTGGGAACTGGGGGCACCATAATGTGGCATACTGTAGTGTGAAGTAGGGTAAATACAGTAGTGTGAAGTTGGGGCACTACAATGTGATATACATTAGTGTGAAGTGGGGGCACTACAATGTGTCATAAAATCAACAATCATTGCGGCAAGAGGTGTTTTTCTAGAAACATTGGGGGTCGTTTCAAAAAGTTGCTATTGAGCCCTCAAAGTTCTAGTTACACCCCTGCACAGCTTATGCCCTTCTGCTCCACGGGAGGTTTCTGTCCTCCCTGAGCTCGCCTCAGGACACCTGTGTTACGGTTTGACAGGTGAACTGCCCCAGCCAAACTCCCTACCTGCCACTGTCCATGGAGTGGATTGCATGCTGGTCAGGTGTATTTCCATGTGCAAATCATACCTGGGAAGCAGGGGCATTTCTAGAGAGGAGGGTCCCGTGTGCAGTCTCCGACACGGGTCCCCTCCTCTCCTCCCGGCGGCCGGCAGCGCACTGAGCTGTGAGCAGCCAGCGCCGGAGTTATAGACTCTGGGCACTAGAGTGTGCCCAGAGTCTATAATGTTTGCACAGGTCACCGGGAAAATGGCTGCGGCACCAATTTTCCCTATACTGCGCATGCGCAAACGATGGTGGAAAAATAGCCACCGCGGCCAGTTTCCAGTCGTTTTACAGTGCCGGACCCCCGCGCCGACGTGGGACTCCGGAGAGGTAAGTAATATTATGGGTGTAGGGTGTGCGGTGCGGGGCCCCCCTGGACCCAGGGGCCCGTGTTCCCCGCACACCCTGCACCCATTATAGATACCCCCCTGCTGGGAAGAGATATGTAAATTAAGTTCAAGGTGGGCATTTAGGGTGGTATTCCCAGTTCGTGGAGGGGACACAGAGGGTCTGATGCAAGGCTCAGTCTTAGGTCCTCTGCTTTTCTCAATCTATACCATCTCTCTTGGCAAACTAATCAGCTCTTTTGGTTTTCATTATCATCTGTACGCAGACGATACTAAAATCTACCGATCCTCCCCAGATTTGTCACTATCTGTGCTGGTTCGTGTCCCTGAATGTCTCTCTGCTATTTCATCTTGGATGGCATCTTGCCACCTCAAACTTAATATATCCAAAACAGAATTAATTATATTTCCACCGGCCAATAGTAGTTACCAACCTGATATCTCTATCACTGTTGACAACTCAACAATAAACCCCACCCCCACAAGCTCACTGCCTAGGTGTCATCCTTGACTCTGAACTGTCCTTTGTTCCACACATTCAATCTGTATCGAAATCCTATTATATCTAAAAAACATAGCTAATATTCGACCATATCTTACACAAGACACTGCAAAAACTCTAATCCATGCACTCATTATTTCCCGCAATGACTATTGCAATAGTCTCCTTACTGGTCTTTCCAAAAACAGAATTTTGCCGCTACAATCCATTTTGAGTGCAGCTGCGAGGCTGATCTTTCTCGCCAAATGTTCATTGTCTGCTGATCCACTCTTGTCAGTCCCTCCATTGGTTACCGGTCTTCTACTGTATTCAATATAAAATACTTACACTCACACAAAAAGCTATTACCCAAACCACACAGACATACATCTCTTCACTTGTCTCAAAATATCTTCCAACCCGACCTATTATTATTATTATTATTATTATCCTTTATTTATATGGCGCCACAAAGGTTCCGCAGCGCCTTACACAGTACATAAATGAGCACACAAGAAAAACAGTTAATAGTAATACAAAACAATGCAGGACAAGGACAAGGTTATAAACTCAGCTGCAAAACACAAGCAGCAGGACATGAGCAACCAGGTGGTAGGTGCCATTGTAGGGAGTTAGGAGTAAATTATACTATAAGTAGGGGGAGGAGAAGCACGTGAGGATGAGGGCCCTGCTCGTGAGAGCTTACATTCTAAAGGGGAAGGGCAGACAGACAGGGGCGACACAGAGGGGTAGATAGTGAAGAAGGAGCATGGAGCAGTGGGTTAGAATATGTGCTGCGGAATGTGTGTGTATAAGACGACCTGATGTTATGTAAAAATTAAGTCCTTCATACATCTATCTCTATGATAGAAAATAGATTGTTTGTGTTATTTACATGAGAGATGTACAAAGTAAAGTAGAAGCACTTTAATTTGTGTGTTACATTTTAGCATCTATATACAGCCTGACAAGAAATGCAGCTATTATGGGACTGTCCCGCCATCCTAATACAGTAGTGACTACTTTAGTTCCAGCTGCTGGGTGCTATGCCATGCTCCTGTGAGTGGGTGCATCTCACATGCTAGACCCACTCACAAATGGGTGCAGCCATACATGATGTGGTCCCACAGGATGTTGCAGTACCCGGGCCCAGAATTTCTCTTGGCAGCCCTGGAGGTGACAGACAGAACGAGGAGGGAATGGGGCTTAGTAGTGGGGTAACAAGACCATGGAGGGAGGTGGTTGAGAGTGGAGGTATAGGAGAAGTGGGGGAAAGAAGCAGAGGGTTGGAAGCAGACTGATGAGAGAAAAAAAGGAAGAACAGCAAGTGAAGGAAACAGGAGGGGGAAGAGAGGGACGGATAAAGTAGAGGATTATGTGGACATAGAATATGGGGGTTGTGTGAAGTAAGGGTGTTCATGCTGTGGACAAGGTAATAATTGAGATGTAAACTGGAGTGGAGGCTGTGAGATATAGAGTCAGTGTGATATAGAGACAGTGTAATGTGGAGGCTGTGTGATGTAGAGACAGAGAGATATAGAGTCAGTGTGGATTAAAGTTGTTAAATGTTCAAAAATACATGTAAAGAACAGTGCTGCTAATGTATGAGCGCAGCTCCAAAAGTGATATATAAAGGAGAGGTATGTGAGTAGTGGGTGCAGGAATTAGTTTATAAACAAATGATTAATGTGGATAGATGTGACACAATTGGAAAAGGCAATACAAAATGAATGAGGACAAAATTACAATGTACCCGAGCTGATCCAGTCCAAAGTGTTCTGATCAACAAAGATCAATCAACAAGAGCAGTACACAGACAGGGGAGCACTTGCAGTGTCCAAGCAGTGAGTGCAGTAAGTAGTTGCCTGGATACAGCAGAAGATGTTGATTTTGTTCATTCACATAAGTATGTTGCTTCTTGTTGTTCAGAAAGTGTTCTGGTTTTGAGGTTCGTTTTCCTCCAGTTTAACTCCAGCGTAACTCCGACTTAGTTATCAAATTGTATTTACACTTATAATCAGAACACTTTGAATCTTAACACAGACTATGGCAGCCTCCGGCTATGCAGCCTGTGGGAGCAGTAATATCTAAAGTTACAAACATGTGTCTCTGTGCTCACTGATTGGGACCCCACCCCAAAAGCTCTAACACACACTAAATTGGGATGCAATAAAGTCTAAGATAAACAATTTGTGAGAAGGGGGAGGCCAACACAGATTCACAATACATTCCTAACTTCCTTTAGATAAATTGCTCTTAGTATAGCAGTAGTTGTAATTTACCCAGTATAAATTTTCAAAACTGTGCTGAGGCAATCACTAAAACAGCATCTGATGGGAGCAGTAGTTGTAATTTACCTGTGGAATGCAGAGACCTGCACAAGATCTGCGACTATCATCGCCACACATTACTTGTTCCCATGCAAGGTTACAGGACTTTTTTCGGGCTGCACCCACCCTGTGGAATGCCCTCCCATGCACAATAAGACTAGTTTACAAACATTCAAGCGTTCCCTGAAAACTCACCTCTTCAGACAAGCTTATCAGATTCCAGAATTGCCCAGATAACCTTTATAGCTTCCATATCTAACTCCCTTCTTATAGTATACACATATCACATCTTCTCTTTCTTCATTTTCACATCCTCCTAACCCTAGGCCAATTTTCCAGTGTGACTGGATCATACAGCGCACCAAGAACATCTGCAATCGGGCTGGACCAATTTGTAATATGCAGCCCCTATCATTGTGTATCAACACCTATTTCCCTATAGATTGTAAGCTTGCGAGCAGGGCCCTCTTACCTTTATGTCAGTCTGTTACTACCCAGTTTTGTTCTGTCGTTTCAAATTGTAAAGCACAACGGAATATGCTGCGCTATATAAGAAACTGTCAATAAATAAATAATAAATAATGCAGAGTTACAAGCAAATCCTTTATTCGGAAGGATCTTGCATTTTTTCATACTCTGCCACGCTCGTAGCCAAGCGTTGGTTCCAGATATCTAACGTCATTTTTAGATGGTGGCCGGTGGGCTACAACATCCCATTTTATTCTGATCTCCAGTGATGACCACGTGTGGACCGTCATCTGGCCCATCAGAAATGCATTTTCCCTCAGTTAGAGTAACACAACTCTCCACTCCATGAGTGGTACTCAGTGCCAGCTTATATATAATACGTACATTTTAATTTCTATAGTATTGGTGCCTGCTGCTGAGCATACCCACATACATCATTGAACTAATCATGAGGACAGATATAACGGTACGATTCAACACACAAGCTCACTTCCCAGCTGCCAAGGTTTACATGATAGACAGAAGGGTTAAGCTGGCACTATGACATCACTCTTCTGCTTCCGGAGAAAAAAAAAAAGATTATCCAAAATCCTACAATTTGGTGGAGGCTTAATATGCTAAATCCAAAGCCACGAGCTGTCTCAGCCAGAGATAATGCTGCAATTGCTGGAGAAGCAGAAGGAGAAGGAGGTTGCAAAAGGGACATAGACAGTTTCTCATTAAAACATTTGTTGAGCTACAGTTTAGAGGTTGTATTTACTTGGTTTCTTGTGTAAATGCAAGTATAGACTGTACGAAAAATACTGAGCTTGAAAAAAACAACCAGTAGTATAGTTATTTTCCTTGTTTGCACCCGCACATGCCCGTTCAGTGCTACTTTCCTGGGGGCACTAGGATTAGTGATGTTACTATAAATCTTATTTCAACTTGGAACTTTAGGGGAGTACCGGCAAATTTGTATAGGCATACCAGCATTTGTTTTCACAGAAAACAAAAGTACCACTACCGTGCATGCTTAAGCACAGGATAGCGATCAAGGAGAATTCCCTTTTTGTCTGCCCAATGGTGTAGTGCCATTTCTCTGTGTTATGCACGGTTCCCTGTTATGTCAATGTGGCTGACTACGCAAGTGCCCCCATAGTTTCCAACCTTACATGCTTAGTGAATAAATGTGTTTTATTTTACAAAGATACACTAGAAAGGATTAGTGAAGGTGCTTTATTGAGGTGTAATAGGTTAGGTATATAATGTTTTATATACTATTGCAGTATTAATGTTGCCTAATGCTATGCACGATACCAGCTATACCAGCTCTACATTATGGGGTCATTACTTTTCCCATATAAAAACTCTCATAGGCCATGATGTGACCATGACGGGCAGAGTAATATTTGTTCATTTAATAATGGATTAGTTAAAGCTAATGGGAGATTTTCAGTGGACATGTCAGGTTGTCAGCCCAGCACCTTTTTTATTGCCTGCAACCAATGTGAGTAACTGGCCGGCAGTGCCATCACTCCTTTACAAAAGCTTATTCCTGGTTAAAAGTAGCAACTGTGCAACATCGGGATGCCGACAACAAGTTGACAATGACAATAATGATGACATTCATAATTACCACACCAGAAGGTTGGCATTCGTGGTGAAAATGTTGACATTTGCTGTAACTGTTAGGTTAGGGTTTCCGTTAAGGCTAGGGTTAGGGATACACACATTAAAAAGACAGTGTCGACATTCTGAACATGTCGATATCACATCAGTGTTGACATGATAAATGGCGACACAATATACCGAATATGAATGAACTGATAAATGACAATCCGCCTGGCCCCCCCAGGAAAGGATAATAGGAAGAGGAAAAGGGGATCTGTAAATGGTACACACTGTATATAAAATCTGATCTTTATTCAACTGTATCAGATTACACACATAACATATAAGCAAAGGGAAGTATTAAAATAAAGACATAGAAAAACAAAATGAGTGTGTAGATTGGAAATAATAAGTATTCTTTTATGCAGCCGGGTGTCTGACTTTCATGTCTTGTAATAAAGAAATGTAATATGTATCCTGATATCAGTGTCTGGTTTCTTGTGCAGGTGTCTGATCAAATATGTTGGTACGGTTTCAAATGCATTAACTACTAATCCCACAAATTGTGTTGATTTAGATCACTACTGATTATAGATGGAACTTGAGATTGAGATGACACTATGGGGCATATTCAATAGGCAGCAAGAAAAGCAAAAAACCCACACCTGCGAGGTTTTTCCTGCAGGTGCGGGTTTTTGCTATTCTATTAGGTGCGTGTTTTTGTAGAAAACACGCACCAGAAGGTTTTTTTTCACGCACCTCCTGGGCAAGCGTGATTTTTCCTAAAAAGATTTTAGGAAAAAAAAACGGGACTTGCTCTGACACCCCCACGGCACCCTCCCGAGGACTAATTAAGCAAATGGAAGTATCCAGTTAGCTTAATTAGTCCTTAATTACTCACCTTCCTCAGCGCTGTCTTCTGCATCTTCTTCTGCATCCAGCGTCGGGAGCCGGCTCTTCTGCAGCAGGGTGTGTATGTCAGTGTGTGTGCTGTATGTAAGTGTGTATGAGTGTGTGTGTGTGACCCCCGGTGCGGTGTGTGTGGCCCCCCCGGAATGGGCGCTGGGAGAACTACATCTCCCAGCAGTCCTTGCTCCTCCCATCAGCCCCCGGGACTCCCAGCAGCCCCCTCTCCAGTAAGAAGAGAGAGGGGAAGTCACTGGAAGCCGCGGAGACCCTGGCAGGTAAGTTACTTTTTAAAAAAAATTTACGCGGCGTGGGGGTTTTCATTCATGAAAACCCTGTGTCCACTGTTTTTTTAATTGAATCCTGCGGGTATCGGGAGCAGGCATACCAGTGGGATTCCGAAATTGGCCGCAAGGGGCGCAAGGTTTTAGCCTCGCTAAACCTCGCGCCCAATTGAATATACCCCTATGTCTCAGATATTGTTGAAATTTAAGTGGTTAAAGTGGATACAATAACAGTTCAATTGCAAAGAATACAAATATCCATAGCAAGATAATTTCAGCTGTTATATGTGTCACTTGTATCAGTGCTTGGTATCCTTTCACTCCATCATAATATATTTATAGTAATCATCAAGATCTGGGAGTAGTCTTTCCTAAATAGGTATTTTTAGCCAGATAATTGGTCTAATAGAAATTGAATATCTTATGCTTCACTATAACAGAGAGTAATAAATATTCTCCTGATAAATAGGTATGAATTAAATTAATTCCAATAATTTTGGTAATCTTATGGCAATAATTCTGTGTCAATGCAGATCTCCTGTGTCATAAGTCACTCTTATCCTAATAGCACGTGTATGTAGATCATTTGCATGGTATATATGTAGTACCGCTGTAACCGCTAATGCTGTCACTGTACCCTTATAATTAAGTAACACTTTAAGAAGGATCAAATCTCCCGTTATCAATCAATTCCAGGTAAGTCTATTATTCATACAGATAGGGAGGTGAGCCTAACAGTTCCTAAGTGTAACGCACGTAGAGACCAAGTCTCCCGTGTAGGGTAAGTCGGAGCTAGGTTACCAGAGTGTAAGGAGGAGTGAAAGTAATTCTATCAGCACAGATTCACATAACAACAATAACCAGATTCATTTAACAGACACTTGGCTGTAACTGCTGACGAACGTTTCGCAACACTGCTTTAACAGGAAAAGGGCAGTCAGGTCGGCACATGAGGGGGAAGTGCGAGAGCATGCCAACATGATTGCATCATCGTGGCCATGACCCTGCTATATAATGCCAATATTAACAGCTGGAGTCATGGCTACGGGAAGCAGTCGTAATCCCGACCGCCGGTTTCCTGCCTGTCTAATCCCGGCAAGGCACTGATGACAGGCATAGAAATCCCAACGCCTGTCTTTAGACCTACACCGGTAGCCCGACACCCGGCTTACTGATCGAAGGTAAGCTGAACACGGACAGCCGTGTGGGGGGAGGGTTAGGTTAGGGGCTCCCGGGGAGGGCTTAGGGTTAGGCACCCCCTCCGGGAGGTTAGGTTTAGGCTAGGGGAAAGGGGAGTTAGGGTTAGGCACCCCCGGGGGGAATTTAGGGTTAGGCACCCTCCGGGGGACTTAGGTTTAGGCTGCTGGGAAGGGGGGTTAGGTTTAGGCACTTAGGGGTGAATTAGGGTTAGGCACTTGGGGGGAGGTTAGGGTTAGGCACCCCTAAGGGTGGGTTAGGGTTAGTGGGTAGAATAGGGGTAGTGAATACTTACCTTTTGACGATCTGGATTTTCACCCCTGCCGGGCTTCCGCTGTTGGGATTTGAACCATACTGATTCCAAAGCTACGATGAAGCGATTCAGCATAAATAGCGTCCTAGGTCTCCCAGCCCGCCCACTTTAAATAGGAAAGTGTGCGGAGGCGGGTGGGCGGGAGACACTGCAAGATACTTGTATGCTTTTCTGGGCGGCCGGGACCAGCACCCGATTTTCTGAGGGTAGGCAAGTATGGATAAATGGCACTTTATATTTTATATCTTCCTTGAAGCTCTGACCATTGCTGTTAGACCGGTGCCACATTATCCTGTGTATACTGTATATACATGTTCATTTCATCAGCATGTAGTCCTAATGATGGAAAATGCTGGTTTAGGAATGCAATGTTACTTTAACTTAAAATGTAAATATTTTAAATTAAAATACCTGGCTCCCTTTGGTCCCTATATCTGGCCACTACTGACCACTCCAACTGGTGTTACTTGCTCGCCAGGAACTAAACCACTGTAATACAGGAGGATGACAGATTGCTTATGTTTCAAAATTTATAGTATAGTTTACATCTGTTTTCTCCTGTTTTGCCTGCTTTACATAATATCAGGCTGATCATACATACAAAGATTTATTAACAACATTCCTCCACTTTAGATATGTGAAAGATCTGAGATCTGATTTTAGTAGTGGTGAGAAATTATTAAGATATTGACAGCACAACAATAATGAAAATAATTTAGTGGCACAATTATTGAACAATTGATATTTCTTACACAAATCATTTGGATAAACATTGCATTAGTTCAGTGATATTTATAAACATCTAACCCCTCTTTCCAGATTTGGGAGATGGATTTTGACATTACTAATATGGACTATTTTAGATCAATCGACCATTTGCTCCCAAACACTATAAAACGGACAAAAATGGTCGTTCAGTCAAATAGGTTAATTCAAAAGGTTTTAAACAATTCATCTGAATGTCCGTTTGTTAATGCTCGGGAGCAAATGGTCGATTGTCATTTGTTGCCACCAGACTTTTGTTCCAACCAGCCAACTATATGGATGGTTGGAAAGGTAATCTTTTGTTGAATGGCCAACTTTATAGTGACATCAGCAGACTGAGGGGGAGATGTATCAAGTCTTGGAGAGTAATAAAGTAGAGAAGTTGCCTAAAAGCAACAAATCAACTTCTGTCATTTCAAGGACTGTACTAGATAAATGACAGTTAGGAGCTGATTAGTTGCCTTAGACAACTTCTCCACTTTATAATCTCCAAATCTTGATACATCTCATCCTTAGGAGGAAATTTCTAAAACCTTCTAAATAGTTGAGAACTGGAGAAGTTACCATAGCAGCCAATCAGCTACTACCTATCACTTATTAAGTATATTCTATAAAATGACATACAGGAGCTGATTGGTTGCTATGGGCAACTTCCGCACCTGTCCACTCTTTAGAAGGTTTGAGACATCACCTGACTGACAATGTAGCCTATCACCTTCATTAGGTAGCTATAGGCAGTTGCCTAAGGGTGTCGGGACCTGAGGGGGCAGCCCGCTGAGGCTGAGAGAAAATGAAGGATGTTTTTGAATTTGAAAGTGACTTCCTTCTTTCAGACGATCCTGGCAATGGCGACGGGTCTTATCAGCCGCGTCCACCGATATACGTTTTCTTTTCTCCTGCTCTGGGCTGCCCCCTTCCTCACCAGCTGACTGTGCGTCGTGCGATGCTGCCAGCACACAGCTTGCCCCTTGACTAGTGATGGACAGAGCTTCTGGAGAATAAGTTCCAAGCGTGGCCACAGATGTGGGGCACTTCCTGGCAATGTCAGCACTTAAATGGACTCCATGTGAGAGGTGCTGCATTGCATTGCTCTCAACAAACATTAAAGATCACAGCCGGCCAGTGACAGCGGTGATCACTGCACAGATTCCCAGCTCCAGCAGCAGCAGGGGGGGTTGTGTTACAGGGATGGAGACTGGAGAGTAGTGGAGGGAAGGGTGTCCTCTAATGCCAGTTATTAGCTGAAGATCATTCCTGTTCCTCTGGGTCCTCCCTTTGTTTTGTGTCACTTGCATTCCTGCAACAGTGCAACTGCACGTTATCCATCAATGGCATCTGGTCATCAGCAACAGGTACAATATGTTCAGCCTCCCAAATCTTATTAGCACTGGCAACAGGGACAACTGCAGGAGGGAACAAAACTGTTGTAATGTCTCTCTTTAAGAGAAGTGATGATCAGGTAGCTAGGACTCAGAGCAAAGGTGGGGTCAATACACTACAATGTCGACATTAGAATGTCAACATGGTGCAAACTGTTGACAGGCAACCTGCTCACAATGTCGACAACTGAAAAGTCACCATGTGAAATGTCGACATGCAGAGGATGCCGATGGTTAGGGGTAGGCTGCAGGCCGAAAGAGTTAGGTTTAGGCTGTGGGGGGATAGGGGGTTTGGGGGTGGGGGAGTAGCATGAAGTTTTGCCTAGGGTGCCAAGAAACCTTGCACCGGCCCTGCATATTAGTCATGTTCAGGAGGTACAACGGCTCCTCAAAAGTGGATGTCTCCTTTAAAGAAAGTGATCTAGGGGTCTATTTACTAAGCAGTGTTAGGAGAAGTGAAGAGTGAAAAGTGATAAGGTGCCAGCCAATCAGCTCCCAACTGTCATTTTTCAAACACAGTCTGTGAGATGACAGTTGGGAGCTGATTAGCTGGCACCTTATCACTTTTCACTCTTCACTTCTCCTAACACTGCTTAGTAAATAGATCCCATAGTTCCATACACTGCAAAGGTTCTTCCAACAAGGTGACTCAAAGGCCCATGGGAGGAGTGGCTGCTGCTGGGCAGACGCAGCAGCCCTCCCGAGGCCATTTTACTTGTAAACAGAATGAGCTTCTGCGCATGCACAGAAACTCATTCTGACTACTGCCTGATTGGATCTGGGCTCCGATCGCGGTAGCTGCGGCCGTCCCACTCCACCACTGGTCCTAGGCTTGGGAATCAGAATGCCCCTAGGCATTTGCCTATATTGCCTGTGCCTACGGCCAGCTCTGCCTACACCCTTTCTGTATACTTATATATGATCACAGAACTCCACAGTGACTCTTCTATCTACAGTAAGGTCTGCATTATTCCATAGATAGTACTGGAAATCCTACTCTAAGTCTCTAGTTACATTTGTCATTCATAGAAAGTCACATTGTGAAAGTCAGGAAAGGGACCTGCAAATTTGTCTTCTCTTTGTCACAAAGAAGGATCAGATGATCGTCTCATCTTACAGGTCATTCTAGTACTCACCATTTTTTGTACCTGTTTGTATCTCACTCACTAGGGGCTAGATTTACTAAGCTGTGCTTTTTGCAAGTTGCTGCTTATCATGGGCTTTGACCCTGACATTTAAAGTGGCAAGAATATTAAATGCCAACATTTTGGGTAAATTCTATTAAATCTAGCCGTAAATGTTAATAGAACAAATTATTTAGTGCAGAAGCTAATGGGAATATTGTCGCAATTTCTAGCTGCTCAATTTTACTTCTTTGTCTGTCATTCTCCTTTTCGTTTCAGCCGTTTTGCAACTGTCTGCATTTCTTTTAAGAACTTCATTGACATACTTTCTCCCCTATGTCTCTGTATCAGTCTCTCTGCTGGGTCTATATTCTATATGGTAATAATCATTTTTCTATTGCAGCTTATCGCAGCGATAGAAAATCTATTATTGCTGCAATTCATCTTTAAACTATCGCATAGCAATACTGGCTGGAATAAGAGGAGGGAAATGTTAATAGGTCAGCGCATGTGTGACCCAGCTTTGCTACCATACACATGAGCGGTGGCATTGAAAGCCCTAACTTCAGCTGCCAGTTCCACTGGTTGAAAATCATGTGGCTGGGATTCTGGGAGGAAGGGAGATGGTAAGCTCTTTTTTTGGACCTGAGCAACAGTTGATCATATGTGATAGAAGAGGAGAGTTAGCTTTGGGTCCTCTGGGTGCTGCTCTGCCTACGCCTTCCCTATAGACCGCCCACCCGCCCTACAGTCCACATGTTCCGGACGCCATGGCTTCACACTACGCCCCTGCATGGCATACACTACAGATTATGTATTGCATTAGAGAAAAACGGTTTAGTGAACATTCCATTAGGGCAAAGATACTATCTAGTGCATAAGACAAACATAAATATGTACAGGTTGAGTCTCCCATATCCAAATATTCCGAAATACGGATTTTTTTAGCATGACTGAGATAGTGAAACCTTTGCATTTTGATGGTTCAATGTACACAAACCTTGTTTAAGGCACATAGTTATTAAAAATAAAGTATAAAATGACCTTCAGGCTTTGTGTATAAGGCAGTGGTTCCCAAATTGTGTACCGCGGCCCCCTGGGGTGCGTCGGGACACTTGCAGGGGTGCCTCAGGTTGGTGGTCCAGCACCAAATCAAATTCTTTATGGTCAATGTAATGTAAATATGTGGACAAACAGAAACGCAAACCTATCACCCACTACATGAATGAACCTAAGGATGACCGGTCAGCACAATTTACTTCACTTTAATAAAAAAATTTCTGAATTTCTCATTAACAAACTTTTGGCTTAGGGGTGCCGTGAAAACAATTCTGATGCACTAGGGCACGGTGATTCAAAAAAGTTTAGGAACCACTGGTATAAGGTGCATATGAAACATAAATTAATTTCATGTATGTACACAAACTTTGTTTGAGCCACAAAATTATTGAGAATATTGTATAAAATTACCTTCAGGCTGTGTATATAAGGTGTATACAAAACATAAATGCATTCTGTGTTTAGATTTGGGTCCCATTCCCAAAATACTTCACTATGGTATTGTATTTCAACATACAAAATACCCCTGGTCCCAAGCATTTTGGATATTGGAGACTCAACCTGTAATTGGTATAGCATGCTATATTTGACAATAGCATACTGTTACAGCAAATGTTTCGCACAGAACACTCACAAGAGATGAGCGGGTTCGGATTTCAGAGATCTGAACCCACCCAAACTTAGCGATCTGAGCCTAGATCCAAGTCAGCTCGGGTTTTCCCGCCTGACTCGGATCTCAAAACGAAGCAAAACGTCATCATCCCGCTGTCGGATTCTTGCGGGTTTTGGATTGTATAAAAGGTACCGTGATGGCTGTGGAGAGTGAAGAGGAAGGAGGGGGCTGTGCTCTGCTGTTGCTATGTGTTTAAGGGGCTGGCTACTGTTGTCACTTGTCAGGGGCTGGCTGCTTAATGTCCATCCATACTGCATAGGGGCTGGCTGGCTGTTGTCACCTGTCATAGGGGCTGGCTGGCTGTTGTCCACTCCGTCCATAGTAGAGCTGGCTGCTGTGCTGTTGTCCATAAAAAAAATAAAGAAATTGTTTTTTTTTCTGTGTGTGTGTGTGTGTGTGCGTGTTAGCCACACTTATCAGCAATGTAGCTGCGCAGGTTTGCTGCCTGTGTCTCTTATCAAGTGGTTGCTGCCTCGATCAGGGTGCTCTCCCCCCCAAGTGTCCCGCCAAATATTAATCCAATCAATGTTTTTATTTTTCTGTGTATGTGTGCGCATTAGCCCCACTTTTCACCAGCAACATCCAGTAGCTGCGCAGGAGTGCTGCTTGTATCATTTATCAAGGGGCTGCTGCCTTGTTCAGGGGTGCTCTCCCTCCCAAGTGCCAAAAAAAAAAATCCAATCAATCAATCAATTTGTTTTTTTTCTGTGTGTGTGCGCATTAGCCCCACTTATCACCAGCAACATAGCTGCGCAGGGCTGCTGCTTGTTTCGTTTATAAAGGGGCTGCTGCCTAGTTCAGGGGTGCTCTCCCCCCCAAGTGCCCCCCAAACATTTATCCAATCAATGTGGTTTTTTTTCTCTGTGTGTATGCATTAGCCCCACTTATCACCAGCAACATAACTGTGTAGGGGTGCTGCATGTGTCGTTTATCAAGGGGCTGCTGCCTCGTTCAGGGTGCTCTCCCCCCCAAGTGCCAAAGAAAAATTAATCCAATCAATCAATGTGTTTCATTTTCTGTGTGTGTGTGTGTGCGCATTAGCCCCAGTTTTCACCAGCAACGTAGCTGCGCAGGGGTGCTGCCTGTGTTGTTTATCACAGAACACTCATAAAAACTAGAGATGAGTGGGTTTGGATCTCAGAGATCTAAACCCACCCGAACTTAGCGGTCCGAGCCGAGATCCAAGTCAATTTGGTTTTCCCACCTGATTCGGATCTAAAAACGAGGCAAAACGTCATCATCCCCCTGTCGGATTCTCGCGGGTTTTGGATTGTATAACAGGTCCTGTGATCACTGCCATTTTCATTCCTGCTGTGGAGACTGAAGAGGAAGGAGGGGGCTGTGCTGTACTGTTGCTGTGTGTTTAAGGGGCTGGCTACTGTTGACACTTGTCAGGGGCTGGCTGCTTAATGTCCATCCATACTGCATAGGGGCTGGCTGGCTGTTGTCACCTGTCATAGGGGCTGGCTGGCTGTTGTCCACTCCGTCCATACTAGGGCTGGCTGCTGTGCTGGGTTGTGCTGTGCCTGTTGTCCTTGAGTGCTGTGTTACTCTATATACTAGGAGCTGTGCTGCAGACAGGCGAGGGGAGCTTCAGTGGCTCCTATGTCACTGCAGTCCATATGGGGTGCTGCTGTGTTGTCGAGGGGGTGCTCTGTCCATCAGGGGTGCTCTTCACCCACAGTATTAAAAAAATAAAGAATTTTTTTTTTCTGTGTGTGCGTTAGCCACACTTATCAGCAAGGGTGCTGCCTGTGTAATTTATCAAGGGCTGCTGCCTCGTTCAGGGTGCTCTTCCCCCCAAGTGCCAAAAAAAAATTAATCCAAACAAACAATCAATGTGTTTTTTTTCTGTGTGTGTGCGCATTAGCCCCATTTTTCACCAGCAACGTAGCTGCACTGGGATGCTGCCTGTGTCGTTTATCAAGGGGCTGCTGCCTCGTTCAGGGGTGCTCTCCCCCCCAAGTGCCAAAAAACCCCACATTGATTGATTGATTGATTGGATTAATAATTTTTTTGTCACTTCGGTGAAAATACGTAGTCCAGTGAAATTTGGGGTACTTGAAAATGGGTCCTAGCATATTTTTATGTTAAAAAGTTTTATAAAACGTGAAAAACTCATATTTTGCATGCACCTAGAAATAGAACAAGATTCAGGAGAGTTTAATGCAATACATTACATACGAACAAGGTTTTACAGTCACATTTTACAGTGACAAAAAAATTATTAATCCAATCAATCAATCAATTTGGTTTTTTTTTGGCACTTGGGGGGGAGAGCACCCCTGAACGAGGTAGCAGCCCCTTGATAAATGACAGACAGCACCCCTGCGCAGCTACGTTGCTGGTGAAAAGTGGGGCTAATGCGCACACACACACAGAAAAAAAAACACATAGAAGCGAAAAGCCATTTTCCGTGGAAAAGTTTCACTGATCGCGGCTTTTCGCGTGGTCGGAACTTATCTTCAAATTCAATTCCAGACAGTTTTTGCCTACGTGGAATCAATAAATGTAATAGGCGAAAAAAGATTTGCCTAAGCATAGCAGGAGAAAAGAATTGCAACATTTTTATTTTGAAGTGCAAACATGGGGAAACCACTCAGAATCCTTGGGACAGCCCCCAAAGGACCACTGTGTCAAAAAAGAACTTTCATTTTTGGGGCGAGAAAGTACAAAGTGGGGGGACAAGCATAAAAACTAGTGAAATAGACTTCTTAGGGGTCTGCAAGGATGGATCAGGTGATTTTAGGATTGCAGGTGCATGCAAAATGTGAGTTTTTCACGGTTTATAAAACTTTTTACATAAAAATATGCTAGCACACATTTTCAAGTACCCCAAATTTCACTGGACTACTTATTTTCACCAAAAAATACTGCTTTATGCCATTCTTCACCACTTTAACAAGGACGCTAACAACAAGGATTTTAAACAACTTCAGTACCCCAAAGGGTTTTATTAGGGCTATTGGAACACTTCTACATTGTTCCCCTATGTTAGTGCATCATTTTGGGGGGTTCAGACTGATTTCCCCAATTCTCACAGTACTTTCCGCCTGTTCTGCATTCGCCGCTTGCCTTTTCGCCTGGTTAGTAACTGAATAGGGCGAAAAGCGGGAACGTGCACGGAAAGTTTTCGCATCCAGAACACGCGATATAGGCGAAAAGTCGGGCAGGCGGAACTTTCTCGCCGATGCAAAACTAATACCGCCTTTAGGGCCTCATTCAAAGATTTATGCAAAGCCGATATTTTCGCAGATGGATGGACTTTTTGCTAATGCGCATGCGCGAAAGCCACACTGCTCATGCAGTGATTGTACTGTGATTACTCTCGCACATAGGAACCACTTGAATAGTGAGTGACAGGTAGCCAGCGTTTGGGAGTGTCGGGAGTCAGTGCAGACATGTTGGACCGTTTAGTTTCATGGACATAAATCAGCCATTGCGATCACCTTCACAGCATGAGAGCTCTCTGTGTGTCAGGAGAGCCGCAGTGTTTGCGGCTGGTCAGACTTACATGCTGCCTGACTGGACGATGTGCGCTGATAGTACCCATGTATTCGCTGTTGAACGTCATAGGACGGATATGAGAAGGCAGCAGTGGCCGTCCCTATGCTTGGCTGTGCTTTGGAAGGCATTAGCATATTTTAGCAACTGTGATCCGTGAGAGAATGCAGCTGCGATTGCATTACCGTAAATCTCTTAATCAGACCCTTATTTATTAACACAGCTGCCATTGGTTGTCAAGTAGCTGCCAGTGTCCCAATGATATCACTGAAAAACATTTTTATTCCCTAAAGAACAGGAGGAAACCTGACTGCAGCGTGGAAATTGGGAAACAGTTTGCTTTAAATGGTTCTTGTTAAGCCAACCTTGAAATTAAACTCAGTAATTTCTCTCACTCTTCTCTCGCCACTCCCGCCCCCACACTGAGTCTCTCTCCCCTCTTCCCCTCCATCTTTTTAACACTTTCCTGTATACTATTTCACAAATAGGAACGTCTGCTCAAATAATGCAAATAAACCTAATACCATTCAGTCTCTGCTAACTTTTTACTTAATCCAGAGGTTCCCAAACTCCGCCATTACAGTCCATGTAGGATTTCTATGCTTGAGCACAGGTGTCGTAATTAGTACCTCAGTCAATTGGATCTAACCATCTGGACTTAAGCATGGATAGCCTTACAACCTGGACTGTAATGGCCGAGTTTGGGAACCTCTGGCTTCATCCATTCTGCCTAAACCCTTTAGTTCCTCTTTAAGAAGTTTAGGTTCTTCAATTAGGTAACACAATGAACATATTGAGTAGATAATCCTAAATCTCTTTAAACTATGACAATGCAGATTGTAGTGAATGCTGAATGAACGCCAGCATACATGCAAATCTGAATGACTCTATTTATATTTTGTCTATTTATAATCGTTAAAGAGCTTTCTCTCCACAGAAATACCTGCTAATACGTTATTCTGTGGTCAACGTAAAGCATATTAAGGTTAAGCCAAACATATCTAAATCTTGCATTCCCTGAACTACTGTACTAGTGAAAAATAGGAGTATATTCACTAAAAGGCTGGCTTTGCAATTGCCGTTTACAGCAGTGATTGGAAGTCACTTATACTGTAGTATCACTGCCAATCTGCAATCTATCAATAAATTATCGCAGAGACACTTGAGAGTTACCAACTGCTTCAGTGATACTGGCCCAGAGGGATAAAGGTTATATTATGATTCACATCAATCACAGAGCATCAGCAGCTCAACAGAGCATCAGTGTGAGTGACTTTGCTGGTACTCTGCAGATCTGATATGTAAAAGTAGCCAGATTCTAAAAATGTGGTTTGGTGCATCCCTACTACTCACACAACATACTAGCCATTTGCACAAAAGTACATTATTTATAAACATTTTTTCACTATGCTCAATGCCGCTGATATTATAATCCAATGACATAGAGAAGACAGATTCAGTAAACATTCTAGATTTAAAATAAAGATGGCAACTGAAAAAAGGCAATACAAAAGTACACTGAAGTGCCAAAAGTCATGGGATAGAAGTATACAAAGGTAATGATAGGTGGTGCCACTGTAATGTGACGTCTTGGAAATGCCCAGACCTGCATCAGTTGTAATCTGACATCTCGTTGAGTCAGTTTGAACACCGGCTAGGCTGCTCATGGCAATGCAATGTGAATTATCAGAGGTCGAATGAGGCATGATAATGGGTGCCCGACGGATGGTACATTCCATTTCCGAAGTTGTGTGGACATTCAACATTCCTCGATTTAGGGTGCCCAGTTGTTTCGGGCTGATGGCAGGGTTCCGTATGGTGCAGACCACAGGAGGCCGTAGACCCCAGTTGTCAACAAGGCTCCGTGCAGGCTGGTGGTATTTCCATAATGGAGTGTTCACGTGGCATGGGTTGGGTCCGCTGGTCCGCCTGAACACGTTATTGACCGGTAACCGCTATATTGCATTGCTTGATGACCATTTGCAGCCCTTCATGAACTTCATGTGCCCCCACAACAATGGAATATTCCAGCAGGATAATGCATCGTGTCATCGGTCCCAAGTTGTCCAGAATTGGTTCAAGGAGCATTCTGGACAGTTCCGACAACTGGTGTGGCCACCACATCGGTCTGACATGGACTCAACTGAGCATTTATGTGACGTGGTGGAGAGGTCCATTCGCACCCAACATCCTACATACAAATATTAGGGAGCTGTCACAGAGCTATCTAGGTGTCATGGGTTAACATCTCTGCAGAAGTCTTCCACCTACTTGTGGAATCGATGCCACGTTGAGTTTCTGCACTTCACCGTGCTAGAAGGGGTCCTACACGATGCTAGGCATCTATCCGATGACTTTTGACACTTCAGTGTATAATTCTATTCATCACGTTAGATACATTTCATACATAATAATATATAATTATGAAAATGTGGTCAGAGATAAGAAACCTCTATAGAAGATAAAATATGGTCTATTCGTAAGAAGGCTATAACCATATTAGGAGTAAATAACGATGTTATATAGATGTGTACTCCTACACCTAGCGTCAATATGGCACACAGCGCGATATGCCCGGTGCCACTGAACTGTGGTGCAATGTGCCGTATTTTTCTTTATATTTTGCATCTTACTTGCAGCGTAGATGCAGCGACAGACCAGTGACAGTGTACTAGAGACGCTGGGCTGTGAATTTAACTGCACAGGATTTAGTTTTAAACAAAGTCGCAGATGAACGGAACTTGGCGTGAGAAGAAGCCGCGTCCGCAGCATTGTAGCACTTCATATACAGATTCAGACTCATTCGCACACAGATGTACAAATGTCGCACATGAAATTGGTCAGTGCAATCTAGCAAAGTAGTATTGTCGCTTCCAGCTGTTTTATTTATGGGTATAAGATACAGATTTTGAGCGAGAAACATGCTTGGTGCGACTGAGTCACATGGTACCTGACGCGCTGAGAGGGCTCTTTGGCGCAACTGAAGCCGCAGTATATGAGAACACAACTGTATAGAAACCGCAATGCAAACTTAAACCTGTTAGTGTCAAAACTGGAAAATTGCTTCATGTTTTATTAAACATTTCCATTTCCTCAGCCTAGCGTAGATCAGGTTTATGAAATTAAACTGATTGACTGCAATGGGTTCCAAAATTTGAAATTCAAGACTGGCATTATCTTAGTTTTCTAGTGTCCAACAATAACTGGTGTTTGTTTCTCATATCAAATTGCTAGTGGGTTCTCTTTCATCTTAGTAAATGATTCCCAAATAGCCAATAAGTGGGCAGAGAGAGCAAGCGACAAGTGTTTCCAGTATGTTAGTGCATAAAGTTTAGTGGTTAGGATAATTACAGCGCGGAGTGTTCTTAAAATAAGAAAACAAATTTTTTTTTTTGCATCATAACTTTGTATCCCCACTGGAATGAAAATGTAAAAAGCATGATGGAGCACCTTGCCATGAGGCAAAAGTGATAACTAAGTGTCTCGGGGAACAAAACATCAAAATTTTGGGTCCATGACCAGGAAACTCCCCAGACATTAATCCCATTAAGAATTTGTAGTCAATCCCTCAAGAGGCGGGTGGACAAACAGAAACCCACAAATTCTGACAAATTCCAAGCATTGATTAGGCAAGAATGGGCGGCCGTCAGTCAGTATGTGGCCCAGAAGTTGACTGACATCATGCCAAGGCGAATTGCAGAGGTCTTGAAAAAGAAGGGTCAACACTGCAAATATTGACTCTTTGCATAAACTTAATGTAATTGTCAATAAAAGCCTATGACACTTATGAAATGCTTGTCATTTTACTTCAGTATACCATAGTAACATTTGACAAAAAGGTCTAAAAACACTGAAGCAGCAAACTTTGTGAAAACCAATACTTGTATCATTCTCAAAACTTTTGGCCATGGCTGTACATCATCCAGTGACTCACTATACATCATCCAACATGTGTATTAAAGTGTATCATAATAGTACTCTATCCGGTAACGCAAGTGGAACAGTCACACAAATTGCTGATCACAGTGATGTAGTGATAATGCTCCAGTTGGGAAGATAATCATTCTGCTGACAATAGCAAATGTATTACAGTTAAAGGGAAGTGGATTTGGCCTTATTGGTGTTCTGAGCAAACAGTAAAGAAACCACTATACTGTCCTGTTTATAGCACACAAAAGATGACAATGGGGCTCCAGTGTCTCCATGTGTGATGTGCATGTGACAGACATACTACGTGTGTCTTACTTGTAGCAAGTTCTGTTCCCAGAAAGTGAGATTAACATAGCATTTCCCCTAGGCTGTTTTAGCGGGGCGCGGCGCCCTGCCCTCCTTCTGGAGGGCAAAAAGCACCCTGCCCTCCAGAAGAAGGGCAAAAATCGCCCTGCCCTCCCAGCCTGCGGGTGCCGTCTTCACCCGTGGGTCGCAGTGTCCCGCGGGTGGAGAAATGTGCGGTGACCCGGTCACCGCCAGAGAATAGACGCCGGGCGCATGTGCCCGGCATCAATTCTCACTGTCTGCAGTGCTTGGGGGCTGCCCGGCCTGTCCGTAAGTGCCAGGCACGCCCCCAAGTATGATGAAAAGGGGACGCGCACAAAGCTGCCCTCTCTATCTCCGGCTCCCTGCATGCCGCCGGAGCTAGAGTGAACACTATTAACAGTTGTATCTTTGTCATAGCAAATAATGCAGAGGTCAGTTTATAAACTATGTAGACAAAAGTGATTGGACACTCACAGTAAATAGATCAACGAGATTTTATTGACGTCGGTACTTTGTAGGTCGACCACGTGCAGTGATTACTGCAGACACCGTTCTTGGCAAACTGGCCACAAGTTTCTAGACAACAGCAGACGGTATGTTTTGCCATTCCGCCTTAAGTACAGTGACCAACTGTCACACTGAAGAAGGTTGAGTAGGCCTAGAATGCACCCGTCGCTCCAATTCGTCCCAGAGGTTCTCAATGGAGTTAAGATCTGGTTTCTGAGCTGGCCAGTCGATCCGGGTTACCGAATTTTCTGTATACCAGTCCAGCGTCGCCCTGATAACATGACAGGCGGCATTGTCGTCCTGATAAAAACATTTGTTGTTTCCATAGAACTGCAAGTGCATGGGCCTCCCTACCAAGTGTTCTTGTTGAAGCCGCCACATTAGTGGTCATATGGAACTCGTGTGCAATAGTATGCATTTCGTTTGCACGGGGGTGTCCAATAACTTTTGTTTACATAGTGTATTAGATGACTGAGAATTCCCAGCAAGAGTCTAGTTTCCAGTT
Organism: Taudactylus pleione; assembly: GCA_031769625.1. NCBI lineage: Eukaryota > Metazoa > Chordata > Amphibia > Anura > Myobatrachidae > Taudactylus > Taudactylus pleione. The sequence goes on along the minus strand of JAUIMM010000534.1, from coordinate 2,002,698 downwards.
CATGAGAATTTGGGGCCTATTCCTCATCCTGTATGCGTTTCCGCATGTTAAGTAACAATCCCATTCCTTATTAGGAGCTACCTTGTATTTAGCAGACTCTGAAACCTGGAAGTTTTTGCTTCTGTGAACCTGCTCCTTCCTATGGAAAGGAGGTCTGGGGTTTTTTCGAAGATGGATCCCTCTGCCGCCTCCGCAGTGAGTTCCCAGCGGCTATACGCATGTGTTAACTCCGGTCATGCACAGTCAGCAGGAAATACAGTTCTAGAAAATGCAGAGACAGCTGCTCTTTGGAGCAGGTGTCCCCACACAGGAGAAATACTGAATTCCTCTGTTAGGCATCCACCACTGCAACTCGTGGCCCCCAATGAAGAATAGGCCCTTATTTCACAAGTGAGGTGATGATAAATAGTAACTAGGGACCTGATTCAAAAGCCGCAGGACTTAGGCACTAGGCTGAAGGTTAGGGTACTTCCTGGCCGGTGTCGGTATTTTAACCCAGTTGGGATGCCAGCGCCGGGATCTTGAGTGCCCGCATCCCATATCCAACTCGTGGGGCAGTACTGTTAATAGGATCTATGACCACTGAGCATATCTCCCAAAAAGGGGTTGTGGCCTATCACAATAGGGGCGTGGCCTAGCAACACATCCCGTTTTCATCACTAAGGGGTGTGCCCAGCATCTCCGAGATGCTGGGCTGTCCCCGGGCTTCCTCCCGTACTGTGAATAGATGCTGTGCGCATGCGCACAGCATCTGTTCTTGCTCTGCATACCCACTGCTCTGCTATGCAGAGCAGCGGTGTATGCTCCCCCCAACTTCCCCCCCGCCGCGGGACACTGTGGCCTGTGGGCGGCACAGTCCCAAAAAAAGGGACTGTCCCGCTGAATGCGGGACATTTGGGAGGTATGATTGAGGGGTCTATTGCAATGGAAGGTGGGAGGCAAGTTTACAATTGGGGCCTATGAACAAAAGGGGGTGCAATAAACTATTTAAATCTAAAAATATTTTATAAACCTTATTAAATAAAAAAATAATCATCAATTTCTGACGTTTTTTGGAGGGGGGGGAACAAACCGTAAGTTAAGTGTTTAAAAGTCTTATAGCGGGAGATGTACAGTATCAAACTTTCTAAAGTGAAAAAGTGGAGGTTTCCCATAGCAACCAAGCAGCTTCTAGCTGTCATTAGCATAGTCTTTAAAATGGCATTTAGATGCTGAATGGTTGATATGGGAAATTTCTTTACTTCATCTTCTTTAGAAGGGTTGATACTGTACATCTCCCCCTGAACATTTTAGTGTCAAGCTAGGAAGGAGAAAATTGCCTGCATGTTGAACAGATAATCTATAGAAAGAAATGCATACATAATGGAAGATTTAAACAGGCTGCGCTTCCAAAGTGACAAACTAGGTAGATTTGTGGCTTTAGAGCCAAGCGTGTGAAATTTTAATGAGGAATTCCTACCCTCAATAAATGGACTTTAAATGATGTCTATAAAAGAAATAGGTTGTAATAAAATGAATCTGCTGCTAATCAATGAGAAATGACATAGTCTGCACGGGTGAAAGCACACTCTTAATGTGGCCTAAACTTTCCAAGATGAAAGCCTCTATGATAGTTAATAGCAGCGTTCCTAGATTTCTATGGTGACAATAAATTTATTTTACACTATGATGGATCAAAACTAATGTTGTAAGGATGAAAGTCACAATAAATAATTATCATACTGCAGCTCAAAGAGTACAATGCCCCAAGCACTTTTGCACAAGGACAATACTTAAACAAAAGCATCTTGCTAGTATTGTTAGGTCTGGGGTTACAGACCTAACAATACACTAGGTCTTATTTCCTTTGGATCAGTTGCCTTTCTTTTTAAAATCTATAGAGGTTTTAATTTCCCAGTAGTGTATATTACTCTTCTCCAAGGCTGCCGTGTCACCTGGCGTGACTTATCACTAACTTTACAGAAAACACTTGTGTGATTGGGGTGATCTCCTAAGTCTAGTTTAATTATGCATGAGCCATTGCTAACGTATTATCTTATACTTTTCCTGTTCTGGAGCATTATCTGTCCATGTAGAGCTTCTATTTGTCTAATAACAATAACTTATTAATAAAGAGCAACTTTAAAATGATATAAATAAGTAAATAAAGTACAGTCGCGCCTAGTTTACAGTGGGCAGTGAGTGCATTATCCAACACATAATAATAATACTTCAAACATAAACTTAATATCACATTTACCATACAGCAACAAAAACATTATCATCTGTATATAAGAAATCTACACAAAAATATCAACAATATTATTACTATTATTATTATTATTATTATTATTATTATATGTATGAAACTTCTGGTGAACATAAACTTCTTTTCACCATGCAATAATGAAATCACGCCGTGAAAAATCAGCAGAACATGGTTATTATGCACAAACTTGCGTAAAGTCACCATTTTGTCCTTTAAATTTTCATTACTGGCAAGCCGAGAGTTAAAAGTGATTTATCCAGATATACACTGTTCTCGGATGTACGTTTATTTCGGAATTGTTCTAGATTTTAAAAATAATAATTATATATATATATATAAATATATACATAATATTTGCTTTCAGAGGGATTGAAAATACAAAGAGCCTTGTTCTTGTATGCACAATATAATCCTGCAATTTATTTGTTTTTGAATCATTCTTATTGTCTCATCTGTTGTTTTATTATCCTAGTATTATGCTGTTATGAACTTTACATTAGCACAGTGCGTCCATGTCTCTTGCTGAGTGTTTTAAGCCTGTGTTAGCGTTGATGCACCTGCTCTTCCTTATTTTATCCTGCCTCCCGTTCTCCCTCTTACCTGCTGATAGTTCCATTCCTGGGGGGCAAAGTTGCTATCCACCACTTCAAACTGGAAATTGGTATGTGGCACCTGGTGAAGAATGTATGTCCACCAAGATGCACGGTATCCATGACTTAAGCTCATGGCTCTTTCAGGTCCACAAATAAATACAAACAACAAAAAAAAGAGAAAAATCAATGTAAAAATAAGGAGAAAAAAAAAAACTAAGAAAATATTCCTTGGACGAGGCTGTGCTAGTGCAGATATCTTAGTTATCAATGCTCTGTATGCATCTTGTTAGGAGCGACTCCAACCAGTAGACATGGTGGGAACTGATGCTTCTGGGCTATAATTGCTTATAGCAAGCAGAGCAAAGAAACATAGAGGGAGGAGTCAGACATGTAGGTCTATCAGCATCCACTGAGATGAAACACAGTGATGGAAGAATAAGGAAGGGAGTAGCAGCACCCCCCAGTGGTTTATTAACAAATCTTCTATTAATTAGTTGGTCTCTGTGGTTTGTTATACTGAGTTACAAAGACCATTTAGTAAGACATCTGACCTCTCCCAGGGGCTGCTACACAAAGTATCAGCATGAGTTTTGTGCTGGAGATTGAGGACTGAATGTAACTTAGCAATGTTCATATGCAATAAAATCTGACTGTATAGAATGCATTCTCAACACTTAGAAACTCATTACAGCAAATAACACATTACAAGACAAAAAAAAGGCTTTCAGATACACAAAGTACATGAAAGGGCTGAACATAAAATATACATAAAATAAAAATGTACACACAAAAAAAACATATTGCAGTAAAAAAATCAGAATAGCATACTGCATTTAGTATTTTCCAGAGATGTATTACTGCAGAGCTGGTGCATCTAAACACACTTTTCATGTAAAGTGAATTTAAGTATAATCTATGTCTTTTCTTCTTCCTTTTTAATAAATATTAAAGGGCAATGTAGAAAAATAGTACAATAAAAATTCCACAGACACAACATTAAAACTTTGGACAGTTCCAGAAATTAAGATGGTTGGTAATTAAAGCATGAAATAACAAACATTAATGAAGTAATCATAACAATAATTTAAAAGCCAGGGCCAGGTCTTACTAAAAATTTTACAGAAAGCTCTCCTGATCAAGTTATTGGTCCCTGAAAATCTCTGTGTACTGATTTTTTGCTAGCTATCAGTAAACTTACTGATCACCAGTAAAAAAAAAATGTCGTTTTTTTTTCTTATTAGTAATAAAAATATATTGATCAGTAAAAATATGATATCAAACTAACACTGCTAAATTTCAAGTGAGATGCTTAATAAACCGGTTCTTAACACCTTAGATTTAATTTCTAAATTGCATAAAATATTAATAATTTTCCCTAATTATCAAGAATTTTTAATAAATTGACAAAAATAAATATGTAGAAGGGTTTACACCCCTGGTGTACAGTGCATTGTAAAATTTTAAATACCTTATTAAAGGGCATATTTATAAATTATCGGAACTTGTTCCAGATAATTATAATTTCTTATTTCCGCTTTTCGTGGAAATAAGAAATTAAAGATCACCTGCATTTACCAATTTTTATATTCAGGGACAAGGGCTCAAATGTGTAAAAGTAATCTAATGTGATCACTTAACCTCCAAATATACAATGGTAGCAAATTGTTAATGTATACTATCAAAAGTATAATGTTGGCCTATTATTAATGTGGGTTTCCTAAAAAATGTAGGTTATTAATTATTATTGTTGTTATTTAGTAGTAGTAAAAATAATAATAATAGTAATAATAAGAAGAATAAAAATAATAATAATGTTACTTTTTGGCACATTATATTTTTATTTCACTACGCTGGTGTAACAGATATATACAGGCTCGGATTGGGGTGCCAGGGATTTGGGTAAATCCCTGGTGGGCCCAAATACATTGTGTCCATGCCCCTTTCAGTAAAGGGGCGGGGCTTAGCTGGCCTCAAACAGGGGGGGGGTACGCTGCCATGAGGGCCTAACAATAGGCGAGTGAAACTTCAGACCCTTGCCCATGCAGCCCCCAGCCGTCCGAAGCCCTGCCTATGGCCAATGAAGCTCTGCTCACCCGCGGCGGCCGAAGCTCCGCCCACTTCCCTGGTAAACTAAGTTCCGACCATTTACCCCCGTGATGTCACGCACAGCCAATGGGGGGAGGACCCGAGACTGCTGCAGGCGCTCACCAGTCACTGCATACAAACAAAGAACAGAGGAGCCAGGTCCATCCATTACTGAGAGACATATCTTCCCTCTGGGCAGGTAAGTGTGACTGGTGGTGTGAAAAAATGTTTTCATGTTATCTAAGCTGGTTTGTATATGTGGGGGGAGAGGAGGGTGGATTTTTTTTACTGGGGGATGCTGTGTTTTAATATTTTTTACGGTGGTTATTAATGTTGTATGTAAGTGTCTGGGTGGGGTTTATTAATAATGTGTGTGTATAAAGGGTGTATTTATATTTGTGTAAAATGTGGGTCACCGATGCACTCTGTTTTATTTCACGTCAACTACGACACTGTATTATATAGAGAGCACTGCGACACTCTGTATTATATAGTGAGCACTGCGAAACTCTGTATTATATAGTGAGCACTGCGACACTCTGTATTATATAGTGAGCACTGCGACACTCTGTATTATATAGTGAGCACTGCGACACTCTGCATTATATGGTAGTTACTGCGGCACTCTACTATATGTCAGTAACTGCGGCACTCTGTATTATATGGCGGTCACTGCGATATGCTGTAAATACATGGCGGCCACTATGGCACTCTCTGTATTATATGGCGGTGACTGCAGCACTTTATATTACATGGCGGTCACTGCGACACTCTCTGCATTATATGGTGGGAACTGTGGCACTCTCTGTAAATATATGGCGGTCACTGCGGCACTCTGTAAATATGTGTCAGTCACTGCGGCACTCAGTGTATTATATGGCAATCACTGCAACACTCTGTATTATATGATGGGCACTGCGTCACTCTACATTATTTGGTGGGCACCGTGACACTGCATTATATGGTGGGCACTGTGACACTCTCTACATTTAATAGTGAGCAATGCGACACTCTCTGCATTATTTGGTGGGCAATGCGGCACTCTGTATTATATGGCGGTCACTGCGGCATGCTGTAAATATATGGCGGTCATTATGGCACTCTCTGTATTATATGGCAATCAGTGCAACACTCTGTTATATGATGGGCACTGCGACACTCTACATTATTTGGTGGGCACTGTGACACTCTGCATTATGTGGTGGGCACTGTGACATTCTCTGTATTTTATAGTGAGCAATGCGACACTCTCTGCATTATTTGGTGGGCACTGCGGCACTCTGTATTATATGGCGGTCACTGCGACGCTCTGTATTATATGATGGGCACTGTGTCACTCTGTATTATATGGCGGTCACTGCGACACTCTGTATTATATGATGGGCACTGTGTCAGTACATTATTTGGTGGGCACTGTGACATTCTCTTTATTTTATAGTGAGCAATGCAACACTCTTCCTTATATGGCAGTCACGGCAACACTCTGAATTAAATGGTTATCAAAGCGACACTTTGCATTATATGGTGAGCACTGCAACACTCTGCATTATATAGCGGGCACTGCTACACTCTGCATTTTATGGTTGGCACTGCGATACTCTGTATTTTATGGTGGGCACTGCGACACTCTGCATTATACGGTGGGTACTGCGACACTCTGCATTATATGATGGCATTGTAACACTCTATATTGCATATATGGCGGGCACTTCGACACTCTACATTATATATTGAGCAATGCGACAACTCTTTGCATTATATGATGGGCACTGTGGCACAGCAGGCGCTGGCACCTTAATGTAATGGGACTAACAATGGGTTATTCCCTCACCATACATACATTTCAGACATTACAATGCTGATAGCTGTATCCAAGCTAGCCCAAGGTGACTGGAGCTACAGCTTCAAAACCCTATGCCTTCTGGAGACTGGACATAAACATTATTACTTACCTGGTTTTATTTTAAACTATAACTAGAATATCAAATTCTGTGTTACTGTTGTTATTTTTTATTTGGCTCTGGACCTGTGAATGTTTTTTACATTTTACTTGTGCTCCTCTGCTAGCTGGCCACACCCCTTTAGCTTTGCACCGCCTCTCTTCAGTGGGCTCCTACCATTGCATTCCCCCTGTGGGCCCTTCATGTCCCAGTCCGACACCAGATATATAAAAGTATAATAGAACCATAATACAATAACTGTTACCTTGTGTCATGGAATAACAAAATAACAATACTTATGTAAAAACATATAAACATGTAATTATACATTTGACAATACATAAATAAAATTTAAAAAGTATAAGACTAAGTGCCTGATATTGAGTTGCACGCAATTCGCACGCAATGCTGATGTTCATGTAATTGAGCCATCTTGATCTTGAAAAGTTCTTAGTGGGGAACTAAACGCGTTGATCACACTCTCACTATCTTAATACCTGCCAGTCATTGGGGACCACTCTCTGCTTAGCTCACATCCAGTGGCAGTGTCATGCTCCGGACTACTAAAACCACTTTCTTACCTCTCCGGTGCCTGTCCAGGATAGCACAGAGGTCTGCTCACGCTGCACATTGCTCCCAGCTGGTGCGGAGGTCTGTCTGTCCTGCTCCTGTCCTGTCCGCCCAGTGTCCTGTTACTGATCATGGAGATGGCTTTCCGCAGCCTCTTGCTCACAGCGTGTTTTCCCAGCATGATGGCACACAGGCTGCATGCCAGAGTTCCCTCCTAAATAACAGTATGGACGTAGCCATGTTGGAGTCTGTCACCTGATGCTCTTCCTCCACTCAGAGCGCTGCTCCCAGACCAGCTGATTGCAGCATCCAATCCCTGGAGATCCTCCCCTATAAATTCCATTTCCTGACTGGCCTCTGTTGCCAGTACAACATCACTTCTTGCTGAAGTTACAGCTTAGTGCTGAACTCCCAGGTACTCTGTATCTAAACGGTCCCAGGGCCTGATTCAGACTTGGGAATAGAGTGAGATATCTCTCAACTGATCTTCTTGGTGAAACCATGCTGCACTGCAGGTAGAGCAGATTTAACATGTGCAGAGAGATTTAGATCTCGGAGGAGTGTGTCCAAACTGACATCTAAATTGTAGAGTAATAATAAAGCTTTGCAGTATTTGTGGGCTACATGCAAAAGCAGCCAGTATTTACCCCACATGCAAAAAAATTATGTATTTACACCCCTTGCATTGCAATATGGTTTGTTCAGGTTTACAGTTAAGTGGAATGTCTCTCTCTATTTCCAAGTCTGAATCAGGCCCCCAGTCCATTACATCCAGTTCCTACAGTATATCTGGTAAAAAAAGTATCCTATACCATCTTGCAAACCAGTCTGGTTTTTACCACTGAGACTTGTTCTTACAACCACCACCGGTTCCAGCCGCTACCTCCAACCATCGGTCTCATCCAATGTTTCCAACATTGGACTCTTATCAATTAAGTTCCTCAATTCACCAACATCGGTTCCAGCCGATCAAGTACATAAATTCATCAACATCGGACTCATATCAATTAAGTTCCTCAATTCATCATATCAGTCTCAAGCGATCAAGTTCATTAATTCATCAACATCAGACTCTTATCAATTACTGTAAGTTCTTCAATACTTCAACATCGGTCTCAAACTGATCAAGTTCATAAATTCTTCAACATCAGAATTAAATCCATTAAGTTCTTCAAATCATCAACATCGGTCTCAAACCGATCCAGCTTTCAATCCAGCATCATTGGTCCCAATACGATTCTGCTCATTCATTCAGTATTATCATCTCCAGTTCTCATTCCAACCTGCTGTTTAATAAAGACATTCTATTTCTGTCCTCGTCTTCGGGCACATCATCCACTGCCGTATCTCTATCTCCTCACATCATTACATGAGGAAGTCCTGGCTCAAGCCACCCAAGTTCCTTCACACATTTCTGATTTCCCCTTCAGCCTCCTACGCCTGTTCCTACCCAAACCAACCCTCAGGCGTGACAGTTTGTACTGGTCCCATGAATCCAGCCGAGAATCAGGCACAAGCTGCTGTGTGTACACTTGATCTTGTTGCTCGCCTAGAACACCAAGAGTCGGCACAGGGTCAGGTGGTACAGTTCCTCCAAGAACTGACTAACCGGCTGGATAACATCCAATCCACTCTGAGAGGCTCAGGAGATGCCACTTCATCCATTCCAATTTCTCTGGTTCCAGTTCCTCAGTGGCACCTCGTCTGCACATTCCTACGCCTGCAAAATTTGATGGGAACCCCAGAAATTGCAGGGATTTCTAAATCAATGTGAAATACAGTTTGAGCTCCAACCCAGCAATTTTCCTACAGACCGTACCCGCGTGGCATATATAATCTCCCTATTATCTGGATCCGCCTTAGCCTGGGCTTCACCGTTATGGGAAAGATCAGATCCCATTCTAACATCTTACAAGGAATTCGTTACGGCATTCCATCAACTCTTCGGTGAGCCTGGGAGAGTGTCATCTGCATTTTCAGACCTTCTATGGCTACACCAGGGTTCAAATTCTGTAGGCTAGTATCTGATGCAGTTTCAAATACTGGCATTAGAACTCTCTTGGAATGATGGAGCATTCTATGCAGCCTTCTGGAGCGGCTTATCCGAGAAAATTAAAGATGTTCTTGTTACATGTGATCTCCTAGACAAGTTAGAGGACTTGATCTCCATGTGCACCAAGATGGACTTATGTTTTAAAGAATGTGTTATTGAGAGAGAGAGTTTCATTCATCCTAAACTTCGAGCGACAGTCTAGCCTCAGTCAGTTTCTTCTCCCAAAGAGGAACCGTTGCAAATCAACCATTCTCACCTATCACAAGAAGAACACAGAAGGCAACAGTTTGAGAATCTCTGTCTATACTGTGCTGCTCCTTCTCATCAGCTTAACAATTGTCCCAAGCAGCCGGGAAACTTCCACTCCTAACTCGGCAAGGAGAGGCTAAGTTAGGACTAGTTCAATTCCTCTCCAAAGAAACCCGATTGCATTCTCTCAATTACTCTTCAAGTGGCCAAGCGTTTCAAGCAAGGATTCAGGCACAGCTGGCAACTTCATCACATCCAAAATAGTCCAGCAATGGGCATTACCAACTGAGAGTCTGCTTCATTCTATCTACCTCACAGCGGTTGATGGAAGCCGCATACTAGGGGGTGCACTTACACTTCAGACTTGACCTCTGTGAGTCAAGATTGGTGCTCTGCACTCTGAACTTTTAAGTTTTCTTGTCATACCCAGGGCCTCACATTCCACAGTTCTGGGCTTGCCCTGGCTCCGACTGCATAATCCTCAAATTGACTGGAGAACCTCACAAATCACCGCTTGGAGATCTTCCTGCTAACGTTCTTGCCTCCAAAAAGTTCTCTGCAGTACTGTCTCATCTGGATACTCCTTCTCCTCCTTATCAAGAATTCACTGATGTTTTCAGTAAAGCTGGTGCTGATATTCTTCCTTCTCACCATGAATGGGATTGGCCAATTGAATTAATCCCTGGAAAATCTCCTCCCAGAGGACGAATATATCCGCTATCGCTTCCAGAAACAAAAGCCATGACTGACTATATCCAAGAGAATTTGGGAAAAGGGTTCATCCGCCCTTCCACCTCTCCTGCTAGTGTGGGCTTCTTTTTTGTCCAAAAAAAAGATGGAGGTCTGCGTCCCTGCATCGACTACAGGGGACCATCACCATTAAAAACCGCTATCCTCTCCCGCTGATTACAGAGCTTTTTGACCGAGTCAGTGGAGCCACCATCTTCACCAAATTGGACTTGCAAGGAGCATATAATCTCATACGAATTCGGGAAGGAGATGTGTGGAAGACTGCAGTTAACACCCGCGATGGTCACTATGAGTACCTCGTTATGTCCTTTGGTCTCAGCAATGGTCCCGCAGTATTCCAGCACTATGTCAATGAGATCTTTCGCGATCTGTTGTACAAACATGTTGTTGTCTATCTTGATGATATTCTCATATTCGCCAATGATCTGGAAGAACATTGCCAGCAAGTAAAGGAGGTTCTGACACATCTCTATTCCTCTCGTCTCTACTGCAAATTGGAGAAGTGTGCCTTCGAGGTCAAGTCTATTCCCTTCCTGGGATATAATTTCAGGTTTTGGTCTCAAAATGGACCCAGAAATGCTCCAAGCAATTCTGGAATGGCCGCTTCCTAATACTCTCAGGACTGTTCAGTGCTTCCTAGGGTTTGGAACTACTATCGCAAATTCATTGCACCTATTACCGCTCTAACCCGGAAAGGTGCCAATCCATCCTGATGGTCAGAGAAAGCAAAGGAAGCCCTCCAAACAATCAAACAAAAGTTAATTTCAGCTCCTGGTCTTTGTCAACCTGATGCCATTCATCTTGGAGGTTGATGCTTCTTCCATAAGAGTCGGAGCTGTGCTCTCTTGTCACGCACCTGATGGTCTTCTCCACCCCTGTGGATTTTTCTCCAGAAAATTCACTCCAGCTGAGTGCAACTGCGCTATTGGGGATCAAGAACTTCTTGCCATTAAGTTAGCCTTGGAAGAGTGGCACTATCTTTTGGAAGGAGTTGTTCATCCCATTTCCATTCTACGTCCACTGAGAAACCTCTAATCATTAATCCAGTAGCTTTCTCTGAAGTCGGAGTAGAATCCTCACCACCTGTTGGGAAAACTCTTGTCAAGCCCGCTGCTACTTTGGGCTCATGCTTCCTGATTCGCAGGTCATTTGAGTTCTTTTCCAGGTCTTACAGGTGGCCCTCTCTCAGAAAAGATGTCCAAGACTTTATTGCCTCTTGTAACAAGTGCGCCCAGCATAAAGTGCCTAGACAGCCTCCAGCTGGGCAGTTACTTCCTCTCTCTGATCCACTTCAACTGTGGTCACATCTATCGATGGACTTCATTACTGACCTCCCGGTTTCAAACAAGTTCAACACCATCTGGGTGGTAGTTGGACGGCTCACTTTATACCCCTCACCGGCCTTCCGTCAGCTCTCAAGTTGGCTCAATTTTTCATGCAAGAAATATTCAGACTACCTCTGGAAATCATCTCTGACTGGGGAGGGCAGTTTTTCACCAAGTCTTGGTGTTCTTTGTGTTCTTTACTTCAAATCAAGCTCAATTCTCCACTGCCTACCCCCCAGTATAATGGCCAGACGGAAAAAGTCAACCAAGATCTGGAGTCTTTTCTTCGTTTATATGTATCCTCTTCTCATCACTTCTCCAAGTTTTGTAAAGAAATCCGCTCCTCCCTTATGAAGGCTCCTGAGTGGTACAAGAAGTGTGTGCACTTCCAAAGGCACCCAAATTCCAGACTCATTGTAGAGTTAAGTACAAAGTGATTCTGGACTCTCAAATCTGGTATGGACATCTCCAATACTTAATCAACAGAAAGAGCTACAGCCCAGAGGAACGTTCCCAGACTTTTGCCTCAGACGTCCACGCTCCTCAGTTGATCCGGGCATTCCATGTCAAGTTTTAAAGAAAGCCTAAGAGGTGTTCTGGGGCCACCCGTCAAGTCTCTGTCATCTGATGCTCTGCCTCCTGGAAGTGCTGCTTCCAGACCAGCTGATCACAGCATCCAATCTCTGGGGATCCTCCCCTATAAATTCCATTTCCAGACTGGCCTCTGTTGCCAGTACAACGTCGCTTCTTGCTGAAGTTACAGCTCAGTGCTGAGCTCCCAGGTACTCTGTATCTGAACGGTCCCAAGGCCTGACTCAGCAGTGCATATGGCTTATTTCCATATGTAGAATCAAATCTGAACTAAGAGTGGAAAGAGGTGGCAAGAAGAAACCAGATAGCTTACCTTCACTGCCCACTCTCATCTTCACCTTGGGGTCCGTCCTGGAATTGAGTGTTCCTAAGATAAGAAACCAGGTTAGGACCCTCCTGGACTCAAAATGTTCATGTCATCACCAGCACCTGTGCATCAGACACACTTCTTTTGTCTAGGTGCGTGTACACATACTTCACACTCGAGTCAGACAGAACTGTGCCTGGGCTACACAAGCAAGGGTAGCAAGGCAATAGCAATACTAACCACACGTGGCCTAGTGACTTCATCTGTAGCAGTGTCATAATGACCTGGGACCTGTAGGATTAAACAGAATTACTTTCACAAGGGAACCGTTTGCTCACTGAGGGCCTGAGTGGTAGTATTGGTTCAATATGATTCACTTGTTAAGTATATTCATTTGAGAAAAGGGTTGGTCAAGGATTCAAGTTATATTTACTAGAATTACCAGATTTTCCAAGATTCAAGTTGTGGTTATTTGCATAGAGGAACGATACACACTGCTGACCAACATCCTCTTATGTTGATCATATCTAAAAATCTTATAAACTATATATATAAAAGGCTAACGCTGCTCCTCACCTCTATGGAGGAAATTCAAGTGTGTTGCGAGCCGGTGGTCACTAGATGGCACCCGACGGAGCAATTCAATAGTTCCTCCATTCGTGCGCTCACAGCCGCCAGTGCTGACATTTCTAATCGCAGTCCCCCGAGCTGCCGAGCAGAAATAACTGAAAAGTGACCGTTTGAGCTCTCAATGTCTCATCATTTAACTAATAGTTATATGCAATAGAGACACAAGGTGAACCCTTTTCATTCAAAAACACTTAAACTATGCTTGTTTTAAATTATTTTGCTGGCAATATTCATATAATTATTTTATCTAGTATCTACTAAAGGTGATATTTTATACCTCTCTTATCAAAGTGCAGGTCAATTCAACAACCAGGGGTGGAAATACAGGAGAGAATGAAAAGCAGTTGCCTCAGGATGCCAGCCCTAAAGGGGGCACCCTGATCTCCATCACTCCAGGTTTTGCTTCATGCACTCCAGAGAAGGAATAAGCAAGGAGTCCAGGGGACATGTGCCGCTGCCTTCTCTCTCTAGGGGTGGATCTACAGCAAGGAAACCACATCAATGTATTTAAATAGGGCGGAGCAGATGCAGGGGTGCATGGCTCCTCCCTCTTTTGTTGGTTCTTCCCCCTCACACATGTGGGACCTGCTTTCTCTGCTGTTGCTACGGGAGCAGCAAACAGCAAAAATGGAAGGGTCTGATCAGCAACAGGCAGGGCCGGATTATAGGTGGGGCGACAGGGGCGATCATCCCGGGGCCCCCACACATTAGGGGCCCCCACACACTGTCCCCGACTACATCAACTTTTTTTTTCTTAACGGAGCCGCCAAGACCCCGGACCAGTTTTCGCTGGGCATGTGCCTTTGGTGGCCGGTGTCCACACAGCCTGTCTTTCATTTACTGCACCCCCACCTCCCAGGCTCCCGCTGCTGCGATCGGAGATTAAGCTCCGATCGGGCAGCTAGTTAAAAAAAAACATGGCCGACAGGGGAGCTGCTGCACATGCCCAGCCACAGCAGCTCCTCCCATAAGCCTTTGCGGAGCACGGAGCAGTCAGTCACACTGATGGCTCCGCCTGCAGATCCTCCTCGGCCCGCCTCCAGCCCGATGGCTCCACCTTCACCTGGCCATAGAAGCCTCACAAACAGAAGGGGATCTAGCTCATTCCCTCACACTACACCAGGGCTCTCTGCACCCACTGCCCAGCTGCTTCAATGCCAGGCTGCCAGCATCCACCGGTGAGATGAGATGAGATTTTATATATATATATATATATATATATATATATAATTCTTTTTTATTTTTTCTATACACACACACACTCTGATATATTCGGATATCTCATACAAATGATATATTGTATATCATATATAATATGCATTACTCTTCATATATATATGTATATATATATATATATATATATATACACACGTACACACACATGTGTGTATATATATATATATATATATATAATAGAAAAAAACACACACTTTTATTGATAGAGGCCCCCACACATTTGTTGCCCAGGGGCCCCCACAGACCTTAATCCGGCCCTGGCAACAGGTATTGATTGTGTTCTGGGGTGTTGGTAGTTAATTGGGGGAGGATAGTGTGTCTGGGTGCTGCTGCTAGGGTGTTGGCAGTGAATGCAGGGAAAGAGTGCGTGTCTGGGTGCTGCAGAGTTGTTGGCAGTGAATGCAGGGGTGTGGAGAGAGTGTGTCTGGGTGGGTGCTGATGCAGTCTAAGGAATCTATATTTGAACCTCTATACACTCCTGCTTATACCTTCTAATGTCCTGCCTATACCTTCTAATATCCTGCCTATAAACCTCTAAGGATGACGCTAATTTTGTGTACGCAATCATACAGTAAATAAAGACTCCAGACCTAGAACCTGTGGTTCCAAAGCACAAAGTATTATTCAAGTAAAAGTACAGTCAGTTACACACTATTATCTAAGTACAATTTAGCGCAAAGAAATTATACAGACCCAAGTACAGTATACATACGCAGCGCTCTGGAACAGATGTAGGCATCAGCAAGAAACCCTTCGTCAATCAGCATTCAGCATGAAGACTCCCAACCCAGGGTCAGAGCACACATATTTATAACCCCCAGAAATAAACAACACAATAGAGAAGTTTGTTACTAATACCATTGGTCCTAAAGGAGAGGGCATACGTTACAAGGCATTTAACAGGTTGGTTCAAATAGACACAGTCCAGCCTCTAACAACTGGTGGTCTCTGGTTTCCTGCATCATGCAAATCCTAACAGTTGGTCATATAATGTACATTTTGTATCTTGAAGTCTCTGCGGTCCTTAAGTTGAGAATGCATGTTGCGATCTCTCCATCGATATTACCGGAAAACTGTTGAGAGAGTACGCATCAGCACAATACCAAACATGGCTTACTTATCACGTATAAAACCTTAGTTACGAAATAATCTTTATTTCATAGCAATTATTTATAATGTGCATACTTGAATCTTATACCTTAAAGCTTATGGAACCTCGTATGTAAATATGTAATGTGTGAGTATGTGGGGTTTGATGTAAAGATGCTAGTTAACTTGGGGCAGATGCTTGTGCATGAAGCTAATATTCAGCATTTTCATACAGGATCTTATGCATTCGCTAATATGTGACTAGTTAACAGCGCAATTGTGCGTATTAATGTGTGTTTGAGAAATGGTGAAAGATGCAATCGCATGATGCTAATAGTAATATCGCCACATGTACTAAGCTGTGAGTTTATCTAAAATGGCGCTTGGGTGGCCATTCACAAAATGGTGTCTTGCAATCTCATTTCCAAGATGGCGTCTTGCGACCAGTCGCAAGATGGCGTCGCTGCGATCCAATTTTAAACTGATCTTGTCTCAGCCAATTATCCAGCTTCGACAAGTCTTGGAAGTGAATGTATGGGGGAGAGTGTATGTTTGGGCAATTCTATGGTGTATAAAACACAGTAGAAAATGCACCAGCGCTTCACATACACTATAAAGGCTGCAAAAAACTACATAGGAGAAGTCTCTATTCCTCCAAATAAAAGTCACACGAATATATAGAGATATAGTTCTTGCGCCACTAGAAAAAGTCACCAAATATTCCTCTGTAAAATATAGGGAATAGGTCCGATGATATCAGTCACCAACGTTTCTTGTACAATATTACTGTCTCAAATCTTCTTATGGCCCAGGATAACACTTTAATGAATATTCCAAAGATCATGTAAACGAGAAGAAAATAAAAATTTCTGTATGGTGAAGTACGTTTAGACAAACTTTATTTCCACATCAACATATTAAAACACAATCCAAGGATAGGGTAAAAATTAGCCGTGTACCGTATTATAGGGGTGTAGTCTCCTAGCACCCAAGCAAGCATAAGATGGTAAAACTCCGTCTCCCGGGAATGACTCGTGGACTTGCTTCAGTCTTGGAGATATCCCCCCACGGTACCAGTCACACACCAACGCGTTTCGACTCACCAATAATCAGAGTCTTCCTCAGGGTATGTGTGTACTGTATGCCACTCACTTATATCCCCCTTACTGGTTTCTCATTGGGTAGGACAATAACCTTTCAATTTTGTCTTAATCCTAATCTGTCAGGTCAATCACTATCCTTAGTCCACTAGGTACTTTATCAATTAACCTGTATATATTAATTTATATAAATAAAATCAAATATTAAATATATAATTCACAAATATGCTTAATTGCGTTCCACAGCCGGAACGCATAATGCTTCCTGTTTCCTGATTCCCCGTTATCCATTTACTTCCGGTCCGGAGGGCATATCGTTCCATATCCTGCTGTCAATCTAAAGTCACCATAGTGACAGACTCAACATCCTGACGCTGCCATACCGCCATGGTCCTTACCTACAACTGTAGCTACCGGGAATGTGCTTCCGATAGCGCTAGTCGTGCGTACCACATGACGCTAGTCACGCCCTCCACGTGACGGAAATACGTCGCGTTCAGCATCCCGGATGTGCTTGTTGTTCCCAACCTCCTTGGAACGCAAACACAGAAAATTGCGTTCCACATACGGAGTGGGTAACCGGATCAGTATACTAATAGTCACCATAAATGTGCAAAAAGCAAAATAAATAGTATAATAAATAGTAATACAGGCTGGTTACAAATACATATAAAGCTGCTACAGCTAAACTTAATACCGATTTTAAGGGACACTAAAACCATACCCAAATGGGTAGCCTCAACGTGCAGCACAGAATAAATATATAGTAAAATACATGAATAATATATACTAATAAAAACAGATAAAAAAATACATAAACGATACATAACCATTAAAGAAACCACTTGAGCTCAAAGTCCGTATTCAATCCATTAGGGGACAAGGTGCATAGGTCATAAATCCATTTCATTTCAACCTTGGCCAGATCATCACCTATATTTTTCTTTCGCCAATGATTGGTGACCTGACTAATGCCCATAACCAATTTAAGACTTTTAACGGAACATTCATGCAATTCTTTAAAGTGGTTGGAGACCGAATGTTTCTCAAACCCTTTTTTTATATTTCTTAAATGTTCTGCCCAACGTTCCCTTAAAGGTCTTGAAGTGTGACCAACATATTGGAGTCCGCACTGGCATTCCAAAAGGTATATACAGTTTTTGCTGTTACAGGTAATAAAATCTTTAATTTTATACCTAACCTTGGTCACATTGGAAATAAAGGTTTCAACTTTACTTGATTGTCCCCTGTGGTTTTTGCACATCAGACAAAGTCCACATCTGTGGAACCCTGTCGTTTTAATTCTGCCCTCTCTCTTGGGTGGCACCGCACTCTTAACCAACTTATTTCTTATATTGGGTGCCCTCCTATACACGAACTTTGGCTTCTCTGATATGATGGATTTTAACAAAACATCCTTCCCCAAAAGGTGCCAATGTCTCTTAATTATTTTTTCCACTTCCTTATATTGACTACTGAATGTGGTAATAAATGACAAATCACTGTTATTTCCCAACTTTTCTCTCCTCCCCTGATCGGTAATAAATCATCTCTATTAACCTCTATCATCTCCTTGATAGGGCCTTCTATATCGGCACTTTTGTAGCCTTTAGAGAGAAATTTATTTTTTAAGGTTTCCGATTGTTCTTTAAACACTTGTAGATCTGTGCAATTCCGACGGACCCTTCTTATTTGTCCTTTCGGAATGTTCTTCAACCATAACGGGTGATGATTACTACTCCAGTCAATATAGGAATTACTATCCGTTGGTTTATTAAAAGTTTTCGTTTTAAGGACTTTATCTTCTACATATAATACTAAATCTAAAAAATTAACACTCGAAACACTACTGTTAAAAGTAAGAACAATATTAAAAATATTATCATTAAGATAGTTAAAAAAGACCTCCAATTCTGACTCACTACCTCTCCATATAAATAAAATATCGTCTATATAACGATACCATCTCACAATGTTGGGGGCAAGACTATTATTATTCCAAATTTTCTGGTTCTCCCAGTACCCCATGAAAAGATTTGCGTAAGACGGGGCAAACCGAGTGCCCATGGCAGTACCTTTACATTGTTCATAAAATTTCCTGCCATGCCAGAAAAAATTATTAGTGAGTATAAAATGTATGCCTTCAATTAAAAAATCCACCTTCTCATTCCCCAGGTCCCCCAATTCTATGGTGTTGGCTGTGAATGCAGGGAGGTGACAATGGGCTCTATTTATTATCATTATTTTTACTAAAATAAAGTGAAAAAGAGTGTTTTCACACACTTTTCACATTATTTTAGTATCACCTACAGTTACTACAGGGCAATTGGAGTAAAATTCTATTCCGACCCCTAATTATCACTTACTTTTAGTAATCAGATCGCATTTCCCATCATTGTAATGGGAAATGCAATCTGCCTGGTAGTTACTAAAAATAAATTGTGAAAAAAATACCGGGGGAAGCCCTGTGATAATAACGCCACCTGGAGGTGGTGTTATCCAGGGTCTCCCCCGGTTACCAGACTCCTGCTCCACTTTAACAGGCAGAGCAGAGCCTGGAGCCGGCTCCAGTGATCAGCGGAGCCCGATCACCGGAGGTAAGTGCAAATAAGTGAGGGAGGGTCGCAGGGGGGTCATGATCTCAGGGGTGGGGCTTAGCAGCAGGGGGCGGGGCTTAGTGGCATTTGTCACAGTATGTTTTTGCGAAAATAATGTGATAAGTGTGCGGAGTGGATTTGCGGGGACAGAGCTTTATCGCAATCTCTGTCCCTGCAAGGGATTTTTAGTAAATCCCTGTGATATTGGCTGAATTCGCAATGTGAATTCAGTCGGTAATATCACACAACTATCTGCATTCAAAATGCGGATTGTAGTAAATAGAGCCCAATGTGTGTCTGGGTGCTGCTGGTGTATTAGTAGTGAATATGGGGGAGGGTGTGACTGGGTGCTGCTGATGTGTTGGTAGTGAATGTGGGTTAGGGGTAGTGTGTTTTTCTGTGCTGCTGGGATTGGGGTGTTAGTAGTGAATGGGAGTAGAAGGGTTGGTCAGGGGCGGAGCTACTGTAGGGTGTTCAGCGCCCCCCTGCAAACTATAAATTTGATTTTTTCTATAAAGGAACAGGGTATGCCTACGGCGTGTGCTGGAAAAAGGGACGTGTTCTTACAATAAAGGGGCGTGGCCGTGCAATAGTACACCCAATTTAAATTACTCCACACAATAGCACAATCTTATTCATATTATACTGCACATAGTGCTCCTGATTCATAGTGCTCCTGATTCACATTACACCACATAGTAATGTTCCTTGTTCACGTTATGACACACAGTAGTGCCCCTTATACCCAATGTCCACAGTACTACCCCTAATACACATATGCCCAAAGTAGTAGTACCCCTTACAAGTAATGCCCACAGTAGTAGTGCCACTTACATGCAATGTCCACAGTAGTAGTACCCCTTATGCAATGCCTACAGTAGTAGTGCCTCTATACAATGCCCACAGTAGTTGTGTCCCCTATACAATGAACACAGTAGTAGTGCCCCCTATACAATCCCCACAGTAGTTGTGTCCCCTATATAATGACCACAGTAGTATCTCCTAGTGGCGGAGTGGAGCATGAAGGGCCCACAGGGCAACGCAATAATAAAGGCCCACAAAGGGGTGTGGCTGGTCACTGGAGGGGGTATGGCCAGCTATAATGGAAATATTTTTTAGTTTTCTATTTTTATATTCTAAACATAGAATACTATAAAACTCTCTTGAGGGGGTCACA
The DNA here is from genome assembly GCA_031769625.1 of Taudactylus pleione. Lineage (NCBI taxonomy): Eukaryota > Metazoa > Chordata > Amphibia > Anura > Myobatrachidae > Taudactylus > Taudactylus pleione. The sequence continues at coordinate 1,982,158 of JAUIMM010000534.1, read as the reverse complement.
TACGCAGTGCAATGTTTGGTGTGGTGGGGCCAGGGGGATAATACAAAGGGCTGAGGGATAGTGTCTGGTATGGAAGAGTCAAGGGAGGTAGTGCAGATAGATAGTGGTGAGTATAGAGGGCTCCGGCAGGTAGTGCATAGAGATAGTGTTTGGTATGGAAGAGTCAAGGGAGGTAGTGCACATATGTAGTGGTGAGTATGGAGGAGTCAGGGAGGTAGTGCAGTGAGATAGTGTTTGGTAGGGAGGGGTCAGGGAGGTAGTACAGAGATATTGTTTAGTAGGGAGGGGTCAGGGAAGGTAGTGCAGATAGGTAGTGGTGAGTAGGGAGGAGTCAGGGAGGTAGTGCAGTGAGATAGTGTTTGGTAGGGAGGGGTCAGGGTCAGGGAGGTAGTGCAGATAGGTAGTGGTGAGTATGGAGGAGTGAGGGAGGTAGTGCAGTGAGATAGTGTTTGGTAGGGAGGAGTCAGTGAGGTAGTGCAGAGAGATAGTGTTTGGTAGGGAGGAGTCAGGGTCAGGGAGGTAGTGCACATATGTAGTGGTGAGTAGGGAGGAGTCAGGGAGGTAGTGCAGAGAGAGTGTTTGGTAAGGTGGGGTCAGGGGGTAGTGCAGTGAGATAGTGTTTGGTAGGGAGGAGTCAGGGAGGTAGTACAGAGATAGTGTTTGGTAGGTAGGGGTCAGGGTGGTAGTGCAGATAGATAGTGGTGAGTAGGGAGGAGTCAGGCAGGTAGTGCATAGAGATAGTGTTTGGTATGGAAGGGTCAAGGGAATAGTGCACATATGTAGTGGTGAGTATGGAGGAGTCAGGGGGTAGTGCAGTGAGATAGTGTTTGGTAGGGAGGACTCAGGGGAGGTAGTGCAGATAGGTAGTGGTGAGTAGGGAGGAGTCAGGGAGGTAGTGCAGAGAGATAGTGTTTGGTAAGGTGGGGTCAGGGGGTAGTGCAGTGAGATAGTGTTTGGTAGGGAGGAGTCAGGGAGGTAGTACAGAGAGAGAGTGTTTGGTAGGGAGGGGTCATGGTCAGGGAGGTAGTGCAGATAGGTAGTGGTGTGTATGGAGGAGTCAAGGAGGTAGTGCAGAGAGATAGTGTTTGGTAGGTAGGGGTCAGGGGAGGTAGTGCATATTGGTAGTGGTGAGTATGGAGGAGTCAGGGAGGTAGTGCAGTGAGATAGTGTTTGGTAGGGAGGAGTCCAGGAGGTAGTACAGAGAGATAGTGTTTGGTAGGGAGGGGTCATGGTCAGGGAGGTAGTGCAGATAGGTAGTGGTGTGTATGGAGGAGTCAAGGAGGTAGTGCAGAGATAGTGTTTGGTACGGTGGGGTCAGGGAGGTAGTGCAGAGAGATAGTGTTTGGTAGGGAGGAGTCAGGGAGGTAGTGCAGAGAGATAGTGTTTGGTTAGGTGGGGTCAGGGAGGTAGTGCAGATAGATAGTGGTGTGTAGGGAGGAGTCAGGCAGGTAGTGCATAGAGATAGTGTTTGGTATGGAAGGGTCAAGGGAATAGTGCAGATAGGTAGTGGTGAGTAGGGAGGAGTCAGGGAGGTAGTGCAGAGAGATAGTGTTTGGTAAGGTGGGGTCAGGGGGTAGTGCAGTGAGATAGTGTTTGGTAGGGAGGAGTCAGGGAGGTAGTACAGAGATAGTGTTTGGTAGGGAGGGGTCAGGGGAGGTAGTGCAGATAGGTAGTGGAGAGTATGGAGGAGTCAGGGAGGTAGTACAGAGAGATAGTGTTTGGTAGGGAGGGTCAGGGTCAGGGAGGTAGTGCAGATAGGTAGTGGTGTGTATGGAGGAGTCAAGGAGGTAGTGCAGAGAGATAGTGTTTGGTAGGGAGGAGTCAGGGTCAGGGAGGTAGTGCAGATAGGTAGTGGTGTGTATGGAGGAGTCAAGGAGGTAGTGCAGAGAGATAGTGTTTGGTAGGGAGGGGTCAGGGAGGAAGTGCAGTGAGGTAGTGGTGAGTATGGAGGAGTCAGGGAGGTAGTACAGAGAGATAGTGTTTGTTAGGTAGGGGTCAGGGAGGTAGTCCACATATGTAGTGGTGAGTATGGAGGAGTCAGGGAGGTAGTGCAGAGAGATAGTGTTTGGTAAGGTGGGGTCAGGGGTTAGTGCAGTGAGATAGTGTTTGGTAGGGAGGAGTCAGGGAGGTAGTACAGAGATAGTGTTTGGTAGGTAGGGGTCAGGGAGGTAGTGCAGATAGATAGTGGTGAGTAGGGAGGAGTCAGGCAGGTAGTGCATAGAGATAGTGTTTGGTATGGAAGGGTCAAGGGAATAGTGCAGATAGGTAGTGGTGAGTATGGAGGAGTCAGGGAGGTAGTACAGAGAGATAGTGTTTGTTAGGTAGGGGTCAGGGAGGTAGTGCACATATGTAGTGGTGAGTTGGGAGGAGTCAGGGAGGTAGTTGCAGAGAGATAGTGTTTGGTAAGGTGGGGTCAGGGAGGTAGTGCAGAGAGATAGTGTTTGGTAGAGAGGAGTCAGGGAGGTAGTGCAGAGAGATAGTGTTTGGTAAGGTGGGGTCAGGGAGGTAGTGCAGATAGATAGTGGTGAGTAGGGAGGAGTCAGGCAGGTAGTGCATAGAGATAGTGTTTTGTATGGAAGGGTCAAGGGAATAGTGCAGATAGGTAGTGGTGAGTAGGGAGGAGTCAGGGAGGTAGTGCAGAGAGATAGTGTTTGGTAAGGTGGGGTCAGGGGGTAGTGCAGTGAGATAGTGTTTGGTAGGGAGGAGTCAGGAAGGTAGTACAGAGATAGTGTTTGGTAGGGAGGGGTCAGGGGAGGTAGTGCAGATAGGTAGTGGTGAGTATGGAGGAGTCAGGGAGGTAGTACAGAGAGATATTGTTTGGTAGGGAGGGGTCAGGGTCAGGGAGGTAGTGCATATAGGTAGTGGTGTGTATGGAGGAGTCAAGGAGGTAGTGCAGAGAGATAGTGTTTGGTAGGGAGGAGTCAGGGAGGAAGTGCAGTGAGGTAGTGGTGAGTATGGAAGAGTCAGAGAGGTAGTGCAGTGAGATAGTGTTTGGTAAGAAGGGGTCAGGGGGTAGTGCAGATAGGTAGTGGTAAGCATGGAGGAGTCAGAGAAGTAGTAGTGAGCCACCCAGTAACCCTTGGAATGCTGGTCAGTTGTGGGTAAATGAGACCACTACACATGTATATACATTATGCCACACTGTAGTGCCCCTCATATTATGCCACAGCGTATTGCATTTACTTTATACCACATTGTAGTGCCCCCACATTAGACCATGGTAGAGTCCACACATTATGCCACACTGTAGTATCCACACATTATACCACCGTAGTGCCCACACATTATGCTACCTGTAGTGCCCACACATTATGCCACTGTAGTTCCCACACTTTATACCACTGTAGTGCCCACACATTATGCTACCTGTTTTGCCCACACATTATACCACTGTAGTGCCCACACATTATGCTACCTGTAGTGCTCACACATTATGCTACTTGTGGTGCCCACACATTATACCACTGTAGTGCCCACACATTATGCTACTGTAGTGCCCACACATTATACCACTGTAGTGCCCACACATTATGCTACCTGTAGTGCCCACACATTATGCCACTGTAGTGCCCACACATTTTACCACTGTAGTGCCCACACATTGTGCTACCTGTAGTGCCCACACAGCAGCAAAAAGTGCAAGTTGTCTCTGTAACAATGGTGTCCAACTTTGCAAATATCCCCAATGTGTCTGATTTACTTGTTTTGATGCCATTTCTATCTCTATTTTTAAATTGCTTCCCCTAGTCATGTGATTTGTAAAGGTAATAATCTAAATATAGGGTGTTATTTGTACAGTAAGTAATGATATAAAAATATCATTTAAATGTAACACTTTGTTTTCTGTTGATTTGAAATCACCCCGGGTGCAGTGAAAGTGTCATTTTGTACTGGCACACGGTAATTGCTCTCCGTTTTAAGGGGAAGTGCATGGACGTCTATTCCAAGTTACCACAGACCATTATGCCACCTGTAATGCCCACACATTATGACGCCTGTAGTGCCCACACATTATGCCACCTGTAGTGCTAACACATTATGCCGCACTGTAGCGTTCACACATTATGCCATCTGTAGCGCCCAAACATTATGCCACTTGTAGTGCCCACACATTATGGTACACTTTAGTGCCAACACATTATGCCACCTGTATTGCCCACACATTATGCCACCTGTAGTGCCCCCCATATTATGCTACACTGTAGTGCCCACACAGTGTACTCACCAGAAGCCACAGCAGCCTCGAGGCTCAGGCGGCCAGCAGAAAAACAGGCAGAGCAGCAGTCACAGCCTCACAACGAACGAGTCACACTGTCACACCCATGGGGCTGCGCTGCTGGTGGGTCAGAGGAGCATGTGATGGGCTCATCCAATCAGAGCTCAGCACATGCTCCTCTAACCCTTATGCAGAGACTACTGGGATGTATTAACCAGTAGTGCATTGCAGTGCTGAATCTGACAGCACTGTGCTCCAGTCTTCTGCTGTCTTCATCAAGGATGACTTGCCGGGCAGTCATCCTTGATGACTGCCCGGCAAGCAGCTGCACTGCACCTTCTACAAACAAATTGTGCCTTATAACACACTCTCTCCCATGATAGAGGGCATGGCTACAAATTTCCTGGGCCCACCAGGGATGTGCCCCGAATCCCGGGCGGCACAGCCCGAGTCTGGTAGTTCCCCTATACAATGCCCACAGTTGTAGTACCCTTTACACCGACACACAACACTGTGTACTTTCCTGAATCTTCGCTCCTGCGCCCGCCCCCGTCTGGCAGCTCCTCGCACTCGGCACTGTGGGAGAGACATCATGACATTTCCTACACCAACTGTAGGAGCCGGAAGTGAGCCGTGCAGTTTCAAATTTTGGCATCAGAACTCAAATGGAATGAGGAAGCCCTCACCTCAGCCTTTTGGCATGGCCTGTCAGATCGACTAAAAGATTACCTGGTCACCCGGGAGCTTCCTACTAACTCAAACGACATGATTTCACTTTGTAATAAAATTGACCTGCGCTTCAGAGAACGTCAGGCTGAAAAGCACAGAACTGACCGGCAAAGGTTATTCACCCCTTCCTTTCCTACCCGACCTATTCCTTCCCCTACAGATGAAGAGCCAATGCAGGTGAATCATACCCACCTCTCCAAAGAGGAACATCTGAGAAGATTACAAAAAAACCTCTATCTGTACTGCGGAGAGTCAGGTCACCTGGTAGTCTCTTGCCCCTGTAAACCGGGAAATGCCAAATCCTAACTGACTCCGGGGACATCAAGTTAGGAGTTATGAGCCCGTCCTCAAATACTAAAGATTTTAAAATTACTTTAGCTTTAGATCTCAAACCTAAACCTGTCTTTGTTACAGCTCTTCTTGACTCTGGAGCAGCCGGAAATTTCATGACTTCCAGCTTGATCGATAAATTACAGATTCCGTGTACAACTCTCAATCAAGCTATTTCCCTGACCTCTGTAGATGGACGTCCTCTAACTAATGGAATAGTCACCAAGGAGACTCAACCAGTTCTAGTCCGAATTGGAGCACTTCATTCTGAGTCTTTAAGGTTCTTAGTGATACCAGAGGCTTCTCAAGAAATCATCCTAGGTCTACCCTGGTTACGCCAGCATAATCCCAGGATAGACTGGTGTTCCATGCAGATTCTTTTGTGGGGTTCAGACTGTCAGAAATCCTGTCATCCCAAAATACGACCTGTAAGGAAGACAGCTCCATTAATATCACCTGCCATTTCTAAGGAATACCAGATGTTCGCTGATGTGTTTTTTGAGCAACAAGCAAATGTCTTACCTCCCCACAGAGAATGGGATTGTCCGATCGATCTAATACCTGACAAGATACCTCCTCGTGGTCGTACCTATCCGTTATCCTTGCCTGAGATGCAAGCCATGTCCGAATACATCCAGGACAACCTGGCAAAGGGTTTTATTTGACCTTCCACCTCACCTGCTGGAGCTGGGTTTTCTTTCGTTGGCAAGAAGGATGGTGGCCTGAGACCTTGTATAGATTACCGGGGTCTCAATGACATAACAGTAAAGAATCGTTACCCACTTCCCCTGATTACAGAGTTGTTTGACAGGGTCAAGGGCTCCATCATATTTTCAAAGCTTGATCTAAGAGAGGCTTATAATCTCATCCGTATTCGGGCTGGCGATGAATGGAAGACTGCCTTTAATACCGGGGATGGACATTTCGAATACTTGGTGATGCCCTTTGGATTATGTAACGCTCCGGCTGTTTTTCAGAGTTTTGTTAATGAGATTTTTCGGGACCTGTTATACGTCTCAGTTGTTGTCTACCTGGACGATATACTAATTTTTTCGTCTTCTGTAGTGGAACATCATGAACATGTGAAGGAAGTTTTAACTTGTCCGAGAAAGAATCACCTTTACTGCAAGTTGGAGAAATGTGTCTTCAGTGTACCCAGTGTGCCTTTCCTTGGCTATGTCATCTCTGGCTCCAGTCTGGAAATGGATCCCAAGAAGGTACAGGCGATTTTGGATTGGACCCGACCTCAGACTTTGAAAGCCATCCAGAGATTGTTGGGGTTCGCCAACTACTATAGACGCTTCATCAAGGGATTCTCGTCATTACTGGCTCCCATTACAGCCCTGACCCTTAAAGGTGCCAATCCTGCCCTATGGTCACCTGTAGCAGAATCTGCCTTCCAGCTCCTAAAACAAGCCTACATTTCTGCTCCAGTCCTTCGACAGCCAGATCTGGCTAGGCCTTTCCTATTGGAAGTGGATGCGTCATCGGAAGCTGTGGGAGCAGTCCTATCCCAGCGTTATGAGGACAATCGAGTTCATCCCTGTGGGTTTTTCTCCAAGAAATTCTCGCCTGCCGAAAGAAATTACACCATAGGCGAACAAGAACTCCTGGCAGTGAAGTTGGCATTAAAAGAATGGAGATATCTGCTGGAAGGAGCAAAGTTTCCATTCACTGTGTTTACTGACCATAAAAATCTTCTTTTCCTCAAGAATCTTCAATGTGTAAGTCCTCGTCTGGCCCGATGGGCAATATTGTTTGCCAGATTCCAGTTCACTCTGACCTTCTGGTCTGGGTTACTCAATCAAAAGGCAGATGCTCTATGTAGATCCCTCCTCTGTGACGACAAACTAGAGAATCAACACAATACCCCTGTTTTGGAGTCAAGAGTGTTCGCCACCTTACAGGTCCAGCCGCCTACTGGGAAATCGTGGCCCCGGAGTTAAGGAAGCAGCTCCTCACTTGGGCACATTCCTCTAGCTTCACAGGGCATTCTGGCACCCGGAAGACCTTGGAGTTTTTAAAAAGAAACTATTGGAGGCCATCCATGAAAACGTATGTATTAGAATTCATTTCTTCTTGCTCCTCCTGTGCCCAGCATAAATCTTCTCGACAGGCCCGGCTGGTGAATTGTTGCCACTACCCACTCCATCACGTCCATGGATGCATATCTCCATGGACTTCGTTACAGATCTGCCAAACTCACAAGGGTTCACTACTATCTGGGTCCTAGTAGACCGAGTCTCAAAGATGGTCCATTACATACCCCTAAAGAAGCTGCCTACTGCCCCTGACTTGGCTCACCTGTTCCTTCAACACATATTCCATCTCCATGGTCTTCCTGTTGAGATAGTCTCTGACCGTGGTGTTCAGTTTACTGCAAAGTTTTGGAGAGCCTTATATTCTGTTCTTCAAGTGAAATTAAATTTTTCCAAGGCTTACCACCCGCAAAGCAATGGCTCCACTGAGAGGGTTAATCAAGACCTAGAGACCTTCCTGAGGATTTTTATGACATCGTCTCAAGATAATTGTGCTGCATTGCTGCCATGGGCCGAGTTCGCACATAATGCCTCCTATCACTCTTCAACAAATCAAACTCCATTTCAGATCATTTACGGTCTTCACCCCCGCGTTCCGGAATTTCAAAGCCTGCCTGTCTTAGATGTCCCAACCATAGAAGATACAGTGCGGGATTTTGCTGCCATCTGGACTCAGGTGCGTGCTGACTTGGTGAAGGCGTCCTCCCGTTATAAAATCCAGGCTGATAAAAAGTGTAGGAAGGTACCACGCATGCAAGTTGGAGACCAAGTCTGGCTGTCCACCCGGAACCTTCGTCTTCGAGTACCATCTATGAAGATTGCCCCACGCTTTATCGGTCCCTTCACCATCATTGAAGTCATTAATCCCGTGGCTTATCGCCTACAGTTACCCCCATATCAGAGAATTCACAATTCCTTTCACATTTCCTTACTGAAACCCCTGGTGCTGAACAAATTCCACAGAGTTCTGCCTGCTTCTCCCCAAGTCCAGACGGAAATAGGAGTCGAATTTGAGGTCTCCCAGGTCCTGGATTCCCGTCTTCGCAGAGGCCGTTTGCAATACCTGCTGGATTGGAGGGGTTACGGTCCAGAGGAGCGCTGTTGGACTGATGCCCGAGACATCCATGCTCCTGCACTCATCAGGCAGCTCCATTCTGCTCATCTGGAGAAGCCTGGTGAGTGTCCTGATGCCACCCAAAAGGGGGGGGGGGGTACTGTCACGGCCAGGGTTTCTCGGCATGGCGGTCGTCGGGTATTACCTGTGAGGTCACTATGGCAGGGGGTGTCTGGCGGTGGTGCCAATGTTTGGTGAGGGGCATTGGCTGCGCGTGTTTCTGTGCGGGCACATTGTCACTCAGGGCTGGTAGGGCCTGGCGGTGTTTCCATTCCATTTGGCATGGGTGCTGGCATCTTGCCTTCTGACCATGTGATCCAACTGCCCAATCTTGGTGAGTCATGTGCTCCTCTCAGCCAGTCATAGCGCAGCATGGGGTATTTAGGAAGGTTCAGAGCCTTCCTTCATTGCCAGTGCAACGTGTATCTCAGCCTAGCTGAGAGGGAGTTCTCTGTGCTCACCTCTTGTTACCTGTGAAAACGCTACCTGCCAGCCTGCTTGTCTGCTCCAAAATCCTGCTGGACTATCCTGCATTCTCCACTACCTTTTCCCCTGCCTGAGTGCCTGAGCCTGCTACACCCTGCACCTTGCCTCCATTTCACTCCCAGCGGGACTCATCACCTCTGCCTGTGTTTTTTCAGCTCACTAACCTGCATACTGGACTGTTTTTATCTGCCACTATCTGGACCTTCTCTCATTATCCTCACTACAGTTTTCAAGTGCACTTTTAGTGCTAAACCTGGACTTTTGCTTTTGTCATTCCCATGTCTGCTAAATCACTCATTAAAGATTCTACCTTTTTATTTAAATCCGCTTCTGTATCTGCTCCTGTCACCACCCGGGGTCCACAACTAAACCAGAACATTACACCCAACCCCTGAAGAAGCTGTACACATACATAGCAATTCAAGAACACCCAAAAGTTTATTAAAGTATTCAAGGTTCCGTTTATCTAAGTGACTTTATTCTTCATTATTACTTTTATTGTTATTTTGAGTTATCCTTCACATCCATAGGATCCCTAAGGTTATATGTATCTATTTCTAATGGTCCGTACACACGGTACGATCAGTCAGCGATAACGATATCGCTGACTAATCGTCCTGCACCTTCCTGATCAGTGTTCTTCCCAGAAATTTTTTCCAGCCGGGTGGCATCCAAAAGTAGCTGAGTGGGGTCCTTCGCAATTATGCGCGCGCCCCGGGAAAAGGGGTATCTCCCAGACCAATCCAGCCCGACATGTAGTGCCCCCAGACTGGCCCCTTATGCAGTGCTCCAGACTGGCCCCTTTATGCAGTGCCCCAAGGCTGGCCCCTTTATGCAGTGCCCTCAGGCTGGCCCCTTTTTGCAGTGCCCCCAGGCTGGCCCCTTTATGCAGTGCCCCCAGGCTGGCCCCTTTATGCAGTGCCCCCAGGCTGGCCCCTTTATGCAGTGCCCCCAGACTTGCCCCTTTATGAAGTGCCCCCAGACTTAAATAGTGCCCCCAGACTGGTCCTGGTCCTGACCCCGGCCCCAGCACTTTTACTTGCTGGCCGCTCGCCCACTCTCCTCCTTGCCCCTTCCTCGCGCTGACTGGATCTAACTAGATTCAGCAGGCGCGTGGGGCAGGCTCCTCACGTCGCGGGTGACGTCATGACGTCACCCGCGCAGTGCATCACTGGAAACGCTGGCCTCTGAAGTGATCAGAGGCTTCTTTAGCCTCCGGTCACTTCAGAGGCCAGCGTTCCACAGCGGGGGTCGGCGGGGGTCAGCGGGGAAAAGTCCCTATAGTAACCTGGTTGATATCGACCAGGTTGGCCTGCATGCATGGGCGATGGTCGATATCGTTATCATCCATACGTGCCCACGCATCGCTGGTCGTTTGTGGATTGGTAGGAACCAAAAAATGAACGATAACGATATGGTTGATATCATTATCGTTCAGATCGTGCATGTTTATCGTACCATGTGTACACACCATTAGACTGTGTCCTCCCTTTAAATCTTGGGGGTAGTTATCATAGTCTTTTGATGCAACAGGACTGCTGATTGCTCTATACTTGGAAACTTAATTCATGGGTTAAATATTTATACTTAATTAACATATTTTTCACCCACTTCCTAATTTAGCCAGCTACTGTCATATAGCAGCTGTTCATTAACTTTACTCACAGGATATAAACACTCATATTATATTGGCTGCTCTGAACTTTTAATTGCTTGAAATGCTATAAATATTTTTCTAGGTGCTCTAAAACTGCATACAATATAATTACAGGGTGCATTCCACTTTAGGGGGCTGATCCCGATTTGCGCTAGTGGTTGTAGATGAGGGCAGCCACGGAAGTCTATATTACTACTTTATGCCATATTTGTCTACACTTCTGTAAGGTGCAGGAGTCTCCTGTTTTTTTCGGGTAGTTCCCCGCACCCCCAAAAGAGTGACCGCATGTGCTGATGCCAGTCCCGCCCATTGATTTTATGCCGGCCCCACAATCGACTATTTAGTATCAGCATTTGCAAAGCCCCCTGCTTGGTGCAAGAGATGCGTTAGAAACTGGCTTAACTTGTCCACATGCACAACTCAGAATCTCACAGAGCTTTTCATTCACGCCCACAACACTCCCATGACGCTCCTGCAAGTCAGTATAATTCCGTGCAATCGCTTTGCCACCGCCGAGTTCACGTCTCAAATGCGCCCTACAGTATTTCATGGATAGATAGATCCAGCCAAGTTGTATCCGATTCAGAATAGGATGAGCAGACGCAAAAAGGTGTAGTTTCTGCTGTGTGCAAAAACTCACCATTTGCGTCTGTGAAGCGAGATCCGTGTGGCTCACAATCAGCTCCTCTGTAACTGTCGTTCCTTACATTGACAATGTGACAATTAGAGATGTTCGAATCTTTGAAAATGTTTTTTGCCCATCTTTGGTTAAATCTATTTGAACAGGTTAGAGACAAGTCTCATGCCATGTTCATCAAACCTCTTCCCCAGTCGTTATGACTGCGTTTGTTATCTTTGAATGCTATTCTATATACACATAACACATTCTTACAAGTACATTGAGCATGTTAGACATTTGAAAAGCATATCCTATTTTTAAACACAAGGGGGGAGATGTACTAAGCCTTTATCACTCTCCACTTTATCATTTTCAAGGCTTAATACATCTCCCCCAAGAACTCAACAGCCAGCAGGTACGACGTATGCAGATGATCCAGCTGCCATATTAATTCCAAATTGGAATCGCAAATGGAGAATCCCCAAACCAAATTGGACAATTAAACAAACTCCAGAAACATTATGTTATCAGGGCTAGATTCAAAGCGGGCAGCATTTTGTGGCCCCCTTTAAGAGTGAAATTACAGATGAAAACTTGTGGCTAAAGTGCATGATTTTGTCTATGCTTTTATTATATTAATTTACATTTATTTATATTTATATGATTCTTTTCACTATTCCAATTTCAGAATACTCCAATACATCAATCTAGCTCAATGGTTCCCAAACATTTTTGAATCACGGCGCCCTAGAGTATCAGATTGTTTTCACGGAACCCCTAAGTTTAAGTTTGTTATTGAAAAATTCAGAAATGAATGAAGTAGTAAAGTGAAGTAAATTGTGCTTAACTGTCATCCTTAGGTTCAGTTATGTGGTGGTGGACAGGTTTACGCTTCTGTTTGCCCACATATATACATTACATTGACCATAAATACCTGAGACACCCCTGCAAGTGTCCCAAGGCACCCCAGTGTGCAATTGCGCACAGTCTGGGAACCACTGATTTAGTTTATCTAGTAACAATAAGGAAGACAATACTGCCATCTAGTGGTAAATTAGTTAAATAATGGTAACATTTTCTAAGGGTACAACAGTGTCAATCTGGGAAAGTAAAGAAGATATTAGAAAAACTCTCAATAGATTTGAATAAAGCCCTCACAAATTCATATGAACTGATAAGCACACCCAGGAGCACTCCAGTATGGCGCTGCTTCAGATCACACATACAGTATCAGGGTGTGCCAGCATAAACAACAGATATATTCTCTGTGTAAAGCGTGCGGAATATGTGTGCGCTATATAAATAACTGGTAATAAATAAATATAGAAAAGGTAATGCAACTTAAAGCACCTGTATACAAGGCCATGAGAGATAAAAGTAATACTGGCCACAGAATAGGGCTATAGGGCACTCTAGTAGCGATTTCAGTTACACACACGCAGAAGTGTATTGAAAATGTACTGGGTGTTTCTGGAAGGTGACCATTCAGACGCATGGAGGTGGTCCGTCTTCTGGGTGTGTTGTGAGAGTGTCGCGGATGCATTGCAGAAGTGGTTGCAAACTCTGAGGCTTAATCACTCATATTGGAGGCCATACTCAGACAGAAAATCTGCACCTACTATAGGGCTAGTACAAGCTTCCATGGCGCAATCAATGGCGATATTACAGTTTCTGAAGACTCTCAAAGTGGGTGTCTCAGTCCTTACACGTTCAGACGTGTGGATGTGCACCAGGGAAGCTGTATTTGCATAATGCTGCAGACGTGTGACCAGCAAAACCGCAGACACGATGCCGCTACCCCCGACTCAGCCCATAAATGTCAGTATTGTTCTAGGTTCCAAATTTGAAGATGTCCAATAACTGTAATGGTGTAGAGGTCCTTATATACATAATCCGCAAGGACAATATCAAAATTCCATTTGGTACTTAATGCTTTATATATATATTTATATACATACTTGCCTACCTTCCCGATTCAGCCGGGAGCCTCACGAAAATCGAGTGCTGCTCCCGTCACCCCGGAAAGGCAGGCAGCACCCCCCGCGTTTACAAGAGAAACCCCCGCAGCGGGGGAGGCCGATGACGTGATTCAGCATGAATTTAGCCCCGCCCCCTGCTTCACAATTCCGGTAATCTTGGCATTGCGTAGCGGGGATGGGACCAAAATGAAGAGATTGCGTGGCCATGCCCCCGCTTTGCCCACAAATACCGGGTAAGATGTCTGGCCGCACCACCCTGTACCGGCCACGCCCCCTGCTATGCCAATCTGGCTGCTCCCTCCCGGAAGGGGCAGCCAGAATGCCGGCAAGCATGTTTATATATGATCAGTGCTTCTTCAGTGATGATCCAGATAGGACTGCCATCAGAAATTGTGGGGCCCGGCACATACAAAATAGACAGGCCCCCTTCCCTGGTGGGATGGGAGAGCAGATGTGGGAGGAGCTGTGGATAATGTGGGAGAAGCTACAGTGGGAGTGGGGCATCAACCAGTTAAAAAAAAAATAACAGGGTAGGGAAGGCTGGACTGTAATGAAGGGGCACAGGGAAGGCAAGTCTTGACCAAGGGGGATGCAGGGTAGGGAGGGCTAGACTAAGAGGAAGTGTATGACAGGGAGGGCTTGACCTATTGGGGTATACAAGGATGGCTAGACATGGTGGGAGGGGTGGTACAGGGCAGGGAAGGCTGGACCTTAATTGTGGTGACACATGGTAGGGAAGGCTGGACCTGGGCTGGGAGCATAGGGCTGGGAACGCTGGACTGGGGGTGGACACAGGGCAGGGTCAGGAACTATGCTATAATCCAAGTACCTGGTGCAGGAGCAGAGCTAGATGTTTGTTATAGGGGTGGGCAGTGTATATATATAATAAAGTACAATATGTAAAACTACACTTATCTTTCTGCCAGGTAATCTGCAAGTAGCACCCCTGCTCTCTCCAGTCCTCGGGAGGCTTGCTCCCTGCTCTCTATAGGTGGTCCCTTGCAGGGCCGGATTACCCATAAGGCAACCTAGGCGGTCGCCTAGGGCCCGCTGGGTCCCAAGGGGCCGATGGACGGGCCCCTTTGCCCTAAAAAAATCTGTCCGGTCAAAACTCTCCCGGAGAAGCAGAAAGCAAGTACCGCGTGACGTCATGATGTCACGCGGACCCGCCCACTTCCCCAGAGTCCCGCTGCGGTCTGCAGTGCACTGTCTGTCACAGACTGTGTGTATAGGACGGAGGGAAGGAGGGTCATCATCCTCGGCCCGCCGCCCAGTCCCATAAAGTCCAGCCAGCTTCATTGCCACCTCAGCACAGCAGCCTCTGCCAGACTTGCCAGGGCTGCCGTCAGGGGGAGACTGGCAGGACTGGAGTCCCGGGTCCCACAATCCATCCCGCTGATCATCCGCCCGCTCACTAACCATCCTGCCTATCCGCCTGCAAATCATCGTGACCTGCTGCCTGGCACTCATGTGCTGCTCGATGTTTTTCATTCGGAGACCGGGCCGTCGCTCGTGACGTCACACTGTGCCGCCGAGAGGAACCGTATAGCTGTCGCATTATAGGAGCAATAACAAGAGGGTAAGTGTGGGGACTGGGAAAGATCACTTGTGTTTCACACAGAAAGGGGGCTGGCAGAGGACACAGAAAAGGTGGGGCTGGCAGGGAACACAAGGAGGGTGCTGGCAGGGGACACAGAAGGGAGGGGTTGGCAGGGACACAGAAGGGGAGCTGGTAGGGGACACAGAAGGGAGGGGCTGGCAGGGGACACAGAAGGGGAGCTGGCAGGGGACACAGAAGGGGGGAGCTGGCAGGGGATACAGAAGGGGAGCTGGCAGGGGACACAGAAGGGGAGCTGGCAGGGGACACAGAAGGGAGGGGCTGGCAGGGGACACAGAAGGGGAGCTGGCAGGGGACACAGAAGGGAGGGGCTGGCAGGGGACACAGAAGGGAGGGGCAGGCAGGGGACACAGAAGGGGAGCTGGCAGGGGACACAGAAGGGAGGGGCTGGCAGGGGACACAGAAGGGGAGCTGGCAGGGGACACAGAAGGGAGGGGCTGGCAGGGGACACAGAAGGGAGGGGCTGGCAGAGGACACAGAAGGGGGGCTGGCAGGGGACACAGAAGGGAGGGGCTGGCAGGGGACACAGAAGGGGGGGGCTGAAAGGGAACATAAGGAGGGGGCTGTCAGGGGACACAGAAGGGGAGCTGGCAGGGGACACAGAAGGGAGGGGTTGGCAGGGACACAGAAGGGGAGCTGGTAGGGGACACAGAAGGGAGGGGCTGGCAGGGGACACAGAAGGGGAGCTGGTAGGGGACACAGAAGGGAGGAGCTGGTAGGGGACACAGAAGGGAGGGGCTGGCAGGGGACACAGAAGGGAGGGGCTGGCAGAGGACACAGAAGGGGGGCTGGCAGGGGACACAGAAGGGAGGGGCTGGCAGAGGACACAGAAGGGGGGGGCTGAAAGGGAACATAAGGAGGGGGCTGTCAGGGGACACAGAAGGGGAGCTGGCAGGGGACACAGAAGGGAGGGGTTGGCAGGGACACAGAAGGGGAGCTGGTAGGGGACACAGAAGGGAGGGGCTGGCAGGGGACACAGAAGGGGAGCTGGCAGGGGACACAGAAGGGGGGAGCTGGCAGGGGATACAGAAGGGGAGCTGGCAGGGGACACAGAAGGGGAGCTGGCAGGGGACACAGAAGGGAGGGGCTGGCAGGGGACACAGAAGGGGAGCTGGCAGGGGACACAGAAGGGAGGGGCTGGCAGGGGACACAGAAGGGAGGGGCAGGCAGGGGACACAGAAGGGGAGCTGGCAGGGGACACAGAAGGGAGGGGCTGGCAGGGGACACAGAAGGGGAGCTGGCAGGGGACACAGAAGGGAGGGGCTGGCAGGGGACACAGAAGGGAGGGGCTGGCAGAGGACACAGAAGGGGGGCTGGCAGGGGACACAGAAGGGAGGGGCTGGCAGGGGACACAGAAGGGGAGCTGGCAGGGACACAGAAGGGAGGGGCTGGCAGGGGACACAGAATGGAGGGGCTGGCAGGGGACACAGAAGGGAGGGGCTGGCGCTCGTGACGTCACACTGTGCCGGCGAGAGGAACCATATAGTTGTCGCATTATAGGAGCAATAACAAGAGAGTAAGTGTGGGGACTGGGAAAGATCACTGGCGTTTCACACAGAAAGGGGGCTGGCAGAGGACACAGAAAAGGTGGGGCTGGCAGGGAACACAAGGAGGGTGCTGGCAGAGGACACAGAAGGGGGGGCTGTCGGGACACAGAAGGGGAGCTGGCAGGGGACATAGAAGGGAGGGGTTGGCAGGGACACAGAAGGGGAGCTGGTAGGGGACACAGAAGGGAGGGGCTGGCAGGGGACACAGAAGGGGAGCTGGCAGGGGACACAGAAGGGGGGAGCTGGCAGGGGACACAGAAGGGGAGCTGGCAGGGGACACAGAAGGGAGGGGCTGGCAGGGGACACAGAAGGGAGGGGCTGGCAGGGGACACAGAAGGGGAGCTGGCAGGGGACACAGAAGGGAGGGGCTGGCAGGGGACACAGAAGGGGATCTGGCAGGGGACACAGAATGGAGGGGCTGGCAGGGTACACAGAAGGGGGGAGCTGGCAGAGGACACAGAAGGGGGGCTGGCAGGGGACACAGAAGGGGGGGCTGGAAGGGGGAAAACAGAAGGAGGGGGTCTGGCAGTGGACACAGAAGGGGCTTAGCTGGCTGGAGACACAAGGGAGTCTGGCTGGGAACTCGAGAGAGACTGCAGTGCTGAAGTTGCACAAATGGAGGGGGGGGCCCTGTCTATTTCATCAGTACCGGGCCCCCAATTTCTAATGGCAGCCCTGGCCACCAGCAGCAGACAGCACCCACCGAGGAGCAGAGGCACAGACAGTGGCAGACTGGCAGCCAGTCTGTCACTGGCTGAATTTGAGTGAGACAGTGAGGATCCGGCTCACAGTGGAGCACAGCAGAGTGTATGTAATGGGGAGAGGGCCCTCCACCGTGATAGTACTAAAAGGGAAAATCTTATGGTTAGTACAGATCAAATCTAGAATGAATTTGTCATGGATAATGGGATACTTCCCATCACTCATTGTTAATTATCAGCTGCTGTTTGAAATTATATAGTACTAATATGTCTACATTTAATCTGCCAATATATATGGCAATGAATGACATATAGTTGATACTTGTAGTCAAGCGCCCATTCCTATTCATCAGCCGCTATTTGTCACAACTAGACAGCAGCATATACTAAATCTGACATTTAGTGATGAACGGAGCTATTGTACAGATGATTTATAATATATATATATATATATATATATATATATATATCCAACAGATGCTTTCCCAATATACATTGTAAATAATAGTTGCTGTTTTAGATATAACTCGAGTCAACGCCGGCTCTGAAATCCCAACATGACTCGGCATCCCGATCATATGGACACCAGCCGCATGGACACCAGCCGCAGGGGGGGACTTAGGTTTAGGTGCCCAGGGGAGAGATAGCGTTAGGCTGTGGGAGAGGAGAGGTTAGGGTTAGGCTCCGGGCAGAGGGGGTTAGGGTTAGGCACTAAGGGGGGAGGGTTAGGTTTAGGCACTTACCGGGAGGGTTATGGTACGTGGTAGGGAGGGTTAGTATAAGGGTGCAGGAAAGGAGGGTTAGGGGGTAAATAGGACAAGGGAACATTACTTGGATTTTAACCATAGGGATGCCGCTGTCAGTGTACTTCATACCGATTCCTACAGATACATCTAGCTGCTAATTTCAGTGAATAACAAAGTATAATATAGCAGTACATTTTATTAGTTGTTATACATTAACAACTAGTGTTCCCACTTATGGTGCCTGTAACGTACCATATAAAGTACAGATGTAATGTAACATTTCAGGGACTTTCTAGTGATAGAGATAATGATGGTAATGGTTACTTAGACACAGCCTATCTGCTTCACTTCAGACTTCCTGCCGGTAAGTTTGTTTAAGAAAATTCTTAAAATGGCTGAGAACAGAGGCGATATCTTCAGGCCACCCTCGTGTTTAATCAGTCTGAGTTCTGTATGAATATAGTATACTGTGGTTATTTCACCTACTTATGCCCTCTCCATGCATAAAAAGGCCGGCTTGCTCTGTTTGAGTATTAATTGTGTCTCCAAGCAGGGACCTCAATAACTCTGAAAGAGGGGTGAATGTTATGGCACGTTTGGTAGGAGATTAGTACCAAGATAGCTAAACCTGTTTATGTTTATACAAGCAACACTGTCAGAGGTGATGTCAGTTTGGACCTATGCGGTAAAAACTGAGCTGACCTCCGATCGTGGTAGCAACGGGGGAGGTTAGGTAGATATCCTAACCCTGTCGGGATGCTGGCATCAGGATTCTGACTGTCGGGGACCCAAGCGCTGACATCCCATACCCATCCCCTCACAAGCTCCAGTTATCCAATATGTGCTGACTTGATATAGTATTACATAGTAGTATATTGGGGAATATGAGGGTATACAATATATCCTCATGCAGTCATTTTTGCCCCCTCCCCCCTTTCCCCTATATCGCACAAGGTATTACTCTCACTCCTATTCTGCTGTGGCTACAGCAAGTCACATTGTGGTATAGATACAGCGCCTGCAGTATTGAATTATATTACACCACTCTGTACCTCTTATTTCCTCACTCCCCAGTTCCCCTTCTGCTTATTTTAACACAGAAAGCATGGGGACAGAGGAGGGAAAGGTCTGTGGCCATTAATTATACTTCTCTCAGCCAATATGCCAGCCACAAAACACAATGATTACACACAGTTTACCATGTACTCATGACCGGATTAACAATGGGGCTGGTGGAGCTCCAGCGCCAGAACCCCCCCCTCTCCGGAAATAAGCCCAGATCATCTACTGTAGTATGGTCAGTGTGCACAGGAAAAAAAAAATCCTGTCAACAGTCACCACCATCGGCATTAGTGAGCCTGCCCATTCACTTCCTAGCCATCTAAAGCCCAGCCCATTCACTTCTCACACGCCCGATGCCCAGGCCATTTACCTTTGTCCGACAAAGCTCTGCCCACTCACCGTCCAAAGCCCCGCCCACCAGCAGCTGAAACCCCACCCACCAGCTGCCATCCGAAGCCCCGCCCACTTGCCTCTCCCTCCCTCAGCAACTAGAACCCAGACTCAGTCAGTGGGCACTGTGATATTATGTCAGTCAACTAGGAAAAATGGAGCCGCAGAGGCCGAGCTACCTATACAATTACAGTGAGAAGAAATCCCAACCTGTGGAGCACAGGGACAGAGGACATCTGTCACCATCCGTGAGGTGAAACCTACACACATCCTACAGGACAGTGTAATATCTGGTGCTGCTCTGCGTGTTTTTGATCTCACCCTGTGTGTGTGTAATCTTGGCCTGGGGCTGTGTGTGTATGAGTGTATATACTGTACATACATACATATATATTCCATAGACAAAAATCCTTATGGTTTCACATGTCCCATTAAGGCTTCTTAGACATGATCTGAAATTTCACAAAACCTACTGAAAACAAAATACAGGGGACAAACGACGTAGGGGTCACCTCAAAAAAATGGAACAGAATTTTCCCATAGAGAAATCCAGAGGGGGGGCATGATGTTTAAGGGGCTACACCTCAAAAGCTATTGGAGGTACGTAGCTGAAATTTGGCATGGGCTGGTAGAACTGTTGCTCGGTGCTGCATGCCAAATTTCAGGGCAAAAACATAAAAAATTAGGACTTGGGAGTAGACTAAGGGCCAAATGTAATAGGGTGAGAGTTTAGAAAAGTGAGAGTTTCTCACACTTTTAAACTTTGTCAATGTAATAGAGTCCAAAAACAAAGTAACAGAGCGAACTTGCATGTTTTTTTAGACTTAGAAAACTCTCACGATTTAAAATCTCATTCAGATGTTTTCCCATTTTGAAGATAAAACTCAACCAATGTGAGAGTTTACTGCTAAACTCTCACATTTTCTAAACTCTCACCCTATTACATTTGGCCCTAAATTTCCAACTGTCAGTTTTTTCTGACACTCGGGGCCGTATTCAATTTGGAGCGAAAAGCCATTCTCGGTGAAACTTTTTCTCCGATGATGTAATTTTCGCCGATTTCACTTATGCCCGTATTCAATTGTAGCGTCTTTTCGCCGATATGATAACGCAATGCAATGTAATAGGCGAAAAAGTTTTGCCTATGAATACCCGGCGGAGAAAAGTGCAGAATTGTGGTGCAGAGGTGCAGAAACCACTCTGCACCCTTTGTACACCCCCGTTGACGCAAACTGCGTAAAAAAATGCAAAAAAACACAAAGGACACCCCAAAAAAGCACTTAGAAAATGTGGGTGAAAAAATTAAAAATTCAAAGTGGGGGTACGACTTCAAAAACTAGCAAAATACCCTTTGGGGGGGTCTGCAGGCATGGGGGAGGTTTTTTTTTTATTGTAGGTGTTTGCTGAAGGTGCGTTTTTTGGTGCACTTTAAAGCTTGATTTTAGTGATTGTGAACTATGCTTGCACCCATTTTCTTGTACCCCGAGTTTGATGGGACTACTTATTTTGCAAAATGCTATTTTTCACCACTTTACCGAAGATGCTAAATAGCACATTATGGCCCGTATTCAATTTAAGATGAAAAGTCTGTTGCCGGACTTTTCGCCGTCATCGGAGGTTTTGCCCGCGAAAAATTATCATGCGCATCCCCGCGTATCCCTGTATTGAATTTGAAATCGGCGAAACTGAAATCAGCAAAAAGTCCTGACACCCCCCAAAAGATGCTCTGACATGGAGGATCACTCTGGATACCCCCGAATAGCCCTGCTGAAGGTATATGGGGTTTTTAAATGGTCTCAATCGGTGTTATATAGCATTTTTTAGAAGGTGGTGAAGAAAAGCATTTAGGAGGGTTTTTTTGGCAAAATAAGTAGTCCCTTCAAATTTAGGTACATTAAAATTGGTACTAGCATATTTTAAAGTTGCTAATATGCAGTTTTAAAAAAACGTGAAAAAACCACCTGCCGCAATAAGTGAACAATTTTAGATATTTTTTTTGCACTCAAGGAAAGGCAGATAATAAAGTACACACACTTTAGCTCCACTGCTTCAGCTTTAGTCACATCCCCTGCAGTGGCACACAATAGGCCCTTCACAAATTTCAGCTCCAGGCCCATGTGGACCTTAATCTGGCACTGCATGTACTAATCATGGACTGTCCTTTAACCCTGAACTACATTCAACCTCACTGATGGGAATTTATGGGTAGGCACCCCCCTGGGAGGGTTAGGGTGCGGTGAGGGGGGGTTAGGCGCTAGGGGTGGGGGGGAGGTTAGAGTTAGGCACCACTAAGGAAGAGTTGGGGGGGGGAGGCAGGGCCGTAACTAGGGTAGTGTGACCAGTGCCATGGCACAGGGCACCGCAGAGCAGGAGGCGCTGTTTGGGCCTGTCAATTTTCCTGTTTATTGACATTATCACTTGTAGCTTCCTCTTCTTTTATCCCCAGCATCTCCTGTCCTCCCCTATCTCTTCCCAGGCCCTTCCCCAATGAGGCCCTGCCCTTCTTCTGGTACATTATCTTATGTCCCTATTTGAAAAATGGGGGGGCGCCAATGCTCACTCTGGCACAGGGCACCAAAAAGTCTAGTTATGGCTCTGTGGAGAGGGGTAGTAATAGTGTACTTACCTGCCCTGTCGGGATCTCCCTTAGGGCTGCCAGGGTCGTGATATGAACCGGCGGCTATTCAGCCGCAGGGAGTTCATACCCATTCCCTGACATCCATAGCTGCCAAAACATCCCCCTACCCTAACCCTCAGCCATTACTGACATTTTTTGAGTACTATACTATAGATTGAGATAAAAAAAAAGGCAATAAGCTATGTGAACAAATATAACACAATTACTGCATTGCCAAAGGCCCGTATTTAATTTGAGGCGAAAAGTCCAGACTTTTCGTCTGCTGGACTTTTTGCCTCCTTTGCCTGTTTTCCAGGCCGCTATTCCCCGTATTCAATTTCAAAGTAGGCAAAATCGGGAACCGGCGAAACTTTGATCAGCGAAAAGATACAGGGATTTTCGGGAAATAACTGTAGGACCCCACTAAAGATGTCCAGACCTGGGGGATCACTATGGGTACCCGCGCTTTTGCCTGCAGAAGAAAGTCGGGTTTTTAAATAGCTGTGGCAGGTGCATAAATGCAGCTTTGAAAAAGGTGATGCAGAAGAGCATTTAAAAGGTTTTTTGGGGTGGAGAAAAACTATGCCCATCAAATTTGTGGTACTTGAAAATGGGTGCAAGCATATTTTTAAGTCCCATAAATGATTTTTAAAAATTTAGCAAAAATGCACCTGCCGCTACTCGTGCAATGAAGAAAACCTCTGCCGCATATAAGGGAACCCCTCTGAATTCACAAGTGTGTTTGCTTTTTTTTTTTTACCCCAAAATGTAAATAATTTTTTTGGGGTGTCCCTATTTTTTTTTACATTTTCTGGTGCCGGCTAATTTTTTTAAACCTGCACCCCTAAACCCCAATTCTGCACTTTTCTTCGCCAGCAAAAGGCTGGCTAAAAATTATCCCTGTTTTTTTACATTGACTTTTCGCACCGGTGAAAGGTCAATGTAATTGAATACGGGGATAATTGAAATAGGCGAAAATGATGTCCGATTCCGACATTTCACCTCAAATTGAATATGGACCTAAGAATCAGATTTGGTACAGGAATAGGGCTTTCTTGTCCTATAATAGGTCGACCGGGCTGACATCTCCCTATATTGTTACAATAATATCAGTATGAGCAGATACACTGAATGCAAAACCGTGCACTGTTAATACTGAATTTAGTAACAAGGGCAGGACATGGTCAGATAAAAGGAAAGAGGAAATTCTCTCTAAGGAAACATCCTTCAACGTCAGATATCACCCCAGTGCACTATGATCTGCAGGCCGGAGTGACACAGCAGCTACAGATATTACCACTGCACATTACATCCTGCAGGACAAGTACAGCAGACTAGGACCAAATCATGAGGAACTCTATAACAGCAGGTAATCCAGGAAGCACTCAATACACACAGGTACATACTGTATGTGCAGTAACAGACAGGCTCACACAGGTTCGTATGTAGAATTGTGTAGTGCAATAAGGATGGGATACAAAATAATTTGGGCTATTGCAGAGTGCAATATACAGATAAGGTGTATATAATTCTTACCTAACTCTCCCTCATTGTCAGGGAGACTCCTTGAAATAGCAGCAATCCTCCATGACTCCCTGAAGAGTCCAGCAATCTCCCAGATTGCACCTTCCCCATATTATGATGCTGTTATATATATTTAAAAAAACAAAACAACAGATATATACAGTCAAATGGGATCATTAGTATAATTTCCCTGCATTGGTTATAAGGCACAATGATCCCTATGGCTACATGCATTTTCTGAGAAGTATAGGTGTGTTTTCATCAACAAGTAGATCTTACTAACTGCTTTTAGGCTTGTTTACATTTGGATGTAAGTCAGTATTAGGACACGCCTCTCAGATGTAGCAGTACACGCCCACTTTACCGCCGCGATCATAGGTGATGCTTTCACAATCTCCCTGAAATGCTTTTTCAAAAGTAGCCAAGTATGGTTTATATTAATAATGGAATCGTGTGCTGTAACCCTAACAACCAGGTTCTGTGGTTTCAAGCGCAGTTCCAAAACAAAGTTTGATGCCTGATTGGTTGCTATGGGTTACAGCATGCCTGTGTATTTTGTACAAAGTTATAAAAAAAAAGGGCACAGATGAATAAAGTAAAAAAAATGTAAATGTTTTAGACATGTCTTGTTCATGTATATATATTTAATATATGCGTATATGTGCCGTCTGCTTCTATGTTTTATTAAGCTATGAATTTAGAACACCTCAGTTATAAAGACCTGTTATGAATGATGGGATAAAGCCATGTTCTAGTACTTAGGAGTCGGGAGGCACATGAGCACAGGGCACAAGCTGTCTTTTGCATAAGTGAAAGTGGGCACTGGGCTCTGTTATCTCCTCGCCGGGACAACCCTTTATCGGTAGGTCTGTCCCAGCACCAAACAAATTTAAATATGGAGATAAAAGGAAAGAGAACAGGTTTCAATGTTTTATGCCACTTTTTGCTTTCCTTATTAAATAGAGTTCTTAGGGGTCTATTTACTAAGCCTTGGATAAAGTGAACAGAGATAAAGTACCAACCAATCAGCATATAACTGCATGTCACAAACTGTGTTTGAAAAATGACAGGAGCTGAATGGCTGGTACTTTATCTCCATCCAAGGCTTAGTAAATAGACTCTTTGGTGTTCTTCTTAAATGCTCTTAAAGTGTATATGGCATAAGTAACTTTCAGTTCAGTAGCTAAGTGTTTAGTGTCTGTAGGGCAGGGGATTGATTATGCAGTTTATGTGTCCCTAGATTGTGGTGTATACGCAGGTTTCTGAAGCTTGGCTTTTTGATCTCGGTACGTAATAGTGAAAGTGGTTCAGTGGGATTGTTGGGGTTTTCTGTGGCCGGCACTACAAACACTATAACTACACGTCTACAACAGAACTGTATGTTTTTTGCACCAAATACAACAGCGTCTAAAAAAAATGCTAAGCGACAGCGCATAGCATCCACCACAGCAGCGTAAAACCACTGACTATCATTAGCGGAATATTAGAAGCATACAAAGCAGCCTGCTGTCTCCTTCCTGATGAATCGTTGTCGGTGGTCCCAGGACAAGGATTCATCAGTAATTAAGTTTCTCTCACAACTAATACAAAACTAAGGAGCCAACTGCATATATTGGGCCTTTGCGCTGGGCTGATTCTGCTGGCACCTCAATAGCCTACACACAGAGTTCTACCTGTGACACATACTATATCCAGCGGAGCCATGGGAATGGCTTCCGACACCATTCACATCATTGAATTCCCAAAGTGACTATGGCGCTCTATTTAATAAACTTATCACTCCCTTGTGGAAAGAGTTTATGTAGAATTTAAGTATTCCTGTAATTTAACAAAGGCTGAATGTTGGTGAAAACATATCACATTGGGGAAAGCAGTCTTCTACAATTTATCAAGCTCCTAAAAGCAAGATGGTGTTAGGCATTGTACCCTACAGGCTACTTTATCAAAGTTTTTCATCAGGGGACATGCCAGGTCTATGACTACTATTTACTCTTATCGGAACCACTGCCCCAGCAAGAATAGATTGGTAAATAGCCCACAAAAGGTTAATTACTTATTGGAAATTAGCGGGCCCGTAGCTTTTGTAGAACTACACATCCCAGCATGCATTGCCATAGTTTTGCTATTTAGCCATGCTAAAACTTTTGCAAGTTCAGCAACAGCTGGATGGCCGCTTATTGCCCACCCCTGCATGGCCTTCACTGCCACCAATGATAATATATGCCTGTGACTGATATTGGACACAGCTTACCAATACTAGGCTGACGCACTGCGTGACTTGCAGGGGTCTTGGAGAGGGGAGTCTCTCTACCTCACTCCAGCGGCTGAGATGTTAACATATCTCTGCATTATTGCTTCCTGATTCACCTCAATAAGAGGCAAATCAGGCAGAGCTATAGCGGCACCTTCCCTCCCACACACACACAATTGCCCCCCACTGTGTAGCTGGCATGAGGTGTATATGGATAGACAGTGCACTTCCCACTGAAGCATTCCTCTACCTTGGCTAGCTTATGAGTGTGAGCAATTAGTGACTGAGTGGTTCCCGCTCAACTAAGACTGCCCTGACTAAGGTCACTAATGATCACCTCACTGCTAAAACCAGTGGTAATTCCTCTCTTCTTTGTGACCTGTCTGCCACCTTTGGTACTGCGGACCACCCTCTCCTTTTTTGCATGTACACCTTCTGACTATTAAACAGTATTGTTGCATAAGAAAAGTTCACCTTCCACTTCCTTAGACAGTAAGCTCATATGTACAGGGACCTCCATTCCATACTTACCTACCTTTTGGCTGCCCCCTCACAGGGATCATGGCAGCCGTGGCTACCCACACTACTTTCCCCCAGCCACACTGTCTCGATCCTAACAGGATAGCTCACAGTCTGAGCTCCCTACAGCTGCGCTTCCAACCAGTGTCTCCCACTCTCTGAGGCAGCGCCTCAGTAATGAACGACCACCCTCCTACTCTGGCTTTCCTTCTTACAGGATTGTAAACTCCTGCAAGTAGTTTTCTACAGTTAAAAAAAGAAAAAACCTTTACTGTGTTAATCTGCATGCTAGTTAACAAAAAAATATACTGAATCAGGTTTAAATACCTTTTATCTACATAATTTGATTATAAAAAAATTAACAATTTTGGGGACATATTTGGAATAAAATATTAGCCAGTTAAGTGGTTAAGGACTGTGGGTCTGATTCAGAGCCGCTCGTAAGCGGCCGCTCGTTTGTTCCGAGCGATGTTCGCACATCTGCGCATCCGTATGGGTTTTAGTACGCATGCGCGAACCAGTCAGTGCGGTCAGAAATCGTGTGCTAGCAATATAGCGAATGCCTGCAAATTTGAGTTGACAGAATGAGGCGTTTGTGGGTGGTAACAGGGGAAGGTGCTTGAAAACGGGGAGTGGAGATCCGAACGCAGGCGTGCCAAACGGTCAAAACGGGCGTTTTAAGGGTGTGCATAATCAACAAAGCAGCATCATCAACCACGTCACTTGGTTGTCTTTTAGCCTGAACTGCTCGCATGATTGCGGTAGGAAAATGCAACCACAAGAATAGCGAGCAGTTCATTCGTCTTTCGATGTACTCGATTAATCTAATAAATAGCAGACATGACGTATGATGCGAGCGGCCAGGGGGCGTTTTTTCCTAAAAAACATCCGCATGTTTTGTTCGCTCGTTCAGACATAGAGGCGTCAACAGACCGCAAAGAGCGAGCGCTTAATTTAAATATCCGGCCCCTTTTTCAGAACGACGTCCGCAAATAGCGTCCGGCGCTGAATCAGGCACTGTGCCCAATGCGAAATGGCACTGAATGTACTGGTAAAACCAGATGTTTCCCATGGCTGTATTTTGAATATTAGCTCCAGCCTTCTAGTTCCTGGTGCAGTGACCCGGCTCTTCTGGCGTTGCAGTGGATGTCATCTCCAAGCTCCACTGAAGTCGGCCAAGCGGGCGGCATGCGACACGATCCGGATCATCGTGACCCAGATCACGCCGTTTACAGTGCAGGGTGACATGGGAACATCCCATGGCCAACCCTGCAAAGTTGGATCCCCAAAGTCAATGGTGGGAACCTCAGAATAAACTTTAGTAACCCTGCGGCTCTCCATTGACTTCAATGGAGGAGCAGTTCATTGGCTGAAAAAGGCGGGGGCTGACCTCACTCAGCCAATGAACACTCAGATACGACTCTACAAAGGCAGAAGCCGTGTCTGAGCATTTCATTTGGGAGATAACAACCATCCTGGTTGTTATCTTCTGTTGCGAGGATCGGGATTTTTGTTTTTTTGTTTTAAGAAGACCTTGGATGCCTACTTTGGACAAGGGGACCACTCCTGGTAATGTAGGTGAGTATGTGTGTGTGTATGTATGTAATAAAACTGTACTTTCACGGTGTGTGTTTTGTGTTTTTTTACAGGTGAACTACATGTACCAGCGGGCCCTTAATGTCCAGCATGCTGGTATTGTGGTTTTTCAAGTACCAGCATGCAGGGGAGGCTTGCTGGGACCTGCAGTCCTACTGTAAAGACAATGTTGGTACTTCTCTGTTTTTATACCACACATACACTATCAACCCACCACTCACCACCCAGGGGTGGTGAGGATAGCCCTGGGCTAACAGCCTAGGCCAGGGGTGCCCTGGAGAGGGGGACCTCTTTATTGGGGGGTCCCCAACTCCCCAGGGATCCCTGGCCTGGGCTGATAGGACTCCCCTGGCTGTGGCATCAGCCCTCCGCTAGAAAGGGTCCGGTGCTGGTTCTGGGAATTACAGGCATTTTTTTCCCCTGTATTTCCAGAACCAGGACTGGATCCTAGAGCCCAGTGCTGGTTGTACTAAGTACAGTGGAACCCTACGCATTTTTTTCCCTGTACTTAGACAACCAGGACTGGCTATAATAAGTCCGGGGCTGGTTATGCTTTTGGGGGTGGACCCCACGTCAATTTTTAAAAAAAATTAAACCTTACAACACACTTTCCATTTATAAACATACACAAATCACTCGGATTTGTGAATGTTGAATGACAACTCTCAGCTCTAGAGGTGGTGCATTTAAAACTTATATTGAGTCTCCGATTTGAGTGTAAAACGCCCGACTTTAGCAAAACAAATAATGGTAAATTCCCGATTTAGGCAGAAATAAGTGAAAAGTACTTCCGAATTGAGCCGATGGTGATATCATTTCTGTTGTTCAAAATGGACGAATTTGCGGCATTAAACCACCCGATTTCAACCTGAAAAAATGAACAAATCACCCAACTTTAATGATAGTAAATTCCCGATTTGCAAAAAAGTTATATTATCACCCAAAAATGCAAATCGGGTCCAACACGAATCTTAGTAAATTTACCCCTTCATGTCAAATGTGGTATAGGCACATTCCCTTTAAACTAATTGTCACTTTAAATCTAGTGAATATCTTGCTGGAATATCACCATTTGCAAATCGAGGGCCATTACATTTATCCCTGTTTGTGGGATTGAGCAATTGGCCAGATACTTGCAAGTGTTTTTTGTTGTCCTGCTCCATCATTTGTCAAACAAATCCACGACTCCTCTGTACTGCAGGCTTGGCTTTTCCTTTGTGACCGGCTACCTAATGCAATGCAGTTCTCCCGGCAGAGAGCTATATATAATCAAACTGACTACTGCCCGTATTTCTTCAAAAGTGTTGTTGCAAAAAGTGACCAGCACTGCAGTTAGCAGCTGTGTTTCTTCATACAGTATGTAACAATTTCCTCAGAGGGATAACAGTGGTTGTTCAGACACAGCATTTTGTTGATTTTCTTTTCATATGAAGAATAAATACTATAATATTATAATATAACAGTAGGTTTGGACAATATTTTGATAAATCAATCTACTGTTGAATTTTTAATTGAAGACTACCTGAAAATTCCAATCATTTACATGTTACAATAATGTCCTGCCTATAGGAAGACCTATAATTTCTTCACCTGACTCACTCTGTGCACCACCCTTGCAGTATGTTGACTACTTTTCACAGACTATTGTACAGAAGAATTCTACTTACATACGTTATACTGCTGACTTCTTCAACCGTCTCAGTGCTTTCAGAAGTATTCCTGATAATTGTCTGATGGTCACAGTCAATCAGGTATATTATGTTTACCAAAATAATGTGAAAACGTGTGCTTTCACACCCTTTTCACATTATTTTAGTATTACCTAAATATATGAAAGGGCTTTTGGAGGACAATTCTCTATATTCTCCTCCAAGCCCTTAAATTCGCATTTTTTTTTAGTAAGCAGATCGCATTTCCCATACTTGTGACGTGTGGTCACACTCTCAGGGTATTTTTGCAAAAAATACCCTGAGAAGAGCGAAGATTGGATTCGCATGGACAGAACTTTCCCATAATCTGTCCCTTCATGCAATATTTGATACATCCTTGCTATGTATTCAAATATCGCAATGCAAATTTGGGCAAATTTATCATGTCCCATCCGCATCTGATATGCAGATTGTGATAACTATACCCCAATGTATCAGGTCTATATACTGTATCAGTATTCCACAAGATCATGGAATGATCCTGTGAGGGACTCCAACAATTTATGTACTATCCATTTACTAACGTTACAAATGATGGATTTAACATTAGGGTTTGAAATTATATGTAATACTTACTCTTTCAGCACTGTGATAGCCAGAGGCATAGCGTGGAGCCATGGTGCCTGGAGCAAGTGCATACTATAACAGCTCCCACCCCGATAATGAAGTGCACATGGGGAGAGGGCATGACCAGTAGGCAGGGGTAGGTTCAACTGAAAAAACAAGATCAATGTTGGATTGGGGAATGAAGGGTCCAAGGATGTGGGCCCAAGAAACTGCATCAAAGGGAAGGGAAAATAGCAACCAAGTGAAGGTGTCTGAGAGAAGGTATGGATTTTGCTGATGAAAGTTGCTCAATCTTACCTCCATCAGCATTATCTCTGGTAGTAAGATTCACTGGCTCTATAGGGTAAAAATGATTATAATCAGATTTTATGCAAAATTTCTAATCGGCAGCCATTGACTTCAGCAGAAGAGGTGGAGGAAGAAGATTAAGGGATCTATTTACTAAGCTTTGGTTGAAGATAAAGTGGACGGAAATAAAGTTTCAACCAACCAGCTCCCAACTGTCATTTTTCAAGCACAGCTTGTAACATTACAGTTAGAAGCTGATTGGCTGGTAATTTATCTCCATTTACTTTAGCTCCATTCAAGGCCATTTTAATTTTTAGTGTGAAGAGGGCTGAAGTGGAAGCAGGTGTGGGAAGTGTGAGAAGGACAAGAGAAAAAGTAAGCTGTGAGGGGCACAGGGTGAAAAAGAGTGCTGGGGGCTACTGATAGAAGGATGGAGGGATAGATGTAAGAGAGGTAAAAGGAGTCAGACAGATACACAAATGGGGAGATACAAAGGACACGCATGATGACGAGATATTAAAACACATAAAATTAGAGGGACATACAGTATATAGGGTGATATGTATCAACAGTATTTTGTGTTAAAAAAAAGTGATAAAAATGGTTTTCGAGTATTTTTCACTAGAGATAAGTTTCGAGGAAATGTATAAATGTTTTTTGCATATTTTTTCGATTTTTTTTTCCGTCAAAGTATGGTTTTCGTTTTTTTAATTATATTGTTATTTTTATTGTAATTGAAATCAATGAGAGCCTTATGTATCATCATTTTATCCTTTTTTTAAGTGAAAATGATCGTGTTTTTTTTCGACATACTTTGGCTGGCAATAATTGTATTCCAGCACCACTGATGTTGAAATAAGCTATGGGCCTGATTCAGACCCACTCGCAAGCGGCTGTCCGCTCGCAAGTGGGTCGATGTTGTGCACTGCGCATGCGCACGACGGCGGGAGCTCCGTCGTGCGCATGCGCCAGACGCGACGAGCGATGGACTTTCCTTCGCTCGTTGTGTCTGATCAAAGGGGGCGTGCTGTTGATGTTGATTGACAGCACTCCCCCTTTGGTGGATGTGCCGGGGGCGTGCCTCCCTGACGGGGGCGTTCCCAAGGGAACGCCTACCGTCAGAAGCCGGCCCACTGACATCACTAGTGATGTCAGTGGGAGTGATTTTGGCTCTGATAGAGCCAAAATCACTCCGGGCCTTGCGGTTGAAAAACTCAACCGCAGGCTCCGGCTCGCAGTGGCGATGGTCAAGACCATCACGGCCATCAAACTGCACGCTCGTATAGGCTGTGGGTGGTGACCCACAGCTATACGAGCGTCCAGGAGGACGCTCCATAATTATGGAGGGCGGCCCTCATTCAGAGCGTGCGCTCTGCTCAGAGCGTACGGCTCTGAATGAGGGCCTATGTTAGTTATTGCTAATTAGATGAAACTTATAAAATTTAAATAATCAGTATTACTTGTAATCTATTTTTCTATATATATATTTTTATTTTTTAGTTTTTTTTTCAATTTAAAAAAATATATAAATGATAACTCTTATAAATAGTTATCTTTTTTAGCATTAAAATTACCATTTGCTATAAATGGGTCCACAAATAAGGTTCAAACAATCTAACAAGTACTACACATACCTGTCTTATAGAAGAATGGAGTTTATTTTATTATGGTGAGCTATGTTAAATATACACACACACTAACACACACACACACACAGTATATATATATATATATATATATATATATATAATATAATCTGTCACACACACATACATACTAGGGGTGAGCGGGTTCGGATTTCTGAAATCCGAACCCCCCCGAGCCCCCCCGATCCGAGGCAGATCCGAGTCAGGCTCGACTTTTCCTGCCTGACTCGGATTCTGAAATCGAGGCAAAACGTCATTATCCCGCCTTCAGAGTCTCGCGGGTTTTGGATCCTATATAAGGTACCCGCGTCGGCGCCATTTTCTCACTCGTCTGTGGACAGTGAAGAGGGAGGGTGGGAGTTAGGGCTGGCTGGGCTGTGTAGTGTAGTGTAGTGCAGAGTAGTGTTGTGCTGTGCTGCGCTGTGCTGCTGTTGTCCATAGGGGCTGTGTCCACTACTTCAAAGTCCATAGGGGCTGGCTGTGTTGTGCTGTGCTGCTGTTGTTAATAGGGGCTGTGTCCACTACTTCAAAGTCCATAGGGGCTGGCTGGACTGTGTTGTGCAGTCAGTTGTCCATAGGGGCTGTGTCCACTCCAAAGTCCTGTGCAGTGTCCCAGTCCTAAAGGGGTGCTGTAGTGTTGTCCAGGGGGTGCTCTGTCCGTCAGGGGTGCTCCCCCCAAGTGCTAAAAAAAATAATATTTTTTCTGTGTTTGTGAATTGTGTGCGCAGTAGCCGCACGTGCATCAACAAAGTAGTGCCAAGTATGTGCCTGTGTCATAAGTAAAGGGCCGGCTGGCTTGACCGTTAAAGGGTGCTGTAACCCCCAAAGTACACTCCAAACCAAATAACAAAATATTTTCTGTGTTTGTGAATTGTGTGCGCAGTAGCCGCACGTGCATCAACAAAGTAGTGCCAAGCGTACGCCTGTGTCATAAGTAAAGGGCCGGTTGGCTTGACCGTTAAAGGGTGCTGTAACCCCCAAAGTACACTCCAAACCAAATAACAAAATATTTTCTGTATTTGTGAATTGTGTGCGCAGTAGCCGCACGTGCATCAACAAAGTAGTGCCAAGCGTGCGCCTGTGTCATAAGTAAAGGGCCGGCTGGCTTGACCGTTAAAGGGTGCTGTAACCCCCAAAGTACACTCCAGTCCAAACCAAATAAAAAAATATTTTCTGTGTTTGTGAATTGTGTGTGCAGTAGCCGCACGTGCATCAACAAAGTAGTGCCAAGCGTGCGCCTTTGTCTTAAGTAAACGGCTGGCTCGCTCGACCGTAAAAGGGTGCTGTAACCCCCAAAGTACACTCCAGTCCAAACCAAATAAAAAAATATTTTCTGTGTTTGTGAATTGTGTGCGCAGTAGCCGCACGTGCATCAACAAAGTAGTGCCAAGCGTGCGCCTGTGTCATAAGTAAAGGGCCAGCTGGCTTGACCGTTAAAGGGTGCTGTAACCCCCAAAGTACACTCCAAACCAAATAACAAAATATTTTCTGTGTTTGTGAATTGTGTGCGCAGTAGCCGCACGTGCATCAACAAAGTAGTGCCAAGCGTGCGCCTGTGTCATAAGTAAAGGGCCGGCTGGCTTGACCGTTAAAGGGTGCTGTAACCCCCAAAGTACACTCCAGTCCAAACCAAATAAAAAAATATTTTCTGTGTTTGTGAATTGTGTGCGCAGTAGCCGCACGTGCATCAACAAAGTAGTGCCAAGCGTGCGCCTGTGTCATAAGTAAAGGGCCGGCTGGCTTGACCGTTAAAGGGTGCTGTAACCCCCAAAGTACACTCCAAACCAAATAACAAAATATTTTCTGTGTTTGTGAATTGTGTGCGCAGTAGCCGCACGTGCATCAACAAAGTAGTGCCAAGCGTGCGCCTGTGTCATAAGTAAAGGGCCGGCTGGCTTGACCGTTAAAGGGTGCTGTAACCCCCAAAGTACACTCCAGTCCAAACCAAATAAAAAAATATTTTCTGTGTTTGTGAATTGTGTGCGCAGTAGCCGCACGTGCATCAACAAAGTAGTGCCAAGCGTGCGCCTGTGTCATAAGTAAAGGGCCGGCTGGCTTGACCGTTAAAGGGTGCTGTAACCCCCAAAGTACACTCCAAACCAAATAACAAAATATTTTCTGTGTTTGTGAATTGTGTGCGCAGTAGCCGCACGTGAATCAACAAAGTAGTGCCAAGCGTGCGCCTGTGTCATAAGTCAAGGGCCGGTTTGGACATCTGGTCCGGACTGAAGGACGTGCCAACAATTTCTGACAAGTCTACTGTCACTGCATATGATACTGTCCTCAAAGCAGCAGCGACAAGCGTGCGTCTGTCTGTTAAAGGGTGGTGTAACCC
Organism: Taudactylus pleione; assembly: GCA_031769625.1. Classification (NCBI taxonomy): domain Eukaryota; kingdom Metazoa; phylum Chordata; class Amphibia; order Anura; family Myobatrachidae; genus Taudactylus; species Taudactylus pleione. The sequence goes on along the minus strand of JAUIMM010000534.1, from coordinate 1,947,873 downwards.
TCAAAGTGCGCTCCACAAACAATAAAAAAATTCTTCTTTTTTTTTCTGTCTTTGTGAAATGTGTGGGCTGTAGCCGCACCTGCATCCTTAAAGCAGCAGCGACAAGCGTGCGTCTGTCTGTTAAAGGATTACATCGGTGACAGCATCCAAGTAGGCATGTCAGACAGTCCGTACCTGTACTGGCAGGAAAAAGAAGCAATTTGGAGGTCCCTGTACAAACTGGCTCTATTTTATCTGAGTTGCCCCCCCTCCAGTGTGTACTCCGAAAGAGTGTTTAGTGCAGCCGGGAACCTTGTCAGCGAAAGGCGTAGGAGGTTGCTTCCACAAAATGTGGAGAAGATGATGTTCATAAAATTAATTATCAACTCTTCCAGGGAGACCAGCCTCCAGAACGTACAGAGGGACCTGTGGTTGTGGATTCCAGCAGGGACGAATTAATACTCTGTGAGGATGAGGATGTACACAACACTGAAGAGGGTGAGGAATTGGTGGATGAGGAGGATGAGGACGACATCTTGCCTCCGTAGAGCCAGTTTGTGCGGGGACAGATTAATTGCCAGCTTGTTTTGTGGGGGCCCAAACGAACCAATCATTTCAGCCACAGTCGTGTGGCAGACCCTGGCGCTGAAATGATTGGTTTGTTAAAGTGTGCATGTCCTGTTTATACAACATAAGGGTGGGTGGGAGGGCCCAAGGACAATTCCATCTTGCACCTCTTTTTTTTCTTTGAATTATGTACTGTTTGGGGCCTAGTTTTTCAAACTGCCATCCTGTCTGCCACTGCAGTGTCACTCCTAGATGGACCACGTGTTTGTGCCGCCCACTCGTATCTCTTAGCATAGTCATCCAGCTACCTCGGTGCAACCTTTTGGATATAAAAACACTATTGTGAGGTGTGAGATGTTCAGAATAGACTGGAAATGAGTGGAAATTAAGGTTATTGAGGTTAATAATAGCATAGGAGCAGAAAAACACACAAATTCTGTGATTTTAGCTGTTTTTATGCTTTTTTAAAAAAAAAAAATACAGATCCAAAACACAAAACCCAGAACCCAAAACACGGAAGGGTGGTTTTGGCAAAACCAATCCAGATCCAAAACACGAAGAAAGATCCAGATCCAAAACCAAAACACAAAACACGAAAAGTGGCCGGTGCACACCCCTAATACATACACAGTATATGACCCATAGAAGAAAAGTAGAAGTTTTTGTAGAGAAAATCAGGAGAAACTAAAGGGGGGGGGAAAATCTAGTATCAAGGGATTGCTTTATTTTGATGAACCACTAGAATTCCGCTCGTCACTCATGCAGAACGCCACCTACCGTTCACTGTGCATGTCCAAAACTGAAACAGAGCAAGCGCAGTTGTTATTTTTTTTTATCGGAACATGAAAAATTCATTTATGCAGTTGTTTTCCCATTATCTAATTCGAAAACAAAAATACGAAAATTATCACAATTCAGGGGGTTTATAACTTTTCCATTTTTGGCGAAAAAACATGATAAATATGACGATATAAAAAGCAAAAAGATACACGATGTCTGCCGAAAAGAAACATGATCTTTTCACATTTTTTGATACATATGCCCCATAAAGAGAGAAAGGCATGGACACACATAAACAGGGGACAGAGATGCACACACACAAATGGGCAAAAAGAGGGGGGTCATAGAGACATACACATTTGAGGAAAGGGATGCTGTAGTAGTTATATAAAATGCTAGTACTGCACAGTCATAAACAAGAGAAATCTGCTGCAATATGAAAAAGCATCATATAGAAAAACATAGTGGCCACTGAAAGTGTTAATAATTAAACAAATAAATAAAAATACTGCCCAATGAACTTACCAATGTTAGAAGCATCCAGCCCATACTTGTCTACCTGATTTTTTGGGTAGCTCCTCCCGCACACCCGGAAGAGTAGGCAGATCTCCCACATCCCGCCCACTTCCTACTTCTTACGAGGAATTTGCAGGTCCGTAGGGAGGAGGCGGGGTTAAAATGATGTGAATTGCATAATTTAGCCCCACCCATTCTCACGGACTAGCGAATCGTGTTTCTTCCCGTGAAGGGGTGATACCTAATTATGTTACAACCCCCCATACCTGTCAGCAGTATCTCCTCTTCGTGCTGCTCCCAGAGAGGAGATTTGTAAAGTCGGCAAGTATGATCCAGCCTCCTACGATCTGCATGTGTGCTCCTCTAGTATGACAGCAGGGTGAGGAGCAGCTGGAGAGGTGAGGTGCAGAGGAAATGACAAGGCTGGAGTTAGTTTCGTATTTGGGCCATCTTCTTATTCATGCTCTAGCTTCTTATTCACCTTATTCCTGCTCCAGCTTCTTATTCTCTTATTATTCCTGCTCCAGCTTCTTATTCATTTATTATTCCTGCTCCAGCTTCTTATTCACTTCTTATTCCTGCTCCAGCTTCTTATTCACTTCCTATTCCTGCTCCAGCTTCTTATTCACTTCTTATTCCTGCTCCAGCTTCTTATTCACTTCTTATTCCTGCTCCAGCTTCTTATTCACTTATTATTCCTGCTCCAGCTTCTTATTCACTTATTATTCATGCCCCAGCTTCTTATTCACTTCCTATTCCTGCTCCAGCTTCTTATTCACTTCTTATTCCTGCTCCAGCTTCTTATTCACTTCTTATTCCTGCTCCAGCTTCTTATTCAATTCTTATTCCTGCTCCAGCTTCTTATTCATTTATTCGTGCTCCACCTTCTTATTCACTTCTTATTTGTGCTCCAGCCTCTTATTCACTTCTTATTCATACTCCAGCTTCTTATTCACTTATTCGTGCTCCAGCTTCTTATTCATTTATTCGTGCCCCAGCTTCTTATTTACTTCCTATTCATGCTGAGGACCTCATTCAGACCGACTCGCTAGATGCGTTTGCTCGCTCAATGCGTATACAAATTCGGGAAGGCAGGCGATCGCATGGCAAGGCATTACCACACCCACTATGTCTTGGCGTGTGATCGCTTTGTGTATGCAGATGCCCACCAGCCTGTCTAAAGACGCCCACTTGCGCACGTCATATCCAGGAAGTGTCTGTAACCATCGGTACATCGAGGACTATCAGAAGCGAACACAGCACTTGTGGTTGACTATACCCTACCGCAAGCACTGTGAGCACTTCAGTGTGAAATTCAGGTGACGTGTACTATGGTGCTGCCTGTTAATTATGAACGCCTCTAAAATAGCATTAAGATGCTCAGGCACGCCTGCGTTCACACCTCCATTCCTTCGTTTATAGTGGCCTGCCCGTTACCACCCACAAACGTCTTGTCACTCATTCACCCGGACTGTCTATGCATAGCGAGCGTACGCTTCCCGATCGCTTGCACTTGTTTGCACACACACACTGCGATGCGCACGCATGCGCAGAATGCAAACATCGGCTGCCTGCGTGCGAACATTTCCTAGCGAGCGGGTCTGAATCAGGTCCTCAGCTTCTTATTCACTTCTTATTCGTGGTCCAGCTTCTTATTCACTTTTATTCATGCTCCAGCCTCTTATTCACTTCTTATTCCTGCTCCAGCTTCTTATTCACTTCCTATTCCAGCTGCAGCTTCTTATTCACTTCTTATTCCTGCTCCAGCTTCTTATTCACTTCCTATTCCAGCTGCAGCTTCTTATTCACTTCTTATTCATGCTCCAGCTTCTTATTCACTTCCTATTCCTACTCCAGCTTCTTATTCACTTCTTATTCCTGCTCCAGCCTCTTATTCACTTCCTATTCCTGCTCCAGCTTCTTGTTCACTTCTTATTCATGCTCCAGCTTCTTATTCACTTTTTATTCCTGCTCCAGCTTCTTATTCATTTCTTATTCATGCTCCAGCCTCTTGTTCACTTCCTATTCCTGCTCCCGCTTCTTATTCACTTCCTATTCCTGCTCCATCTTCTTATTCACTTCTTATTCCTGCTCCAGCCTCTTATTCACTTCCTATTCCTGCTCCAGCTTCTTATTCACTTCTTATTCGTGCTCCAGCCTCTTGTTCACTTCTTATTCCTGCTCCCGCTTCTTATTCACTTATTATTCATGCCCCAGCTTCTTATTCACTTCCTATTCCTGCTCCAGCTTCTTATTCACTTCTTATTCCTGCTCCAGCTTCTTATTCACTTCTTATTCCTGCTCCAGCTTCTTATTCACTTATTATTCGTGCCCCAGCTTCTTATTCACTTCCTATTCCTGCTCCAGCTTCTTATTCACTTCTTATTCCTGCTCCAGCTTCTTATTCACTTCTTATTCCTGCTCCAGCTTCTTATTCAATTCTTATTCCTGCTCCAGCTTCTTATTCATTTATTCGTGCTCCACCTTCTTATTCATTTGTGCTCCAGCTTCTTATTCACTTCTTATTCATACTCCAGCTTCTTATTCACTTATTCGTGCTCCAGCTTCTTATTCATTTATTCGTGCCCCAGCTTCTTATTCACTTCTTATTCATGCTGAGGACCTCATTCAGACCAACTCGCTAGATACGTTTGCTCGCTCAATGCGTATACAAATTCGGGAAGGCAGGCGATCGCATGGCAAGGCATTACCACACCCACTATGTCTTGGCGTGTGATCGCTTTGTGTATGCAGATGCCCACCAGCCTGTCTAAAGACGCCCACTTGCGCACGTCATATCCAGGAAGTGTCTGTAACCATCGGTACATCGAGGACTATCAGAAGCGAACACAGCACTTGTGGTTGACTATACCCTACCGCAAGCACTGTGAGCACTTCAGTGTGAAATTCAGGTGACGTGTACTATGGTGCTGCCTGTTAATTATGAACGCCTCTGAAATAGCATTAAGATGCTCAGGCACGCCTCCGTTCACACCTCCATTCCTTCGTTTCTAGTGGCCTGCCCGTTACCACCCACAAACGTCTTGTCACTCATTCACCCGGACTGTCTATGCATAGCGAGCGTACGCTTCCCGATCGCTTGCACTTGTTTGCACACACGCACTGCGATGCGCACGCATGCGCAGAATGCAAACATCGGCTGCCTGCATGCGAACATTTCCTAGCGAGCGGGTCTGAATCAGTTCCTCAGCGTCTTATTCACTTCTTATTCGTGGTCCAGCTTCTTATTCACTTTTATTCATGCTCCAGCCTCTTATTCACTTCTTATTCCTGCTCCAGCTTCTTATTCACTTCCTATTCCAGCTGCAGCTTCTTATTCACTTCTTATTCATGCTCCAGCTTATTATTCACTTCCTATTCCTGCTCCAGCTTCTTATTCACTTCCTATTCCTGCTCCAGCTTCTTATTCACTTCTTATTCCTGCTCCAGCCTCTTATTCACTTCCTATTCCTGCTCCAGCTTCTTATTCACTTCTTAGTCATGCACCAGCTTCTTGTTCACTTCTTATTCATGCCCCAGCTTCTTGTTCACTTCTTATTCATGCTCCAGCTTCTTATTCACTTTTTATTCCTGCTCCAGCTTCTTATTCATTTCTTATTCATGCTCCAGCCTCTTGTTCACTTCTTATTCCTGCTCCCGCTTCTTATTCATTTCCTATTCCTGCTCCATCTTCTTATTCACTTCTTATTCCTGCTCCAGCCTCTTATTCACTTCCTATTCCTGCTCCAGCTTTTTTATTCACTTCTTATTCAAGCTCCAGCCTCTTATTCACTTCTTATTCCTGCTCTAGCTTCTTATTCACTTCCTATTCCTGCTCCAGTTTCTTTTTCACTTCAAATTCCTGCTCCAGCATCTTATTCGCTTCGTAGTCATACCCCAGCTTCTTGTTAACTTGTTATTCATGCTCCAGCAACTTAATCACTTCTTATTCATGCTCCAGGTTTTTTTTCACTTCTTATTCGTGCTCCAGCTTCTTATTCATTTCCTATTCCTGCTCCAGCTTCTTTTTCACTTCTTATTCATGCTTCAGCTTCCTATTCACTTCTTATTCGTGCTCCAGCTTCTTATTCAATTCTTATTCCTACTCCAGCCTCTTATTCACTTATTCGTGCTCCACCTTCTTTTTCACTTCTTATACGTGCTCCAGCTTCTTTTTCACTTCTTATTCAGGCCCCAGCTTCTTGTTCACTACTTATCCATGCTCCAGCTTCTTATTCACTTCTTATTCCTGCTCCAACTTCTTATTCACTTCTTGTTCATACTCCAACTTCTTATTCATGCCCCAGCTTCTTATTCACTTCTTATTCCTGCTCCAGCTTCTTATTCACTTATTCATGCCCCATCTTCTTATTCACTTCTTTTATTCGTGCTCCAGCTTCTTATTCACTTCTTATTCATACTCCAGCTTCTTATTCACTTATTAGTGCTCCAGCTTCTTATTCACTTATTCATGCCCCAGCTTCTTATTCACTTCTTATTCGTGCTCCAGCTTCTTATTCACTTCTTATTCATGCTGAGGACCTCATTCAGACCCACTCGCTAGATGTGTTTGCTCGCCCAATGCGTATGCAAATTCGGGAAGGCAGGCGATAGCATGGCAAGGCATTACCACACCCACTATGTCTTGGCGTGTGATCGCTTTGTGTATGCAGATGCCCACCAGCCTGTCTAAAGACGCCCACTTGCGCACGTCATATCCAGGAAGTGTCTGTAATCATCGGTACATCAAGGACCATCAGAAGCGAACGCAGCAGTTGTGGTTGACGATACCCTACCGTGAGCACTTCAGTGTGAAATGCAGGTGATGTGTACTATGGCACTGCCTGCTAATTATGCACGCCTCTGAAATGGCGTTAAGACGCTCAGGCATGCCTGCGTTCACACCTCCACTCCCTCGTTTCTAGTGGCCTGCCCGTTACCACCCACAAACGTCTTGTCACTCATTCACCCTGGCTGTCTATGCGTGGCAAGTGTACGCTTCCCACTCGCTCACACTGGTTTGCACACACGCACTGCGATGCCTACGCATGCGCAGAATGCAAACATCGGCTGCCTGCGTGCGAACACTTCCTAGCGAGCGGGTCTGAGTCAGGTCCTCAGCTTCTTATTCACTTCTTATTCGTGGTCCAACTTCTTATTCACTTCTTATTCATGCTCCAGCCTCTTATTCACTTCTTATTCATGATCCAGCCTCTTTTTCACTTCTTATTCCTGCTCCAACTTCTTATTCACTTCTTATTTCTGCTCCAGCTTCTTATTCACTTCCTATTCCTACACCAGCCTCTTATTCACATCTTATTCGTGGTCCAGCTTCTTGTTCACTTTTTATTCATGCTCCAGCTACTTATTCACTTCCTATTCCTGCTCCAGCTTCTTATTCAATTCTTATTCCTGCTCCAGCTTCTTATTCACTTCCTATTCCTGCTCCAGCCTCTTATTCACTTCCTATTCCTGCTCCATCTTCTTATTCACTTCTTATTCCTGCTCCAGCCTCTTATTCACTTCCTATTCCTGCTCCAGCTTTTTTATTCACTTCTTATTCAAGCTCCAGCCTCTTATTCACTTCTTATTCCTGCTCCAGCTTCTTATTCACTTCCTATTCCTGCTCCAGTTTCTTTTTCACTTCAAATTCCTGCTCCAGCATCTTATTCGCTTCGTAGTCATACCCCAGCTTCTTGTTAACTTGTTATTCATGCTCCAGCAACTTAATCACTTCTTATTCATGCTCCAGGTTTTTTTTCACTTCTTATTCGTGCTCCAGCTTCTTATTCACTTCCTATTCCTGCTCCAGCTTCTTTTTCACTTCTTATTCATGCTTCAGCTTCCTATTCACTTCTTATTCGTGCTCCAGCTTCTTATTCAATTCTTATTCCTACTCCAGCCTCTTATTCACTTATTCGTGCTCCACCTTCTTTTTCACTTCTTATACGTGCTCCAGCTTCTTTTTCACTTCTTATTCAGGCCCCAGCTTCTTGTTCACTACTTATCCATGCTCCAGCTTCTTATTCACTTCTTATTCCTGCTCCAACTTCTTATTCACTTCTTGTTCATACTCCAACTTCTTATTCATGCCCCAGCTTCTTATTCACTTCTTATTCCTGCTCCAGCTTCTTATTCACTTATTCATGCCCCATCTTCTTATTCTCTTCTTATTCGTGCTCCAGCTTCTTATTCACTTCTTATTCATACTCCAGCTTCTTATTCACTTATTAGTGCTCCAGCTTCTTATTCACTTATTCATGCCCCAGCTTCTTATTCACTTCTTATTCGTGCTCCAACTTCTTATTCACTTCTTATTCATGCTGAGGACCTCATTCAGACCCACTCGCTAGATGTGTTTGCTCGCCCAATGCGTATGCAAATTCGGGAAGGCAGGCGATAGCATGGCAAGGCATTACCACACCCACTATGTCTTGGCGTGTGATCGCTTTGTGTATGCAGATGCCCACCAGCCTGTCTAAAGACGCCCACTTGCGCACGTCATATCCAGGAAGTGTCTGTAATCATCGGTACATCAAGGACCATCAGAAGCGAACGCAGCAGTTGTGGGTGACGATACCCTACCGTGAGCACTTCAGTGTGAAATGCAGGTGATGTGTACTATGGCACTGCCTGCTAATTATGCACGCCTCTGAAATGGCGTTAAGACGCTCAGGCATGCCTGCGTTCACACCTCCACTCCCTCGTTTCTAGTGGCCTGCCCGTTACCACCCACAAACGTCTTGTCACTCATTCACCCTGGCTGTCTATGCGTGGCAAGTGTACGCTTCCCACTCGCTCACACTGGTTTGCACACACGCACTGCGATGCCTACGCATGCGCAGAATGCAAACATCGGCTGCCTGCGTGCGAACACTTCCTAGCGAGCGGGTCTGAGTCAGGTCCTCAGCTTCTTATTCACTTCTTATTCGTGGTCCAACTTCTTATTCACTTCTTATTCATGCTCCAGCCTCTTATTCACTTCTTATTCATGATCCAGCCTCTTTTTCACTTCTTATTCCTGCTCCAACTTCTTATTCACTTCTTATTTCTGCTCCAGCTTCTTATTCACTTCCTATTCCTACACCAGCCTCTTATTCACATCTTATTCGTGGTCCAGCTTCTTGTTCACTTTTTATTCATGCTCCAGCTACTTATTCACTTCCTATTCCTGCTCCAGCTTCTTATTCACTTCTTATTCCTGCTCCAGCTTCTTATTCACTTCCTATTCCTGCTCCAGCCTCTTATTCACTTCGTATTCATGCTCCAGCTTGTTATTCACTTCGTATTCATGCTCCAGCTTGTTATTCACTTCTTATTCATGCTCCAGCCTCTTATTCACTTCCTATTCCTACACCAGCCTCTTATTCACATCTTATTCGTGGTCCAGCTTCTTGTTCACTTTTTATTCATGCTCCAGCTACTTATTCACTTCCTATTCCTGCTCCAGCTTCTTATTCACTTCTTATTCCTGCTCCAGCTTCTTATTCACTTCCTATTCCTGCTCCAGCCTCTTATTCACTTCGTATTCATGCTCCAGCTTGTTATTCACTTCTTATTCATGCTCCAGCTTCTTTTTCACTTCTTATTCATGCTGCAGCTTCTTATTCACTTCCTATTCCTGCTGCAGCTTCTTATTCACTTATTCGTGCTCCAGCTTCTTATTCACTTCTTATTCATGCTCCAGCTTCTTATTCACTTCCTATTCCTGCTCCAGCTTCTTATTCACTTCTTATTCGTGCTGCAGCTTCTTATTCACTTCTTATTCATGCTCCAGCTTCTTATTCACTTATTCGTGCTCCAGCTTCTTATTCACTTATTCGTGCTCCAGCTTCTTATTCACTTCTTATTCGTGCTCCAGCTTCTTATTCACTTCTTATTCATGCTGAGGACCTCAATCAGACCCGCTCGCTAGATGCGTTTGCTCGCTCAATGCGTATGCAAATTCGGGAAGGCAGGCGATCGCATGGCATAGCATTACCACAGCCACTATGTCTTGGCGTGTGATCGCTTTGTGTATGCAGATGCCCACCAGCCTGTCTAAAGATGCACACTTGCGCACGTCATATCCAGGAAGTGTCTGTAACCATCGGTACATCGAGGACTATCAGAAGCGAACACAGAACTTGTGGTTGACTTTACCCTACCGCAAGCACTGTGAGCACTTCAGTGTGAAATGCAGGTGACGTGTACTATGGTGCTGCCTGTTAATTATGAACGCCTCTGAAATAGCATTAAGATGCTCAGGCACGCTTGCGTTCACTCCTCCACTCCCTCGTTTCTAGTGGTCTGCCCGTTACCACACACAAACGTCTTGTCACTCATTCACCCGGGCTGTCTATGCATGGCGAGCGTACGCTTCCCGATCGCTTGCACTGGTTTGCACACACGCACTGCGATGTGCACGCATGCGCAGAATGCAAACATCGGCTGCCTGCGTGCGAACACTTCCTAGCGAGCGGGTCTGAATCAGTTCCTCAGCTTCTTATTCACTTCTTATTCGTGGTCCAGCTTCTTATTCACTTCTTATTCATGCTCCAGCCTCTTATTCACTTCTTATTCATGCTCCAGCTTCTTATTCACTTCTTATTCCTGCTCCAGCTTCTTATTCACTTGTTATTCATGCTCCAGCTTCTTATTCACTTCCTATTCCTGCTCCAGCTTCTTATTCACTTCCTATTCCTGCTCCAGCTTCTTATTCACTTCTTATTCCTGCTCCAGCTTCTTATTCACTTCGTAGTCATGCCCCAGCTTCTTTTTCACTTCTTATTCATGCTCCAGCTTCTTATTCATTTCTTATTCATGCTCCAGCTTCTTATTCACTTCTTATTCGTGCTCCAGCTTCTTATTCACTTCTTATTCGTACTCCAGCTTCTTATTCACTTCCTATTCCTGCTCCAGCTTCTTATTCACTTCTTAGTCATGCCCCAGCTTCTTGTTCACTTCTTATTCATGCCCCAGCTTCTTGTTCACTTCTTATTCATGCTCCAGCTTCTTATTCACTTTTTATTCCTGCTCCAGCTTCTTATTCACTTCTTATTTGTGCTCCAGCCACTTGTTCACTTCTTATTCCTGCTCCCGCTTCTTATTCACTTCTTATTCGTACTCCAGCTTCTTATTCACTTCCTATTCCTGCTCCAGCCTCTTATTCACTTTGTAGTCATGCTCCAGCTTCTTGTTCACTTCTTGTTCATGCCCCAGCTTCTTGTTCACTTCTTATTCAAGCTCCAGCCTCTTATTCACTTCTTATTCCTGCTCCAGCTTCTTATTCACTTCTTATTCCTGCTCCAGCTTCTTATTCACTTCTTATTCGTGCTCCAGCTTCTTATTCACTTCTTATTCCTGCTCCAGCTTCTTATTCACTTCGTAGTCATGCCCCAGCTTCTTGTTCACTTCTTATTCATGCCCAAGCTTCTTGTTCACTTCTTATTCAAGCTCCAGCCTCTTATTCACTTCTTATTCGTGCTCCACCTTCTTTTTCACTTCTTATTCCTGCTCCAGCTTCTTATTCAATTCTTATTCCTGCTCCAGCCTCTTATTCACTTATTCGTGCTCCACTTTCTTTTTCACTTCTTATACGTGCTCCAGCTTCTTTTTCACTTCTTATTCATGCCCCAGCTTCTTGTTCAGTACTTATCCATGCTCCAGCTTCTTATTCTCTTCTTATTCCTGCTCCAACTTCTTATTCATGCCCCTGGTTCTTATTAACTTCTTATTCCTGCTCCAACTTCTTATTCATGCCCCAGCTTCTTATTCACTTCTTATTCCTTCTCCAGCTTCTTATTCACTTATTCATGCCCCTTTCACAATTGGTGTCTGCGAGTTACCTGTCTCAGGTGGTTATCGGGTTTCAATGGAGGCCGGCATGACTGGAATCACAGATAATGTAAATAGCTCTATTTCCAAGACTTGGGTAGCAGTGAAAACTGCCTTTGATGATAAATGACAGGAACTGGAGGGACCGGACTGGGACAGGCAGGAAGACTTGTTGAATTGAACTGATGAACTAAGAACTTGACTCTGGACTGGAACAATATGGACTGAACTGATGAGCTTGGAACTTGACTCTGGACTGGAGCAACGTGGACTGAACTGATGAGCTTGGAACTTGACTCTGGACTGGAACAACGTGGACTGAACTGATGAGCTTGGAACTTGACTCAGGACTGGAATGTGACAATGGCTGAAGGGAAGTCAGGTAATGCTGAGACGAGGGCTAAACAGGGTAATCTGGAATTACTATGACAAAGGCTAGAACTCAGGTGCAGGCTGGATTGGATAATAGGGAATAACAGGTTTCAGGAAGGAATGGGTAGGTTTGGGAATTTTAGGTTCAGGGAGGGGAGTAGGTAGGTAAAAGGGACAGGAGTTGATCCACAGCAGGAAGCAAGGCAGGGTGACACGATGCAGGTTTACAGAGTGCCAGGGACCAACCAGGAGTAAGACTAACAGCAGAGCACAGGCCAGGTATGCTGTAACAGGACGTGTGGATGCCAGGTATTACTGTAGCAGGTTTTCGGGATGCACCAGGGGTTGCTGTCAGCAGGCTTACTGGATTGCCAGGTTTGGCTGTAACAGGTTTTCTGGAAGCACCGGGGGTTGCTGTAGCAGGTTTCAGGGACAGACTTGAATGCAGAAACAGTATGAACCATACACCATGGGAAGATGAGATGTTCAGGCCCAGAATGCTGTCAGGAGAGGATATATATATACCATAGGTCTGGCAGCAATTGGTGGATACGGACAGGTGGTCTGGTAGTAGCATTCTGAGTGGTGGAAGGCACAACATGCAGAGGGAGTATTCATCTCTGCAGCTCTGAGAATCAGAACCACACCTGTGATTCCAATCAGGGCTAGCAGTGCTCACAGACAGAGGAGAGGCCAGGTGCAATAATCAGAGCAAATCCTCCAGGCAAATTACACACACAGCTCCATGGGGAAGCTGACAGGGGTAAGACCCAAGGCAAAAAGGTGACAACTAGACAGGGTCGTGACAGTACCCCCCTCTTTATGGATGGACTCCGGACACCAAAACAAAAACTTTCTTCAGACATCTTCCCAATTCTCAATTTATTGGGATACTTGGAGTGGAAAGTCTACAAAGGAGATAGTTCAAGACCTTCGCCGATTCTTCTTTTTGCTGCGAGAACGTTTTGTGCCAACCAACGGACCAGGAATCTTTGGTAACTCCTGTGGAAATATGTGGCTGGGAAGGACAGGATCAGAATTTTGGGAGGAACAGTAGCAGAAAGGGGACAAGGAGGTGTGTGCACAAGTCATGTTCTGGGTTACAGATTCAAAAGTACTGCTCTCTTGGGATGCCTGGAATTCGGCACGCTGGCCCTTGAAAACTTGACCTTCAGAGGAATGGAGGACGAATTCTTGGTAGCACAAACAGAGTGCTTGAACAATATTTTGGAACTGAGAACTTCGCTAGAATTTTGGTTTACAGGGTAAGGACCAAATTCTTTGACAACAGCTTCACTGAAAGTCTTTATATTTTGAAGCATTGGATCTTTGGAGTTGTAAATAGGGGCAACCCAGTCCCAAGCTTTACCTTGAAAAGATGAGATAACAATCTACAATATTAGTAGACTTGACTCCACATGGCAGGGAAGAATTCATCATACCGAAGAATCGTTTCAATAAAGCATAGTATTGAGTTAAGTCCCCTTCAAAATAAATGCATGGTGAAGTATCTGACGAATCCTGTGTGTTCAAGGATTGTGGAGCACTTTCAGGTGCCTGGCAGGAGGAAATTTGAGGATGCTCCGATTGATGAGGAGTCGAAATAACTGAAGCTGACCGATGTTCAGAATTTGGACCAATTGATGGAACTGGAAGGAGTCCTGGGGAGCAAGAGACAGTAGCATCAAAAATCAAATCTGAGAACAGACTACAGAGATTGTCATCTTCTGGAACAATATATGCAGGAGACGGTGAACAGGAACCATAATCAGATTTTGTAGCACAAGCCACTTCTCCCTGATAACAGGAACTTGAGACCCCCTCCTGGGGCACGAGACTTGAGACCCCCTCCTGGGGCGTGAGACTTGAGACCCCCTCCTGGGGCACGAGACTTGAGACCCCCTCCTGGGGCGTGAGACTTGAGACCCCCTCCTGGGGCACGAGACTTGAGACCCCCTCCTGGGGCGCGAGACTTGAGACCCCCTCCTGGGGCGTGAGACTTGAGACCCCCTCCTGGGGCGCGAGACTTAAGACCCCCTCCTGGGGTGCGAGACTTGAAACCCCTTGCAGGGGTGCCAGACTTGAGATCCCCTTCTGGGGAATGGGACTTGAAACCCCCCCTGGGGCGTGAGACTTGAGACCCCCTCCTGGGGCACGAGACTTGAGACCCCCTCCTGGGGCGCGAGACTTGAGACCCCCTCCTGGGGCGTGAGACTTGAGACCCCCTCCTGGGGCGCGAGACTTGAGACCCCCTCCTGGGGTGCGAGACTTGAAACCCCTTGCAGGGGTGCCAGACTTGAGATCCCCTTCTGGGGAATGGGACTTGAAACCCCCCCTGGGGTACGAGACTTGAAACCCCCTCCTGGGGTACGAGACTTGAAGCCCCTTCCTGGGGTACGGGACTTGAGACCCCCTCCTGGGGTACGAGACTTGAAACCCTCTCCTGGGGTACGACTTGAAACCCCCTCCTGGGGTACGAGACTTGAAACCCCTCCTGGTGCTGCTGACTGGAGTCCCCTGCTGGGACAGGCAGAATCCGGGCTAGGACCAGAACGGGCAAAATCCGGGCTGGGACCGGAACGGGCAAAATCCGGGATGGGACCGGAACGGGCAGAATCCGGGCTGGGACCGGAACGGGCAGAATCCGGGCTGGGGCCGGAACGGGCAGAATCCGGGCTGGGGCCGGAACGGGCAGAATCCGGGCTGGGGCCCGGAACGGGCAGAATCAGGGCTGGGGCCGGAACGGGCAGTATCTGGGGTGGGGCCGGAACAGGCAGAATCCGGGCTGGAGCCGGAACGGGCAGAATCCGGGCTGGAGCCGGAACGGGCACTGAGACGTTGACAGTTGGAACCACTGCTGGAGTTGCAAAGGAAACAGTCTTTAATGAAGTGGTCAGAACTCCCACAATAGAGGCAGAGCTGTAAATCTTTGTGCCGCTGGCGTTCGGCCACAGAGAGCTTGGGGCGTGGGTAACTACGATGTCTGACATTACTTGGTTCAGAAGAATCCTTGTTTCTTAGGGATTCCAAGGCAGAGGTTTTAGTCGAGACAGAGGCAGCTCTAAGAAATTCAGGAATTATCTGAAAAATTTTGCTGAGTAGAGCCTGAAGCTGTTCCAGCAGTCGATGGAAGGTAGTAAGGGGTTCAGGTAAGGTTTGGGTAACTTCTAGCCGGTTATTCAGGATTTGCAAAAGCAGTAGCACTTGATGCTGTACGGCCTCCTGTGAATCCAAACGGATGACCAGGTTACGGAAAGCATCTAGTCCCTTAATAGGTGCTTGATCCGCCACCATCATTGGGCCTGAACATTCTGTCACAATTGGTGTCTGCGAGTTACCTGTCTCAGGTGGTGATCGGGTTTCAACGGAGGCCGGCATGACTAGAATCACAGATAATGTAAATAGCTCTATTTACAAGACTTGGGTAGCAGTGAAAACTGCCTTTGATGATAAATGACAGGAACTGGAGGGACCGGACTGGGACCGGCAGGAAGACTTGTTGAATTGAACTGATGAACTAAGAACTTGACTCTGGACTGGAACAACGTGGACTGAACTAATGAGCTTGGAACTTGACTCTGGACTGGAGCAACGTGGACTGAACTGATGAGCTTGGAACAACGTGGACTGAACTGATGAGCTTGGAACTTGACTCAGGACTGGAATGTGACAATGGCTGAAGGGAAGTCAGGTAATGCTGAGACGAGGGCTAAACAGGGTAATCTGGAATTACTATGACAAAGGCTAGAACTCAGGTGCAGGCTGGATTGGATAATAGGGAATAACAGGTTTCAGGAAGGAATGGGTAGGTTTGGGGATTTGCAGGCTGGTCAGGATAATTGGAAATAACAGGTTTCAGGAAGGAATGGGTAGGTTTGGGAATTTTAGGTTCAGGGAAGGGAGTAGGTAGGTAAAAGGGACAGGAGTTGATCCACAGCAGGAAGCAAGGCAGGGTGACACGATGCAGGTTTACAGAGTGCCAGGGACCAACCAGGAGTAAGACTAACAGCAGAGCACAGGCCAGGTATGCTGTAACAGGACGTCTGGATGCCAGGTATTACTGTAGTAGGTTTTCGGGATGCACCAGGGGTTGCTGTAGCAGGTTTCAGGGACAGACTTGAATGCAGAAACAGCATGAACCATACACCACGGGAAGACGAGATGTTCAGGCCCAGAATGCTGTCAGGAGAGGATATATATATACCATAGGTCTGGCAGCAATTGGTGGATACGGACAGGTGGTCTGGTAGTAGCATTCTGAGTGGTGGAAGGCACAACATGCAGAGGGAGTATTCATCTCTGCAGCTCTGAGAATCAGAACCACACCTGTGATTCCAATCAGGGCTAGCAGTGCTCACAGACAGAGGAGAGGCCAGGTGCAATAATCAGAGCAAATCCTCCAGGCAAATTACACACACAGCTCCATGGGGAAGCTGACAGGGGTAAGTCCCAAGGCAAAAAGGTGACAACTAGACAGGGTCGTGACAGCCCCATCTTCTTATTCACTTCTTATTCGCGCTCCAGCTTCTTATTCACTTCTTATTCATACTCCAGCTTCTTATTCACTTATTTGTGCTCCAGCTTCTTATTCACTTATTCATACCCCAGCTTCTTATTCACTTCTTATTCGTGCTCCAGCTTCTTATTCACTTCTTATTCATGCTGAGGACCTCATTCAGACCCAATCGCTAGATGTGTTTGCTCGCTCAATGCGTATGCAAATTCGGGAAGGCAGGCGATCGCATGGCAAGGCATTACCACACACACTATGTCTTGGCGTGTGATCGCTTTGTGTATGCAGATGCCCACCAGCCTGTCTAAAGACGCCCACTTGCGCACGTCATATCCAGGAAGTGTCTGTAATCATCGGTATATCAAGGACCATCAGAAGCGAATGCAGCACTTCTGGTTGACGATACCCTACCGAAAGTACTGCGAGCACTTCAGTGTGAAATGCAGGTGACATGTACTATGGTGCTGCCTGTTAATTATGCACACTTCTGAAATGGCGTTAAGACGCTCAGGCACACCTGTGTTCACACCTCCACTCCCTCGTTTCTAGTGGCCTGCCCGTTACCACCCACAAACATCTTGTCACTCATTCACCCGCGTTGTCTATGCGTGGCGAGTGTACACTTCTCGATCGCTCATGCTCCAGCTTCTTATTCACTTCCTATTCCTGCTCCAGCTTCTTATTCACTTCTTATTCCTGCTCCAGCTTCTTATTCACTTCCTATTCCTGCTCCAGCTTATTATTCACTTCCTATTCCTGCTCCAGCTTCTTATTCACTTCTTATTCCTGCTCTAGCTTCTTATTCACTTCCTATTCCTGCTCCAGCTTCTTATTCACTTCCTATTCCTGCTCCAGCTTCTTATTCACTTCGTAGTCATGCCCCAGCTTCTTGTTCACTTCTTATTCATGCTCCATCTTCTTATTCACTTTCTATTCCTGCTCCAGCTTCTTATTCACTTATTCGTGCACCAGCTTCTTATTCACTTCTTATTCATGCTCCAGCTTCTTATTCACTTCCTATTCCTGCTCCAGCTTCTTATTCACTTCTTATTCGTGCTCCAGCTTCTTATTCACTTCTTATTCATACTCCAGCTTCTTATTTAGTTATTCGTACTCCAGCTTCTTATTCACTTATTCATGCTCCAGCTTCTTATTCACTTCTTATTCGTGCTCCAGCTTCTTATTCAGTTCTTATTCATGCTGAGGACCTCAATCAGACCTGCTCGCTAGATGTGTTTGCTCGCCCAATGCGTATGCAAATTCGGGAAGGCAGGCGATCGCATGGCAAGGCATTACCACACACACTATGTCATGGCGTGTGATCAATTTGTGTATGCAGATGCCCACCAGCCTGTCTAAAGACGCACACTTGCGCACGTCATATCCAGTAAGTGTCTCTAACCATCGGTACATCGAGGACTATCAGAAGCGAACACAGAACTTCTGGTTGACTATACCCTACCGCAAGCACTGTGAGCACTTCAGTGTGAAATGCAGGTGACGTGTACTGCCTGTTAATTATGAACGTCTCTGAAATAGCATTAAGATGCTCAGGCATGCTTGCGTTCACACCTCCACTCCCTCGTTTCTAGTGGCCTGCCCGTTACCACCCACAAACATCTTGTCACTCATTCACCCGCATTGTCTATGCGTGGCGAGTGTACACTTCCCGATCGCTCGCACTGGTTTGCACACACGCACTGCGATGCCTACACATGCGCAGAATGCAAACATCGGCTGCCTGTGTGCGAACACTTCCTAGCGAGTGGGTCTGAATCAGGTCCTCAGCTTCTTATTCACTTCCTATTCGTGGTCCAGCTTCTTATTCACTTCTTATTCATGCTCCAGCCTCTTATTCACTTCTTATTCATGCTCCAGCTTCTTATTCACTTCCTATTCCTACACCAGCCTCTTATTCACTTCTTATTCATGGTCCAGCTTCTTATCCACTTCTTATTCCTGCTCCAGCTTCTTGTTCACTTCCTATTCCTGCTCCAGCTTCTTATTCACTTCCTGTTCCTGCTCCAGCTTCTATTCACTTCTTATTCATGCTATAGCTTCTTATTCACTTCCTATTCCTGCTCCAGCTTCTTATTCACTTCTTATTCCTGCTCCAGCTTCTTATTCACTTCTTATTTCTGCTCCAGCTTATTATTCACTTCCTATTCCTGCTCCAGCTTCTTATTCACTTCTTATTCCTGCTCCAGCTTCTTATTCACTTCTTATTCCTGCTCCAGCTTCTTATTCACTTCGTAGTCATGCTCCAGCTTCTTATTCACTTCCTATTCCTGCTCCAGCTTCTTATTCACTTCCTATTCATGCTCCAGCTTCTTATTCACTTCGTAGTCATGCTCCAGCTTCTTATTCACTTCTTATTCCTGCTCCAGCTTCTTATTCACTTCTTATTCCTGCTCCAGCCTCATATTCACTTCTTATTCCTGCTCCAGCTTCTTATTCACTTCTTATTCCTGCTCCAGCTTCTTATTCACTTCTTATTCATGCTCCAGCTGCTTATTCACTTATTATTCATGCTCCAGCTTCTTATTCACTTCTTATTCCCGCTCCAGCTTCTTATTCATGCCCCAGCTTCTTATTCACTTCTTATTCCTGCTCCAGCTTCTTCTTCACTTCTTATTCATACCCCATCTTCTTATTCACTTCTTATTTGTGCTTCAGCTGCTTATTCACTTCTTATTCATACTCCAGCTTCTTATTCACTTATTCGTGTTCCAGCTTCTTATTCACTTATTCGTGCTCCAGTTTCTTTTCACTTCTTATTCGTGCTCCAGCTTCTTATTCAGTTCTTATTCATGCTGAGGACCTCAATCAGACCCGCTCGCTAGATGTGTTTGCTCGCCCAATGCGTATGCAAATTCGGGAAGGCAGGCGATCGCATGGCAAGACATTACCACACCCACTATGTCATGGCGTGTGATCACTTTGTGTATGCAGATGCCTACCAGCCTGTCTAAAGACGCACACTTGCGCACGTCATATCCAGTGTCTCTAACCATCGGTACATCGAGGACTAGCAGAAGCGAACACAGAACTTGTGGTTGACTATACCCTACCGCAAGCACTGTGAGCACTTCAGTGTGAAATGCAGGTGACGTGTACTATGGTGCTGCCTGTTAATTATGAACGCCTCTGAAATAGCATTAAGATGCTCAGGCATGCTTGCGTTCACACCTCCACTCCCTCGTTTCTAGTGGCCTACCCGTTACCACCCACAAACGTCTTGTCACTCATTAACTCGGGCTGTCTATGCATGGCGAGCGTACGCTTTCCAATCGCTTGCACTGGTTTGCACACACGCACTGCGATGCGCACGCATGCGGAGAATGCCAACGTCGGCTGCCTGCGTGCGAACACTTCCTAGCGAGCAGGTCTGAATCAGTTCCTCAGCTTCTTATTCACTTCTTATTCGTGGTCCAGCTTCTTATTCACTTCTTATTCATGCTCCAGCCTCTTATTCACTTCTTATTCATGCTCCAGCTTTCTATTCACTTCTTATTCCTGCTCCAGCTTCTTATCCACTTCCGATTCCTGCTCCAGATCCTTATTCACTTCTTATTCGTGCTCCAGCTTCTTATTCACTACCTATACCTGCTCCAGCTTCTTATTCACTTCTTATTCCTGCTCCAGGTTCTTATTCACTTCCTATTCCTGCTCCAGCTTATTATTCACTTCCTATTCCTGCTCCAGCTTCTTATTCACTTCTTATTCCTGCTCCAGCTTCTTATTCACTTCTTATTCCTGCTCCAGATTCTTATTCACTTCGTAGTCATGCCCCAGCTTCTTGTTCACTTCTTATTCATGCTCCAGCTTCTTCTTCACTTCTTATTCATGCTCCAGCTTCTTATTCACTTCTTATTCGTACTCCAGCTTCTTATTCACTTCCTATTCCTGCTCCAGCCTCTTATTCACTTCTTATTCATGCTCCAGCTTCTTATTCACTTCTTATTCGTGCTCCAGCTTCTTATTCACTTCTTATTCGTGCTCCAGCTTCTTATTCACTTCTTATTCATGCTCCAGCTTCTTTTTCACTTCTTTTTCATGCCCCAGCTTCTTGTTCACTCCTTATCCGTGCTCCAGCTTCTTATTCACTTCTTATTCCTGCTCCAACTTCATATTCATGCCCCAGCTTCTTATTAACTTCTTATTCCTGCTCCAACTTCTTATTCATTCCCCAGCTTATTATTTTCTACTTATTCCTGCTCCAGCCTCTTATTCACTTATTCATGCCCCATCTTCTTATTCACTTCTTATTCGTGCTCCAGCTTCTTATTCACTTATTCGTGTTCCAGCTTCTTATTCACTTATTCCTGCTCCAGCTTCTTATTCACTTCTTATTCATGCTGAGGACCTCATTCAGACCCACTCGCTAGATGTGTTTGCTCGCTCAATGCGTATGCAAATTCGGGAAGGCAGGCGATCGCATGGCAAGGCATTTCCACACCCACTATGTCTTGGCGTGTGATCGCTTTCTGTATGCAGATGCCCACCAGCCTCACTAAAGACGCCCACTTGCGCACGTCATATCCAGGAAGTGTCTGTAATCATCGGAACATCGAGGACCATCAGAAGCGAACACAGCACTTGTGGTTGACTATACCCTACCGAAAGTACTGCGAGCACTTCAGTGTGAAATGCAGGTGACATGTACTATGGTGCTGCCTGTTAATTATGCACACTTCTGAAATGGCGTTAAGACGCTCAGGCACACCTGTGTTCACACCTCCACTCCCTCGTTTCTAGTGGCCTGCCCGTTACCGCCCACAAACATCTTGTCACTCATTCACCCGCGTTATCTATGCGTGGCGAGTGTACACTTCCCGATCGCTCGCACTGGTTTGCACACACGCACTGCGATGCCTACGCATGCGCAGAATGCAAACATCGGCTGCCTGTGTGCGAACACTTCCTAGCGAGTGGGTCTGAATCAGGTCCTCAGCTTCTTATTCACTTCCTATTCGTGGTCCAGCTTCTTATTCACTTCTTATTCATGCTCCAGCCTCTTATTCACTTCTTATTCATGCTCCAGCTTCTTATTCACTTCCTATTCCTACACCAGCCTCTTATTCACTTCTTATTCATGGTCCAGCTTCTTATCCACTTCTTATTCCTGCTCCAGCTTCTTATTCACTTCCTATTCCTGCTCCAGCTTCTTATTCACTTCCTGTTCCTGCTCCAGCTTCTATTCACTTCTTATTCATGCTATAGCTACTTATTCACTTCTTATTCATGCTCCAGCTTCTTATTCACTTCTTATTCCTGCTCCAGCTTCTTCTTCACTTCTTATTCATACCCCATCTTCTTATTCACTTCTTATTTGTGCTTCAGCTGCTTATTCACTTCTTATTCATACTCCAGCTTCTTCTTCACTTATTCGTGTTCCAGCTTCTTATTCACTTATTCGTGCTCCAGCTTCTTATTCACTTCTTATTCATGCTGAGGACCTCATTCAGACCCACTCGCTAGATGTGTTTACTCGCTCAATGCTTATGCAAAGTCGGGAAGGCAGGCAATCGCATGGCAAGGCATTACCACACCCACTATGTCTTGGTGTGTGATCGCTTTGTGTATGCAGATGCCCACCAGCCTCTCTAAAGATGCCCACTTGCGCACGTCATATCCAGGAAGTGTCTGTAATCATCGGTATATCAAGGACCATCAGAAGCGAACGCAGCACTTGTGGTTGACTATACCCTACCGCAAGCACTGCAAGCACTTCAGTGTGAAATGCAGGTGACGTGTACTATGGCGCTGCCTGTTAATTATGCACACTTCTGAAATGGCATTAAGACGCTCAGGCACACCTGTGTTCACACCTCCACTCCCTCTTTTCTAGTGGCCTGCCCGTTACCACCCACAAACATCTTGTCACTCATTCACCCGGGCTGTCTATTCGTGGCAAGTGTACACTTCCCGATCGTTCGCACTGGTTTGCACACACGCACTGCGAAGCCTACGCATGCGCAGAATGCAAACATCGGCTTCCTGTGTGTGAATACTTCCTAGCGAGCGGGTCTGAATCAGGTCCTCAGCTTCTTATTCACTTCTTATTCGTGGTCCAACTTCTTATTCACTTCTTATTCATGCTCCAGCCTCTTATTCAGTTCTTATTCATGCTCCAGCCTCTTATTCACTTCTTATTCATGCTCCAGCTTCTTATTCACTTCTTATTCCTGCTCCAGCTTCTTATTCACTTCCTATTCATGCTCCAGCTTCTTATTCACTTCGTAGTCATGCTCCAGCTTCTTATTCACTTCTTATTCATGCTCCAGCTTCTTATTCACTTCTTATTCCTGCTCCAGCCTCATATTCACTTCTTATTCCTGCTCCAGCTTCTTATTCACTTCTTACTCCTGCTCAAGCTTCTTATTCACTTCTTATTCATGCTCCAGCTTCTTATTCACTTCTTATTCATGCTCCAGCTTCTTATTCACTTCTTATTCCTGCCCCAGCCTCTTATTCCCGCTCCAGCTTCTTATACATGCCCCAGCTTCTTATTCACTTCTTATTCCTGCTCCAGCTTCTTCTTCACTTCTTATTCATACTCCAGCTTCGTATTCACTTCTTATTCATGCTCCAGCTTCGTATTCACTTCCTATTCCTGCCCCAGCCTCTTATTCCTGCTCCAGCTTGCTAGTCACTTCTTATTCATGCCCCAGCTTCTTATTCACTTCTTATTCCTGATCCAGCCTCTTATTCACTTCTTATTCATGCCCCAGCTTCTTATTCACTTTTTATTCCTGCTCCAGCCTCTTATTCACTTCTTATTCATGCTCCAGCTTCTTATTCACTTCTTATTCCTGCTCCAGCTTCTTATTCACTTCTTATTCATTTATTCGTGTTCCAGCTTCTTATTCACTTATTCGTGCTCCAGCTTCTTTTCACTTCTTATTCGTGCTCCAGCTTCTTATTCACTTCTTATTCATGCTGAGGACCTCATTCAGACCCACTCGCTAGATGTGTTTGCTCGCTCAATGCGTATGCAAAGTCGGGAAGGTAGGCGATCGCATGGCAAGGCATTACCACACCCTCTATGTCTTGTCGTGTGATCGCTTTGTGTATGCAGATGCCCACCAGCCTCTCTAAAGATGCCCACTTGCGCACATCATATCCAGGAAGTGTCTGTAATCATCAGTATATCAAGGACCATCAGAAGCGAACGCAGCACTTGTGGTTGACTATACCCTACCGGAAGCACTGCAAGCACTTCAGTGTGAAATGCAGGTGACGTGTACTATGGCGCTGCCTGTTAATTATGCACGCTTCTGAAATGGCATTAAGACGCTCAGGCACACCTGTGTTCACACCTCCACTCCCTCTTTTCTAGTGGCCTGCCCGTTACCACAGACAAACGTCTTGTCACTCATTCACCCGGGCTGTCTATGCGTGGTAAGTGTACACTTCCCGATCGCTCGCACTGGTTTGCACACACGCACTGCGATGCCTACGCATGCGCAGAATGCAAACATCGGCTTCCTGTGTGTGAATACTTCCTAGCGAGCGGGTCTGAATCAGGTCCTCAGCTTCTTATTCACTTCTTATTCATGCTCCAACTTCTTATTCACTTCTTATTCATGCTCCAGCCTCTTATTCACTTCGTATTCCTGCTCCAGCTTCTTATTCACTTCCTATTCCTACACCAGCCTCTTATTCACTTCTTATTCCTGCTCCAGCTTCTTATTCACTTCTTATTCCTGCTCCAGCTTCTTATTCACTTCCTATTTCTGCTCCAGCTTCTTATTCACTTCCTGTTCCTGCTCCAGCTTCTTATTCATGCTCCAGCTTCTTATTCACTTCTTATTCCTGCTCCAGCTTCTTATTCACTTCCTATTCCTGCTCCAGCTTCTTATTTACTTCCTATTCCTGCTCCAGCTTATTATTCACTTCCTATTCCTGCTCCAGCTTCTTATTCACTTCTTATTCCTACTCCAGCTTCTTATTCACTTCTTATTCATGCTCCAGCTTCTTATTCACTTCTTATTCCTGCTCCAGCTTCTTATTCACTTCGTAGTCATGCCCCAGCTTCTTCTTTTTTTTTTTTTTTAAACATATTTTTATTAATGTTTTCAAATCTTATACAAAGACTTTACATAGAAGATATAGCATAAAGATTTACGAATGATAATGTAAAGTTAACAGCATGCAAGAATCTCAGGAAAGTAATAAAGATTAATATTCAAATATGTCCTGGGTAAACCCAAAGAGGAGACAAAGAACATTCCTAAGTTTATATATGATTAATAAAGACCTATGTCTCATGCCTCAAAGCATGAGTAAAGAAAAAAAGTAAAAGAAAAGGAAGGGGGGGGATATAAGGAAGACAAGGGAAAACACATAAGGAGTTATGAGGTGTGGTGTTTTGTTATATATCAATATACTTAAAGTAGAATGATTGATGTAGAAGTATATTAATAATAATTTTCACACTACTTTTTAAAATACTCTATCATTGTTGCCAGCTTATTTATCATCATAATTCAGCATATTTCAGGAGAGGTGCTTGAGCAAATACCAATCTGTGTTCTCGAAGAGTTTGGATATGTGCTGCTGAGTTGGGATATCTAGTGAATCAATGTATTTTTCCCATGTTATGTAGAATTTTTCAACCCCTTTTTCGATGTCTGGTATTGTGGCTTTTCTATCATAATATAGCGATTGTAGTAATTTTTGTTTAACCAACATTAAGGAGGGTGCTAATTTAGTAGTCCAATGAATTAAAATGGCTTTTTTCCCCAAAGTGAGTATGATCGTAAGTAAAGGGATGTGAAAATTTTTGTGTGAACCTAGATCCCAATTTCTAAAATTTAGGTTTAGGCATGCCAATGGATCAGGGAAAATCCTGGCAGAAGAAGAAAGAGAAGATTTGTCATGGACAAATAAATAATAGATATTAATCGTGTGGCTATTTGTAATAGAAAGGTGAAATAAAATCATAAAAAACCCCTGCCGTGTGAATTGATTTCTTATTAATTTTATTAATCGATTCCCATGTTCAAAAGGAGGGAAGGGGAGGGGTGTAAGTATAAATTCTTACACTGCTTGATTAATTGGTACTGGTGTTTCAAGATTAGAAGTCTATGAGAATTATTCAACAAAATTGGCAGTATCTTATTATTTAGTTGATACAAATTTATTGTTAGGTTGTCCTCATAGAATCGCTACCTTGTTATACATAGTAGCAGTATTCAACTGTCTGTGGTTTTATTCTACTGACTGTATCGGTTTACCAAACATAAACACTGAAACGCTGTTGTCAGTTGTTGCTGTTATTAATCCATAAATATAGAACCAAACCCCTCCGTTTTAAATGTCCTGTAACTGGACAAGCATATATTTATTAAATGCTAGTGCACAGAAAAATGCACTTATCGTAGTGCTGACAGAACTGATCTGATTGTTTAAACAGAGTCTCAGACTTAATTGCTGATATTTAAAACAATCAGAAGTGCCGCACATTCGTATAATCACCGTGTAACCTGTTGTCCTATAACTGGACAAATGAACAGTTAATAGATGTTAATATACAGAGGAACGCATTTTTAATGGTACTAATAAATCAGACCTGATCGCAAATAACACATATACTGATTTGATTTTGGATATTAAACATTCAGATATGATATGCGTTCACATGGTCACAAAATAATATAATGTCCTGTAACTGGACAATTAGTTAGATGAACTCCTAGTCAGTGTAGATCATAGGTGTCACACGGTGGGTGTAACACCATATGATATGCGTTCATGTGGTCACAAAATGATATAGTGTCCTGTAACTGGACAGTTAGTTAAATAAACTCCTAATTAATATAGAGCATGGGTGTCACACGGCGGGTGTAATGCCGATGCGCGTTTCGCTGCTAAGCTTTATCACAGGCAAGACGATTGCCTACACTGCCCTCCAATATATTCATAATCAAGGACCAATGACGTTGCGTACTCCGGTCACGTGGTTTCATAGACCAATCAGGTAACTGTTTACAAGTCTGCTGTATTAACAGCAATTCAACCACTTGGGGCTGCAGTTTCAAGGAAAGAGAAAGGTTTGTCATTAGAGATATAGGTAGTCATGGCAACTGATGCCAAAGCTATATTAGTGTATAAGTGTATTTAATCATTAGGAGAAGTATATCCTTCTTCATATAGCGGATAGAGTATTAAGTAGTAAAGAGCAGTAATTAGTTACAAATATTACCTACCAAAACACATAATATAAATCCCATCACTATTATAAATTAATTTAAATACACTAAAATTAGAATAATAATAAATTGAAAATTAATAAATAAAAAACTAAAAACCTATATAACATATAAATATTCCAGTGACATAAATATAACTAATATAAATTATCCCTTAATAAACCAGTGTTATAAATAAATTGATTTGATAAAGTTGATTACTGTGACATAAACAAACAAATATAATAAATGTGATAGATTGTATATGATTGTTATCACAATCAAATGTGATATGAAAAAAGTGAGAAGGGAATCGCTAAATTACTGATATATATTCATCAAAGTGTAGGTGAAGTAGATAGAAAATATGGTGATAAAAGAATGTATATTCCTACATAATACTTAAAATATAAGTAGGAGTGAAAAATAAATAAAAGTGAGAAAAATCCTTATAAACGTGAGGTGACTGCAAAGAAAAAGTGGACGCAAAATAACATAACACTATATTGTCAATATCAAAATGTACATATATAAATAAAATTAATGCTATTTGTGGGATTTAAATATTATCAATCTGTTGCATTGCAGCTTAATGTGCTCTCATAGATATATAGACATGTGTAGACGTAACACTTAACCTACTTATTCCATAAAAAATATCATATAATTCGAATATTTAATAAATAGTGATATAAATCATATAATAATGGTAGGAGTAATCCTTCCAAGTGGCATCTTTACAATAAATAGTCAAATTAGTCCTGTTTCTCACTATTATTACAGTGGTTCCCTTCCATAATGTTCTACTCATAATCATTAAGATCAAAAAGTGTCAGAATACTAAGATATTTAGATCGGAATTCTGAATGAATTATTATTCGAATAAGACCCTCATTACTAAGCATTTATACCATATATATTATTTATATGGCATATTCTATTATGGAGAGAAAAAGGAGGAGTTTGGGGGAAAGGGAAAAAGTGTAATGGTATGTGAATATATACATTTGTAACAGAATTCGAACGAAGAAGGAGACTTCAAGTTGGACATATATTGAGTTATATTGAATTGATAAGTAAATGTATAAACTCGAGGGTAGAAGTGCATGACATAACTAGATGACTAACTAAACCAGATCAACTCATTCGTTTTTTTATGATTTTATTTCACCTTTCTATTACAAATAGCCACACGATTAGTATCTATTATTTATTTTTAACCTTATTTCGCTGAAGTTTATTCCCATAGGAATATTTTAATGCATACCTAATAAAGTATTATTTTATTTCAATATATTTCTCTAATTTGTGCGCCAGTTCCATGACAAATCTTCTCTTTCTTCTTCAGTAACAATAGTACCTTTTGTCCAATGGCAGCACCCCCATTACTGATATTGCAATATTAATAATATTACTATATGGGGTCAATTTAATTAATCAATAACTTTCAATTCATGTGTGCAGATGTACATCTCTCCTTGCATCTTGTCTAAAATCCTGACAGAGAAGAGCTTGTTAATGTAGTCAAGGATCTTGTTCCAGAATTTTTTAATTTTCCTACATTCCCACATGCAATGAATGAAATTGGCTGCATACCGCATTTCAAACATTTGCCTGATTCGTTGGCAGCCATATGTCTGCGTTGTGCTGGAGTGATGTAGGCTCTGTGTATTGTGCGGAAATGCACCTATTGAAGATAGGCAGATTGTAAAAGTTTTAGGGATTTTTCATAATGAGAGAGTAGGCATTGAATTTCGCATATTTGAGGTATGTCTGCTCTCCATTTTGTGAGCAAAATTCCCCACTGAGGTGATGAGATAGTTGGGATCAAATGGGGATATAAATATTTGGTCTTGAAGGAGATATTATTTTTATTTAAACCACTAAGTAAGGAGTCTAATGAAGTTGGATCAGGATCTGCCCTCAGCAACATTTTAAGAGAATCCAAATAATGGCGTATCTGAAGATACATGTAGAAGTGCTGATTCGGAAGGTCAAATCTTCGCTGAAGCTCAGAAAAAGAAAGAATACTGCCTCCAGGATCAAATACTTTAAATGAACAAGAAAGTCCCTTAACGCACCAAATCTGAAATGTGGAGTTGTGTAGAGAGGGAGGGAAAGAGGGGTTTCCCCATAGCGGGATGAATTGGGTAGTATGAGGATTTCGGTTATGTTTTTTGTTAATATCAAGCCATGCTTGATATGTATATTTAAACATTATATTATTTAATATATTATGCGGTATTAAAGTGGATTTTGTCTGAAGAAGCGCAGCTGGAGAATAGGGGTGGAAGAGAGCTTTATCTAAAGCTTTATCCGTATGTTCACTTCTCTCCAATAACCAATCAACAATATAACGGAAAAAAACTGATAAAGAATATGCAAGAATGTCTGGTGTTCCCAAACCTCCTTCTCTTCTTGATGTCTTTAATTTTTGCCCGCTATTCTCTGTCTTTTGTTTTGTCATAAGAATTTTGAGAATAATGCCTCAAGTTTAGTGATATCTTTACGTGTCAAGGAAATAGGGAGCATTTGGATGAGGTAACGACCTCCAGTTATCAAGGAGTAGAGAAATTTTTCCTATTACTGTTGAATAATTTAAATTATATAAAGATGAGAGATCAGACCCTATATTGATTCCAAGATATTTTATATGTGTAGAGGCTATTTTAAATGAGGGTATGTTTGGTGAAACCGATTGAGACAATGGGGGACCACATAGATGGAGAATTTCTGATTTGGTGATATTGACTTTATATCCTGATACTGAGCCAAATGAGGAAATTAAATCCATGACAGCTGGTAGCGACTGAGATGGATTTGATAAAAAAAGTAATGTATCATCTGCAAATAGTGCTATTTTCAGGTCTACCTTTTCAATAGTAATCCCCTGTACTGCCGTGGAGGAGCGAATCGCAATCGCTAGAGGCTCCATCACTATAGCGAAGAGTAAAGGCGAGAGGGGGCAACCTTGCCTGGTGCCTCTGCTAATTAAGAAGGGAGTAGAGAGATATCCGTTGCATGAAATTTGGGAATAAGGCAGAGAGTATAAGGTCCCCAAAGTATCTATAAATGATATAGGAAAACCAAATCCTTCTAGCGTCAGATACAGAAAAGGCCAGGACACTAGGTCAAAGGCCTTCTCTGCATCCAATGCCAGAACAATCTTAGTATTAACACTCTCTCCCCGAGGATGCCCAATATGCTGAATGACCGACAAGACTCTTCGAACATTCACCACAGAGTGCCTTCCTCTTATAAAGCCAGTCTGGTCAGAATGAATAATACTAGGTAAAAGAATTTTGATTCTTTCAGCCAGAATTTTTGTAAACAACTTATAATCGATGTTTAAAAGAGAGATTGGCCTATATGAGCTAGGAAGAGAGAGATCTTTCCCTGGTTTGGGTAAAACCTTTATTATAGCAGAGTTAAAATATTTTGGCAGTTTCTTGTGAACCACTATATGATTATAAAAGCAAAGAAGAGGTGAGAGTAACTTTGGAGCTAATATTTTATAAAACTCACTAGATAGACCGTCAGGGCCTGGTGCTTTAGCTAGTTTTAATTTTTTCAAGGCACTTTGAAGTTCCTCAAGGGTAATTGGGTCAGTAAGTATTTGTCTCGCTTCTAATGTAATTTGAGGTCTATGTAGTATTGACCAAAATAGATCTTCAGTTTGTGTATTTGGGGATATAGGGGGGATTACTTCACTTTGAGTATCCAACTGATCATTTGAGGGGAAGATATTACCAATATCAGAGAGTGCGGGGGTAGAGTATAATGATTCGTAATATTCTATCATAATACTTGTGATTTGACTGTTAGAGTCAGTAACACCGCCATCCGATTTTGAAAGTGGATGTACAGTCATCTGTGGTCTATTGCCTGTGAGCAGAGTTGTGAGAAGCTTCCCTGTCTTATTGCCAAATTTGTGGAACTTATGATTTACTGAAAATAAGTATTTATCGCCCATTATAGTGAGAAATTCATCGAAATGTGTTTTTGCCAGTTGATAAGAAGTTTTTGTTGTCAAATTCGGCGACATTTTAAAATTTTGATAAGCTTCAGTTAGTGCTTGTTGCAATTCGATGTAAGATTTTTCTCTTTGTTTCTTTAGGTTAATGGCATATGAGATTATCACTCCTCGTAAAACTGACTTGGCCGTTTGCCAAAATAAAGCCGGGTCTGTGTCTGCGTGAGAAAGGTTAGCAAGCCTGTATTCTTCCCATGACGATTCTAGTTTTTTACGGAAAGTGATTGACTGAGAAAGATGGGATGGAAATCTCCATATTCTATTGGGGCTATGTTCTAAAGAGATCTGAAGTTCAAACCAGACTAGGGCATGATCAGAAAGAGAGATGGTCTCAATAGTGGAGGACCGTATTTTAGAGAAAATAAATTTTGAAATTAAGGTGTAGTCGATTCGCGATAGAGTATTGTGTACCGCAGATAAACAGGTCTAATCTTTTTCTATAGGGTGAAGGGCTCTCCAAATATCTACTAAATTAAGTCTTTTGGCTAGCATTGGAACTCCAAATTTTGGAAGAGGAGATATTTGTTTTGAGGTATTAGAGCGGTCAAGGTAGGGGGACGAAATTAAATTAAAATCTCCACACAATATTATAGTAGCTGGATCTATAGTAATTAGTTTGGCTAGTATGGTACGATAAAAGGACTTTTTATATATGTTTGGGGCATAGATGTTACATAAATTATATTTAGAACATTTAATTAGAACCTCTGCAAAAACGTATCGACCCTCCGAATCAGCCTCAACATTCAACACCTCCACATTTATGTCTCTTTTGCCTAGTATCACAACTCCTCGTGCTTTTGAGTTAAACGACGCCACAGCTAATATGGACCATTTCAACATTTGAAGATTATTAGATTCAGCAAGTGTCAAGTGCGTCTCCTGAAGAAAGGCGATATCAATAATATTACAATTGTTTAAGTATAACAAAATTTTCCTGCGTTTTGCTGGGGAATTTATCCCTCCTACATTAAAAGTACCAAATTTTAGTGAAGCCATGGTATTATAAAAACAAGGATAATAAAGCACAAGATAATTACCACATTTAAAGTCATTTTCCTATAAGATGCAACATTGAAGGAGGGGTTGAGGAAAGAGACAAGACAGTACAATGGAGGGACAGCGGAAACACAAATCAAAACAAATAGTAAACGAGCAGAATATTGAAGAATAAGTGACTTCAGGTATGCGAAAAAAGACATTACTGAATGAGAACTTATTTGAGCAACCCATCTCATTACCACCTAGTCTTGTTATTTATAGGCAAATAAGTTTAGGCAAAATAACAACCCAGGATATGTAGACAATAACGTTATTTATTTTTTTTGCTATGTATTAATAAGCAGTCTTGAAAAGAGGAACCTTGCGAGTAATACTGTCTGCCATGGGAATCTGTAGTGATCTTGATGGATAAAATGTAAACCAGTGGCTAGGTCCCGAATACTTCAAGTTGGTGTGATAGTTGGGACATCAGAGATATCATGATTCCTTTCTTCATTTTCCTCCTGTAGATAGGCTTTGGCATCTCTTGGGTTTGTGAAGTCTTTGTAAGTGGAACCCTCGAATAAGCGCAGACGAGCTGGGTTCATCAGGGAGAATTTGCGTTTGCTTTGAATAAGAGAGGCGCATACTGGTGCAAATGCTTTTCTCGCTCTAGACAGTTCCACAGAAAAATCCTGGGATATGTATAACTTGTGATCTTCCCATTGCAAGGGAAATTTTTTACGAGAGGCGGACCAAATCACAGCCTTATGCAGGTAATTGAGACATTTGAATAATGTAACCCTTGGTTTGGTGGAAGAAGGGGTATTTCTGCCAATTCTATGGATTCTTTCTATAACTAGATCAGCGCATTCAGATTCAATACCCAGAAGTGAGGGCAGAGTATTCCGAACAAAATGGGATAAGGACGGACTTTTAATTGATTCAGGGATTCCCACTATACGGATGTTATTGCGGCGGGACCTGTTCTCCAGGTCGTCAACTTTGTTCCATAATTGCCAGTTTTCTTTTTCTAAGTTTTGGAAAGATCGTTTAAGTTGAGAGATCTCTTCAAAATTTGCCCCAATTCTGTCTTCAGCTACTGATACCCTATGGGTTAACTGGTGTAACTGAGCGGTGATGTCAGCAACCGCTTGTGTTAGCAGGGGGGTCATGGTCGTTTTGATGGCCTCAACAATGTCACTGTATGTGATAGGGGAATCAAGTGGTCTGCATACCTGCGCTGATGCTGTGTCTTGTGTCAGCGTGGGATTTGACTTCTTCGCTGCAGGTGCTCCAGCGGCTTTATCAGCACCCGGCGCCATGTTTGTTTCAGCTCGGCGTTTCTCCTGTCTGGAAGGAAGCGGCTGCGCGGTTTGTGGTGTCTGCAGTTGGGTGAGAAATTTATCCATGGGCAGCTAGGCTGTCAGTCGGTGTTGTTTATTGCCAGCTGGGAGGCTTAAAATTTAGCCGTGAGAATATTTAGGCGGCTGGGGAGACGGAGCTCGTGGAGGTAGCTGCTCACTCCTCCATGCCGGAACCGGAAGTCCAGCTAATATGCCCCAGCTTCTAGTTCACTTCTTATTTATGCTCCAGCTTCTTATTCAATTCTTATTCATGCTCCAGCTTCTTGTTCACTTCTTATTCGTGCTCCAGCTTCTTATTCACTTCTTATTCCTGCTCCAGCTTCTTATTCACTTCTTATTCCTGCTCCAGCTTCTTATTCACTTCCTATTTCTGCTGCAGCTTCTTATTCACTTCCTGTTCCTGCTCCAGCTTCTATTCACTTCTTAATCATGCTCCAGCTTCTTATTCACTTCCTATTCCTGCTCCAGCTTCTTATTCACTTCTTATTCCTGCTCCAGCTTCTTTTTCACTTCCTATTCCTGCTCCAGCTTATTATTCACTTCCTATTCCTGCTCCAGCTTCTTATTCACTTCTTATTCCTGCTCCAGCTTCTTATTCACTTCTTACTCATGTTCCAGCTTCTTATTCACTTCTTATTCCTGCTCCAGCTTCTTATTCGCTTCGTAGTCATGCCCCAGCTTCTTGTTCACTTCTTATTCATGCTCCAGCTTCTTATTCGCTTCGTAGTCATGCCCCAGCTTCTTGTTCACTTCTTATTCATGCTCCAGCTTCTTATTCGCTTCGTAGTCATGCCCCAGCTTCTTGTTCACTTCTTATTCATGCTCCAGCTTCTTATTCGCTTCGTAGTCATGCCCCAGCTTCTTGTTCACTTCTTATTCATGCTCCAGCTTCTTATTCACTTCTTATTCATGCTCCAGCTTCTTGTTCACTTCTTATTCGTGCTCCAGCTTCTTATTCACTTCTTATTCCTGCTCCAGCTTCTTATTCACTTCTTATTCATGCTCCATCTTCTTATTCACTTCTTATTCCTGCTCCAGCCTCATATTCACTTCTTATTCCTGCTCCAGCTTTTTATTCACTTCTTATTCATGCTCCAGCTTCTTATTCACTTCTTATTCATGCTCCATCTTCTTATTCACTTCTTATTCCTGCTCCAGCTTCTTATTCACTTCTTATTCATTCCCCAACTTCTTATTCACTTCTTATTCCTGCTCCAGCTACTTATTCACTTCTTATTCCTGCTCCACCTTATTATTCACTTCCTATTCCTGCTCCAGCTTATTATTCACTTCCTATTCCTGCTCCAGCTTCTTATTCACTTCTCGTTCCTGCTCCAGCTTCTTATTCACTTCTTATTCATGCTCCAGCTTCTTATTCACTTTTTATTCCTGCTCCAGCTTCTTATTCACTTCATAGTCATGCCCCAGCTTCTTGTTCACTTCTTATACATGCTCCAGCTTCTTATTCACTTCTTATTCAAGCTCCTGCCTCATATTCACTTCTTATTCCTGCTCCACCTTATTATTCACTTCCTATTCCTGCTCCAGCTTATTATTCACTTAATATTCCTGCTCCAGCTTCTTATTCATTTCTTATTCCTGCTCCAGCTTCTTATTCACTTCTTATTCATGCACCAGCTTCTTATTCACTTATTATTCCTGCTCCAGCTTCTTCTTCACTTCTTATTCCTGCTCCAGCTTCTTATTCACTTCTTATTCATGCTCCAGCTTCTTATTCACTTCTTATTCCTGCTCCAGCCTCATATTCACTTCTTATTCCTGCTCCAGCTTCTTATTCACTTCTTATTCATGCTCCAGCTTCTTATTCACTTCTTATTCATGCTCCAGCTTCTTATTCACTTCTTATTCCTGCCCCAGCCTCTTATTCCCGCTCCAGCTTCTTATTCATGCCTCAGCTTCTTATTCACTTCTTATTCCTGCTCCAGCTTCTTCTTCACTTCTTATTCATGCCCCATCTTCTTATTCACTTCTTATTCATGCTCCAGCTTCTTATTCACTTCTCATTCATACTCCAGCCTCTTATTCACTTATTCGTGTTCCAGCTTCTTATTCACTTATTCGTGCTCTAGCTTCTTTTCACTTCTTATTCCTGCTCCAGCTTCTTATTCACTTCTTATTCATGCTGAGGACCTCATTCAGACCCACTCGCTAGATTTATTTGCTCGCTCAATGCGTATGCAAATTCGGGAAGGCAGGCGATCGCATGGCAAGGCATTACCACCCACTATGTCTTGGCGTGTGATCACTTTGTGTATGCAGATGCCCACCAGCCTCTCTAAAGACGCCCACTTGCGCACGTCATATACAGGAATTGTCTGTAATCATCGGTACATCGAGGAGTATCAGAAGCGAACGCAGCACTTGTGATTGACTATACCCTACCGCAAGCACTGCGAGCACTTCAGTGTGAAATGCAGGTGACGTGTACTATGGTGCTGCCTGTTAATTATGCACGCTTCTGAAATGGCGTTAAGACTTTCAGGCACACCTGTGTTCACACCTCCACTCCCTCGTTTCTAGTGGCCTGCCCGTTACCACCCACAAACATCTTGTCACTCATTCACCCGGGCTGTCTATGCATGGTGAGTGTACAGTTCCCGATCGCTCGCACTGGTTTGCACACACGCACTGCGATGCCTACGCATGCGCAGAATGCAAACATCGGCTTCCTGTGTGTGAATACTTCCTAGCGAGCGGGTCTGAATCAGGTCCTCAGCTTCTTATTCACTTCTTATTCATGCTCCAGCTTCTTATTCACTTCTTATTCATGCTCCAGCCTCTTATTCACTTCGTATTCCTGCTCCAGCTTCTTATTCACATCCTATTCCTACACCAGCCTCTTATTCACTTCTTATTCCTGCTCCAGCTTCTTATTCACTTCTTATTCCTGCTCCAGCTTCTTATTCACTTCCTATTTCTGCTCCAGCTTCTTATTCACTTCCTGTTCCTGCTCCAGCTTCTTATTCACTTCTTATTCATGCTCCAGCTTCTTATTCACTTCTTATTCCTGCTCCAGCTTCTTATTCACTTCTTATTCCTGCTCCAGCTTCTTATTCACTTCCTATTCCTGCTCCAGCTTCTTGTTTACTTCCTATTCCTGCTCCAGCTTATTATTCACTTCCTATTCCTGCTCCAGCTTCTTATTCACTTCTTATTCCTACTCCAGCTTCTTATTCACTTCTTATTCATGCTCCAGCTTCTTATTCACTTCTTATTCCTGCTCCAGCTTCTTATTCACTTCGTAGTCATGCCCCAGCTTCTTCTTTTTTTTTTTTTTTAAACATATTTTTATTAATGTTTTCAAATCTTATACAAAGACTTTACATAGAAGATATAGCATAAAGATTTACGAATGATAATGTAAAGTTAACAGCATGCAAGAATCTCAGGAAAGTAATAAAGATTAATATTCAAATATGTCCTGGGTAAACCCAAAGAGGAGACAAAGAACATTCCTAAGTTTATATATGATTAATAAAGACCTATGTCTCATGCCTCAAAGCATGAGTAAAGAAAAAAAGTAAAAGAAAAGGAAGGGGGGGGGGATATAAGGAAGACAAGGGAAAACACATAAGGAGTTATGAGGTGTGGTGTTTTGTTATATATCAATATACTTAAAGTAGAATGATTGATGTAGAAGTATATTAATAATAATTTTCACACTACTTTTTAAAATACTCTATCATTGTTGCCAGCTTATTTATCATCATAATTCAGCATATTTCAGGAGAGGTGCTTGAGCAAATACCAATCTGTGTTCTCGAAGAGTTTGGATATGTGCTGCTGAGTTGGGATATCTAGTGAATCAATGTATTTTTCCCATGTTATGTAGAATTTTTCAACCCCTTTTTCGATGTCTGGTATTGTGGCTTTTCTATCATAATATAGCGATTGTAGTAATTTTTGTTTAACCAACATTAAGGAGGGTGCTAATTTAGTAGTCCAATGAATTAAAATGGCTTTTTTCCCCAAAGTGAGTATGATCGTAAGTAAAGGGATGTGAAAATTTTTGTGTTTACCTAGATCCCAATTTCTAAAATTTAGGTTTAGGCATGCCAATGGATCAGGGAAAATCCTGGCAGAAGAAGAAAGAGAAGATTTGTCATGGACAAATAAATAATAGATATTAATCGTGTGGCTATTTGTAATAGAAAGGTGAAATAAAATCATAAAAAACCCCTGCCGTGTGAATTGATTTCTTATTAATTTTATTAATCGATTCCCATGTTCAAAAGGAGGGAAGGGGAGGGGTGTAAGTATAAATTCTTACACTGCTTGATTAATTGGTACTGGTGTTTCAAGATTAGAAGTCTATGAGAATTATTCAACAAAATTGGCAGTATCTTATTATTTAGTTGATACAAATTTATTGTTAGGTTGTCCTCATAGAATCGCTACCTTGTTATACATAGTAGCAGTATTCAACTGTCTGTGGTTTTATTCTACTGACTGTATCGGTTTACCAAACATAAACACTGAAACGCTGTTGTCAGTTGTTGCTGTTATTAATCCATAAATATAGAACCAAACCCCTCCGTTTTAAATGTCCTGTAACTGGACAAGCATATATTTATTAAATGCTAGTGCACAGAAAAATGCACTTATCGTAGTGCTGACAGAACTGATCTGATTGTTTAAACAGAGTCTCAGACTTAATTGCTGATATTTAAAACAATCAGAAGTGCCGCACATTCGTATAATCACCGTGTAACCTGTTGTCCTATAACTGGACAAATGAACAGTTAATAGATGTTAATATACAGAGGAACGCATTTTTAATGGTACTAATAAATCAGACCTGATCGCAAATAACACATATACTGATTTGATTTTGGATATTAAACATTCAGATATGATATGCGTTCACATGGTCACAAAATAATATAATGTCCTGTAACTGGACAATTAGTTAGATGAACTCCTAGTCAGTGTAGATCATAGGTGTCACACGGCGGGTGTAACACCATATGATATGCGTTCATGTGGTCACAAAATGATATAGTGTCCTGTAACTGGACAGTTAGTTAAATAAACTCCTAATTAATATAGAGCATGGGTGTCACACGGCGGGTGTAACGCCGACGCGCGTTTCGCTGCTAAGCTTTATCACAGGCAAGACGATTGCCTACACTGCCCTCCAATATATTCATAATCAAGGACCAATGACGTTGCGTACTCCGGTCACGTGGTTTCATAGACCAATCAGGTAACTGTTTACAAGTCTGCTGTATTAACAGCAATTCAACCACTTGGGGCTGCAGTTTCAAGGAAAGAGAAAGGTTTGTCATTAGAGATATAGGTAATCATGGCAACTGATGCCAAAGCTATATTAGTGTATAAGTGTATTTAATCATTAGGAGAAGTATATCCTTCTTCATATAGCGGATAGAGTATTAAGTAGTAAAGAGCAGTAATTAGTTACAAATATTACCTACCAAAACACATAATATAAATCCCATCACTATTATAAATTAATTTAAATACACTAAAATTAGAATAATAATAAATTGAAAATTAATAAATAAAAAACTAAAAACCTATATAACATATAAATATTCCAGTGACATAAATATAACTAATATAAATTATCCCTTAATAAACCAGTGTTATAAATAAATTGATTTGATAAAGTTGATTACTGTGACATAAACAAACAAATATAATAAATGTGATAGATTGTATATGATTGTTATCACAATCAAATGTGATATGAAAAAAGTGAGAAGGGAATCGCTAAATTACTGATATATATTCATCAAAGTGTAGGTGAAGTAGATAGAAAATATGGTGATAAAAGAATGTATATTCCTACATAATACTTAAAATATAAGTAGGAGTGAAAAATAAATAAAAGTGAGAAAAATCCTTATAAACGTGAGGTGACTGCAAAGAAAAAGTGGACGCAAAATAACATAACACTATATTGTCAATATCAAAATGTACATATATAAATAAAATTAATGCTATTTGTGGGATTTAAATATTATCAATCTGTTGCATTGCAGCTTAATGTGCTCTCATAGATATATAGACATGTGTAGACGTAACACTTAACCTACTTATTCCATAAAAAATATCATATAATTCGAATATTTAATAAATAGTGATATAAATCATATAATAATGGTAGGAGTAATCCTTCCAAGTGGCATCTTTACAATAAATAGTCAAATTAGTCCTGTTTCTCACTATTATTACAGTGGTTCCCTTCCATAATGTTCTACTCATAATCATTAAGATCAAAAAGTGTCAGAATACTAAGATATTTAGATCGGAATTCTGAATGAATTATTATTCGAATAAGACCCTCATTACTAAGCATTTATACCATATATATTATTTATATGGCATATTCTATTATGGAGAGAAAAAGGAGGAGTTTGGGGGAAAGGGAAAAAGTGTAATGGTATGTGAATATATACATTTGTAACAGAATTCAAACGAAGAAGGAGACTTCAAGTTGGACATATATTGAGTTATATTGAATTGATAAGTAAATGTATAAACTCGAGGGTAGAAGTGCATGACATAACTAGATGACTAACTAAACCAGATCAACTCATTCGTTTTTTTATGATTTTATTTCACCTTTCTATTACAAATAGCCACACGATTAGTATCTATTATTTGTTTTTAACCGTATTTCGCTGAAGTTTATTCCCATAGGAATATTTTAATGCATACCTAATAAAGTATTATTTTATTTCAATATATTTCTCTAATTTGTGCGCCAGTTCCATAGTTCCATGACAAATCTTCTCTTTCTTCTTCAGTAACAATAGTACCTTTTGTCCAATGGCAGCACCCCCATTACTGATATTGCAATATTAATAATATTACTATATGGGGTCAATTTAATTAATCAATAACTTTCAATTCATGTGTGCAGATGTACATCTCTCCTTGCATCTTGTCTAAAATCCTGACAGAGAAGAGCTTGTTAATGTAGTCAAGGATCTTGTTCCAGAATTTTTTAATTTTCCTACATTCCCACATGCAATGAATGAAATTGGCTGCATACCGCATTTCAAACATTTGCCTGATTCGTTGGCAGCCATATGTCTGCAATGTGCTGGAGTGATGTAGGCTCTGTGTATTGTGCGGAAATGCACCTATTGAAGATAGGCAGATTGTAAAAGTTTTAGGGATTTTTCATAATGAGTGAGTAGGCATTGAATTTCGCAAATTTGAGGTATGTCTGCTCTCCATTTTGTGAGCAAAATTCCCCACTGAGGTGATGAGATAGTTGGGATCAAATGGGGATATAAATATTTGGTCTTGAAGGAGATATTATTTTTATTTAAACCACTAAGTAAGGAGTCTAATAAAGTTGGATCAGGATCTGCCCTCAGCAACATTTTAAGAGAATCCAAATAATGGCGTATCTGAAGATACATGTAGAAGTGCTGATTCGGAAGGTCAAATCTTTGCTGAAGCTCAGAAAAAGAAAGAATACTGCCTCCAGGATCAAATACTTTAAATGAACAAGAAAGTCCCTTAACGCACCAAATCTGAAATGTGGAGTTGTGTAGAGAGGGAGGGAAAGAGGGGTTTCCCCATAGCGGGATGAATTGGGTAGTATGAGGATTTCGGTTATGTTTTTTGTTAATATCAAGCCATGCTTGATATGTATATTTAAACATTATATTATTTAATATATTATGCGGTATTAAAGTGGATTTTGTCTGAAGAAGCGCAGCTGGAGAATAGGGGTGGAAGAGAGCTTTATCTAAAGCTTTATCCGTATGTTCACTTCTCTCCAATAACCAATCAACAATATAATGGAAAAAAACTGATAAAGAATATGCAAGAATGTCTGGTGTTCCCAAACCTCCTTCTCTTCTTGATGTCTTTAATTTTTGCCCGCTATTCTCTGTCTTTTGTTTTGTCATAAGAATTTTGAGAATAATGCCTCAAGTTTAGTGATATCTTTACGTGTCAAGGAAATAGGGAGCATTTGGATGAAATAAAATTTTTTAGGGAAGATTATACTTTTAATCACTGCTAGCCTTCCTAATAATGACAGAGGTAACGACCTCCAGTTATCAAGGAGTAGAGAAATTTTTCCTATTACTGTTGAATAATTTAAATTATATAAAGATGAGAGATCAGACCCTATATTGATTCCAAGATATTTTATATGTGTAGAGGCTATTTTAAATGAGGGTATGTTTGGTGAAACCGATTGAGACAATGGGGGACCACATAGATGGAGAATTTCTGATTTGGTGATATTGACTTTATATCCTGATACTGAGCCAAATGAGGAAATTAAATCCATGACAGCTGGTAGCGACTGAGATGGATTTGATAAAAAAAGTAATGTATCATCTGCAAATAGTGCTATTTTCAGGTCTACCTTTTCAATAGTAATCCCCTGTACTGCCGTGGAGGAGCGAATCGCAATCGCTAGAGGCTCCATCACTATAGCGAAGAGTAAAGGCGAGAGGGGGCAACCTTGCCTGGTGCCTCTGCTAATTAAGAAGGGAGTAGAGAGATATCCGTTGCATGAAATTTGGGAATAAGGCAGAGAGTATAAGGTCCCCAAAGTATCTATAAATGATATAGGAAAACCAAATCCTTCTAGCGTCAGATACAGAAAAGGCCAGGACACTAGGTCAAAGGCCTTCTCTGCATCCAATGCCAGAACAATCTTAGTATTAACACTCTCTCCCCGAGGATGCCCAATATGCTGAATGACCGACAAGACTCTTCGAACATTCACCACAGAGTGCCTTCCTCTTATAAAGCCAGTCTGGTCAGAATGAATAATACTAGGTAAAAGAATTTTGATTCTTTCATCCAGAATTTTTGTAAACAACTTATAATCGATGTGTAAAAGAGAGATTGGCCTATATGAGCTAGGAAGAGAGAGATCTTTCCCTGGTTTGGGTAAAACCTTTATTATAGCAGAGTTAAAATATTTTGGCAGTTTCTTGTGAACCACTATATGATTATAAAAGCAAAGAAGAGGTGAGAGTAACTTTGGAGCTAATATTTTATAAAACTCACTAGATAGACCGTCAGGGCCTGGTGCTTTAGCTAGTTTTAATTTTTTCAAGGCACTTTGAAGTTCCTCAAGGGTAATTGGGTCAGTAAGTATTTGTCTCGCTTCTAATGTAATTTGAGGTCTATGTAGTATTGACCAAAATAGATCTTCAGTTTGTGTATTTGGGGATATAGGGGGGATTACTTCACTTTGAGTATCCAACTGATCATTTGAGGGGAAGATATTACCAATATCAGAGAGTGCGGGGGTAGAGTATAATGATTCGTAATATTCTATCATAATACTTGTGATTTGACTGTTAGAGTCAGTAACACCGCCATCCGATTTTGAAAGTGGATGTACAGTCATCTGTGGTCTATTGCCTGTGAGCAGAGTTGTGAGAAGCTTCCCTGTCTTATTGCCAAATTTGTGGAACTTATGATTTACTGAAAATAAGTATTTATCGCCCATTATAGTGAGAAATTCATCGAAATGTGTTTTTGCCAGTTGATAAGAAGTTTTTGTTGTCAAATTCGGCGACATTTTAAAATTTTGATAAGCTTCAGTTAGTGCTTGTTGCAATTCGATGTAAGATTTTTCTCTTTGTTTCTTTAGGTTAATGGCATATGAGATTATCACTCCTCGTAAAACTGACTTGGCCGTTTGCCAAAATAAAGCCGGGTCTGTGTCTGCGTGAGAAAGGTTAGCAAGCCTGTATTCTTCCCATGACGATTCTAGTTTTTTACGGAAAGTGATTGACTGAGAAAGATGGGATGGAAATCTCCATATTCTATTGGGGCTATGTTCTAAAGAGATCTGAAGTTCAAACCAGACTAGGGCATGATCAGAAAGAGAGATGGTCTCAATAGTGGAGGACCGTATTTTAGAGAAAATTAATTTTGAAATTAAGGTGTAGTCGATTCGCGATAGAGTATTGTGTACCGCAGATAAACAGGTCTAATCTTTTTCTATAGGGTGAAGGGCTCTCCAAATATCTACTAAATTAAGTCTTTTGGCTAGCATTGGAACTCCAAATTTTGGAAGAGGAGATATTTGTTTTGAGGTATTAGAGCGGTCAAGGTAGGGGGATGAAATTAAATTAAAATCTCCACACAATATTATAGTAGCTGGATCTATAGTAATTAGTTTGGCTAGTATGGTACGATAAAAGGACTTTTTATATATGTTTGGGGCATAGATGTTACATAAATTATATTTAGAACATTTAATTAGAACCTCTGCAAAAACGTATCGACCCTCCGAATCAGCCTCAACATTCAACACCTCCACATTTATGTCTCTTTTGCCTAGTATCACAACTCCTCGTGCTTTTGAGTTAAACGACGCCACAGCTAATATGGACCATTTCAACATTTGAAGATTCTTAGATTCAGCAAGTGTCAAGTGCGTCTCCTGAAGAAAGGCGATATCAATAATATTACAATTGTTTAAGTATAACAAAATTTTCCTGCGTTTTGCTGGGGAATTTATCCCTCCTACATTAAAAGTACCAAATTTTAGTGAAGCCATGGTATTATAAAAACAAGGATAATAAAGCACAAG
This sequence comes from Taudactylus pleione, assembly GCA_031769625.1. Taxonomy (NCBI): domain Eukaryota; kingdom Metazoa; phylum Chordata; class Amphibia; order Anura; family Myobatrachidae; genus Taudactylus; species Taudactylus pleione. Next base: position 1,904,180 of record JAUIMM010000534.1, on the reverse strand, counting down.
ATAATTACCACATTTAAAGTCATTTTCCTATAAGATGCAACATTGAAGGAGGGGTTGAGGAAAGAGACAAGACAGTACAATGGAGGGACAGCGGAAACACAAATCAAAACAAATAGTAAACGAGCAGAATATTGAAGAATAAGTGACTTCAGGTATGCGAAAAAAGACATTACTGAATGAGAACTTATTTGAGCAACCCATCTCATTACCACCTATTCTTGTTATTTATAGGCAAATAAGTTTAGGCAAAATAACAACCCAGGATATGTAGACAATAACGTTATTTTTATTTTTTTTTTGCTATGTATTAATAAGCAGTCTTGAAAAGAGGAACCTTGCGAGTAATACTGTCTGCCATGGGAATCTGTAGTGATCTTGATGGATAAAATGTAAACCAGTGGCTAGGTCCCGAATACTTCAAGTTGGTGTGATAGTTGGGACATCAGAGATATCATGATTCCTTTCTTCATTTTCCTCCTGTAGATAGGCTTTGGCATCTCTTGGGTTTGTGAAGTCTTTGTAAGTGGAACCCTCGAATAAGCGCAGACGAGCTGGGTTCATCAGGGAGAATTTGCGTTTGCTTTGAATAAGAGAGGCGCATACTGGTGCAAATGCTTTTCTCGCTCTAGACAGTTCCACAGAAAAATCCTGGGATATGTATAACTTGTGATCTTCCCATTGCAAGGGAAATTTTTTACGAGAGGCGGACCAAATCACAGCCTTATGCAGGTAATTGAGACATTTGAATAATGTAACCCTTGGTTTGGTGGAAGAAGGGGTATTTCTGCCAATTCTATGGATTCTTTCTATAACTAGATCAGCGCATTCAGATTCAATACCCAGAAGTGAGGGCAGAGTATTCCGAACAAAATGGGATAAGGACGGACTTTTAATTGATTCAGGGATTCCCACTATACGGATGTTATTGCGGCGGGACCTGTTCTCCAGGTCGTCAACTTTGTTCCATAATTGCCAGTTTTCTTTTTCTAAGTTTTGGAAAGATCGTTTAAGTTGAGAGATCTCTTCAAAATTTGCCCCAATTCTGTCTTCAGCTACTGATACCCTATGGGTTAACTGGTGTAACTGAGCGGTGATGTCAGCAACCGCTTGTGTTAGCAGGGGGGTCATGGTCGTTTTGATGGCCTCAACAATGTCACTGTATGTGATAGGGGAATCAAGTGGTCTGCATACCTGCACTGATGCTGTGTCTTGTGTCAGCGTGGGATTTGACTTCTTCGCTGCAGGTGCTCCAGCGGCTTTATCAGCACCCGGTGCCATGTTTGTTTCAGCTCGGCGTTTCTCCTGTCTGGAAGGAAGCGGCTGCGCGGTTTGTGGTGTCTGCAGTTGGGTGAGAAATTTATCCATGGGCAGCTAGGCTGTCAGTCGGTGTTGTTTATTGCCAGCTGGGAGGCTTAAAATTTAGCCGTGAGAATATTTAGGCGGCTGGGGAGACGGAGCTCGTGGAGGTAGCTGCTCACTCCTCCATGCCGGAACCGGAAGTCCAGCTAATATGCCCCAGCTTCTAGTTCACTTCTTATTTATGCTCCAGCTTCTTATTCAATTCTTATTCATGCTCCAGCTTCTTGTTCACTTCTTATTCGTGCTCCAGCTTCTTATTCACTTCTTATTCCTGCTCCAGCTTCTTATTCACTTCTTATTCCTGCTCCAGCTTCTTATTCACTTCCTATTTCTGCTGCAGCTTCTTATTCACTTCCTGTTCCTGCTCCAGCTTCTATTCACTTCTTAATCATGCTCCAGCTTCTTATTCACTTCCTATTCCTGCTCCAGCTTCTTATTCACTTCTTATTCCTGCTCCAGCTTCTTTTTCACTTCCTATTCCTGCTCCAGCTTATTATTCACTTCCTATTCCTGCTCCAGCTTCTTATTCACTTCTTATTCCTGCTCCAGCTTCTTATTCACTTCTTACTCATGTTCCAGCTTCTTATTCACTTCTTATTCCTGCTCCAGCTTCTTATTCGCTTCGTAGTCATGCCCCAGCTTCTTGTTCACTTCTTATTCATGCTCCAGCTTCTTATTCACTTCTTATTCATGCTCCAGCTTCTTGTTCACTTCTTATTCATGCTCCATCTTCTTATTCACTTCTTATTCCTGCTCCAGCTTCTTATTCACTTCTTATTCATTCCCCAACTTCTTATTCACTTCTTATTCCTGCTCCAGCTTCTTATTCACTTCTTATTCCTGCTCCACCTTATTATTCACTTCCTATTCCTGCTCCAGCTTATTATTCACTTCCTATTCCTGCTCCAGCTTCTTATTCACTTCTCGTTCCTGCTCCAGCTTCTTATTCACTTCTTATTCATGCTCCAGCTTCTTATTCACTTTTTATTCCTGCTCCAGCTTCTTATTCACTTCATAGTCATGCCCCAGCTTCTTGTTCACTTCTTATACATGCTCCAGCTTCTTATTCACTTCTTATTCAAGCTCCTGCCTCATATTCACTTCTTATTCCTGCTCCACCTTATTATTCACTTCCTATTCCTGCTCCAGCTTATTATTCACTTAATATTCCTGCTCCAGCTTCTTATTCACTTCTTATTCCTGCTCCAGCTTCTTATTCACTTCTTATTCATGCACCAGCTTCTTATTCACTTATTATTCCTGCACCAGCTTCTTATTCACTTCTTATTCCTGCTCCAGCTTCTTATTCACTTCTTATTCATGCTCCAGCTTCTTATTCACTTCTTATTCCTGCTCCAGCCTCATATTCACTTCTTATTCCTGCTCCTGCTTCTTATTCACTTCTTATTCATGCTCCAGCTTCTTATTCACTTCTTATTCATGCTCCAGCTTCTTATTCATTTCTATTTCCTGCCCCAGCCTCTTATTCCCGCTCCAGCTTCTTATTCATGCCTCAGCTTCTTATTCACTTCTTATTCCTGCTCCAGCTTCTTCTTCACTTCTTATTCATGCCCCATCTTCTTATTCACTTCTTATTCATGCTCCAGCTTCTTATTCACTTCTCATTCATACTCCAGCCTCTTATTCACTTATTCGTGTTCCAGCTTCTTATTCACTTATTCGTGCTCTAGCTTCTTTTCACTTCTTATTCCTGCTCCAGCTTCTTATTCACTTCTTATTCATGCTGAGGACCTCATTCAGACCCACTCGCTAGATGTATTTGCTCGCTCAATGCATATGCAAATTCGGGAAGGCAGGCGATCGCATGGCAAGGCATTACCACCCACTATGTCTTGGCGTGTGATCACTTTGTGTATGCAGATGCCCACCAGCCTCTCTAAAGACGCCCACTTGCGCACGTCATATACAGGAATTGTCTGTAATCATCGGTACATCGAGGAGTATCAGAAGCGAACGCAGCACTTGTGATTGACTATACCCTACCGCAAGCACTGCGAGCACTTCAGTGTGAAATGCAGGTGACGTGTACTATGGTGCTGCCTGTTAATTATGCACGCTTCTGAAATGGCGTTAAGACTTTCAGGCACACCTGTGTTCACACCTCCACTCCCTCGTTTCTAGTGGCCTGCCCGTTACCACCCACAAACATCTTGTCACTCATTCACCCGGGCTGTCTATGCATGGTGAGTGTACAGTTCCCGATCGCTCGCACTGGTTTGCACACACGCACTGCGATGCCTACGCATGCGCAGAATGCAAACATCGGCTTCCTGTGTGTGAATACTTCCTAGCGAGCGGGTCTGAATCAGGTCCTCAGCTTCTTATTCACTTCTTATTCATGCTCCAGCTTCTTATTCACTTCTTATTCATGCTCCAGCCTCTTATTCACTTCGTATTCCTGCTCCAGCTTCTTATTCACATCCTATTCCTACACCAGCCTCTTATTCACTTCTTATTCCTGCTCCAGCTTCTTATTCACTTCTTATTCCTGCTCCAGCTTCTTATTCACTTCCTATTTCTGCTCCAGCTTCTTATTCACTTCCTGTTCCTGCTCCAGCTTCTTATTCACTTCTTATTCATGCTCCAGCTTCTTATTCACTTCTTATTCCTGCTCCAGCTTCTTATTCACTTCTTATTCCTGCTCCAGCTTCTTATTCACTTCCTATTCCTGCTCCAGCTTCTTGTTTACTTCCTATTCCTGCTCCAGCTTATTATTCACTTCCTATTCCTGCTCCAGCTTCTTATTCACTTCTTATTCCTACTCCAGCTTCTTATTCACTTCTTATTCATGCTCCAGCTTCTTATTCACTTCTTATTCCTGCTCCAGCTTCTTATTCACTTCGTAGTCATGCCCCAGCTTCTTCTTTTTTTTTTTTTTTAAACATATTTTTATTAATGTTTTCAAATCTTATACAAAGACTTTACATAGAAGATATAGCATAAAGATTTACGAATGATAATGTAAAGTTAACAGCATGCAAGAATCTCAGGAAAGTAATAAAGATTAATATTCAAATATGTCCTGGGTAAACCCAAAGAGGAGACAAAGAACATTCCTAAGTTTATATATGATTAATAAAGACCTATGTCTCATGCCTCAAAGCATGAGTAAAGAAAAAAAGTAAAAGAAAAGGAAGGGGGGGGGGGGATATAAGGAAGACAAGGGAAAACACATAAGGAGTTATGAGGTGTGGTGTTTTGTTATATATCAATATACTTAAAGTAGAATGATTGATGTAGAAGTATATTAATAATAATTTTCACACTACTTTTTAAAATACTCTATCATTGTTGCCAGCTTATTTATCATCATAATTCAGCATATTTCAGGAGAGGTGCTTGAGCAAATACCAATCTGTGTTCTCGAAGAGTTTGGATATGTGCTGCTGAGTTGGGATATCTAGTGAATCAATGTATTTTTCCCATGTTATGTAGAATTTTTCAACCCCTTTTTCGATGTCTGGTATTGTGGCTTTTCTATCATAATATAGCGATTGTAGTAATTTTTGTTTAACCAACATTAAGGAGGGTGCTAATTTAGTAGTCCAATGAATTAAAATGGCTTTTTTCCCCAAAGTGAGTATGATCGTAAGTAAAGGGATGTGAAAATTTTTGTGTGAACCTAGATCCCAATTTCTAAAATTTAGGTTTAGGCATGCCAATGGATCAGGGAAAATCCTGGCAGAAGAAGAAAGAGAAGATTTGTCATGGACAAATAAATAATAGATATTAATCGTGTGGCTATTTGTAATAGAAAGGTGAAATAAAATCATAAAAAACCCCTGCCGTGTGAATTGATTTCTTATTAATTTTATTAATCGATTCCCATGTTCAAAAGGAGGGAAGGGGAGGGGTGTAAGTATAAATTCTTACACTGCTTGATTAATTGGTACTGGTGTTTCAAGATTAGAAGTCTATGAGAATTATTCAACAAAATTGGCAGTATCTTATTATTTAGTTGATACAAATTTATTGTTAGGTTGTCCTCATAGAATCGCTACCTTGTTATACATAGTAGCAGTATTCAACTGTCTGTGGTTTTATTCTACTGACTGTATCGGTTTACCAAACATAAACACTGAAACGCTGTTGTCAGTTGTTGCTGTTATTAATCCATAAATATAGAACCAAACCCCTCCGTTTTAAATGTCCTGTAACTGGACAAGCATATATTTATTAAATGCTAGTGCACAGAAAAATGCACTTATCGTAGTGCTGACAGAACTGATCTGATTGTTTAAACAGAGTCTCAGACTTAATTGCTGATATTTAAATCAATCAGAAGTGCCGCACATTCGTATAATCACCGTGTAACCTGTTGTCCTATAACTGGACAAATGAACAGTTAATAGATGTTAATATACAGAGGAACGCATTTTTAATGGTACTAATAAATCAGACCTGATCGCAAATAACACATATACTGATTTGATTTTGGATATTAAACATTCAGATATGATATGCGTTCACATTGTCACAAAATAATATAATGTCCTGTAACTGGACAATTAGTTAGATGAACTCCTAGTCAGTGTAGATCATAGGTGTCACACGGCGGGTGTAACACCATATGATATGCGTTCATGTGGTCACAAAATGATATAGTGTCCTGTAACTGGACAGTTAGTTAAATAAACTCCTAATTAATATAGAGCATGGGTGTCACACGGCGGGTGTAACGCTGACGCGCGTTTCGCTGCTAAGCTTTATCACAGGCAAGACGATTGCCTACACTGCCCTCCAATATATTCATAATCAAGGACCAATGACGTTGCGTACTCCGGTCACGTGGTTTCATAGACCAATCAGGTAACTGTTTACAAGTCTGCTGTATTAACAGCAATTCAACCACTTGGGGCTGCAGTTTCAAGGAAAGAGAAAGGTTTGTCATTAGAGATATAGGTAATCATGGCAACTGATGCCAAAGCTATATTAGTGTATAAGTGTATTTAATCATTAGGAGAAGTATATCCTTCTTCATATAGCGGATAGAGTATTAAGTAGTAAAGAGCAGTAATTAGTTACAAATATTACCTACCAAAACACATAATATAAATCCCATCACTATTATAAATTAATTTAAATACACTAAAATTAGAATAATAATAAATTGAAAATTAATAAATAAAAAACTAAAAACCTATATAACATATAAATATTCCAGTGACATAAATATAACTAATATAAATTATCCCTTAATAAACCAGTGTTATAAATAAATTGATTTGATAAAGTTGATTACTGTGACATAAACAAACAAATATAATAAATGTGATAGATTGTATATGATTGTTATCACAATCAAATGTGATATGAAAAAAGTGAGAAGGGAATCGCTAAATTACTGATATATATTCATCAAAGTGTAGGTGAAGTAGATAGAAAATATGGTGATAAAAGAATGTATATTCCTACATAATACTTAAAATATAAGTAGGAGTGAAAAATAAATAAAAGTGAGAAAAATCCTTATAAACGTGAGGTGACTGCAAAGAAAAAGTGGACGCAAAATAACATAACACTATATTGTCAATATCAAAATGTACATATATAAATAAAATTAATGCTATTTGTGGGATTTAAATATTATCAATCTGTTGCATTACAGCTTAATGTGCTCTCATAGATATATAGACATGTGTAGACGTAACACTTAACCTACTTATTCCATAAAAAATATCATATAATTCGAATATTTAATAAATAGTGATATAAATCATATAATAATGGTAGGAGTAATCCTTCCAAGTGGCATCTTTACAATAAATAGTCAAATTAGTCCTGTTTCTCACTATTATTACAGTGGTTCCCTTCCATAATGTTCTACTCATAATCATTAAGATCAAAAAGTGTCAGAATACTAAGATATTTAGATCGGAATTCTGAATGAATTATTATTCGAATAAGACCCTCATTACTAAGCATTTATACCATATATATTATTTATATGGCATATTCTATTATGGAGAGAAAAAGGAGGAGTTTGGGGGAAAGGGAAAAAGTGTAATGGTATGTGAATATATACATTTGTAACAGAATTCGAACGAAGAAGGAGACTTCAAGTTGGACATATATTGAGTTATATTGAATTGATAAGTAAATGTATAAACTCGAGGGTAGAAGTGCATGACATAACTAGATGACTAACTAAACCAGATCAACTCATTCGTTTTTTTATGATTTTATTTCACCTTTCTATTACAAATAGCCACACGATTAGTATCTATTATTTATTTTTAACCTTATTTCGCTGAAGTTTATTCCCATAGGAATATTTTAATGCATACCTAATAAAGTATTATTTTATTTCAATATATTTCTCTAATTTGTGCGCCAGTTCCATGACAAATCTTCTCTTTCTTCTTCAGTAACAATAGTACCTTTTGTCCAATGGCAGCACCCCCATTACTGATATTGCAATATTAATAATATTACTATATGGGGTCAATTTAATTAATCAATAACTTTCAATTCATGTGTGCAGATGTACATCTCTCCTTGCATCTTGTCTAAAATCCTGACAGAGAAGAGCTTGTTAATGTAGTCAAGGATCTTGTTCCAGAATTTTTTAATTTTCCTACATTCCCACATGCAATGAATGAAATTGGCTGCATACCGCATTTCAAACATTTGCCTGATTCGTTGGCAGCCATATGTCTGCGTTGTGCTGGAGTGATGTAGGCTCTGTGTATTGTGCGGAAATGCACCTATTGAAGATAGGCAGATTGTAAAAGTTTTAGGGATTTTTCATAATGAGTGAGTAGGCATTGAATTTCGCAAATTTGAGGTATGTCTGCTCTCCATTTTGTGAGCAAAATTCCCCACTGAGGTGATGAGATAGTTGGGATCAAATGGGGATATAAATATTTGGTCTTGAAGGAGATATTATTTTTATTTAAACCACTAAGTAAGGAGTCTAATGAAGTTGGATCAGGATCTGCCCTCAGCAACATTTTAAGAGAATCCAAATAATGGCGTATCTGAAGATACATGTAGAAGTGCTGATTCAGAAGGTCAAATCTTCGCTGAAGCTCAGAAAAAGAAAGAATACTGCCTCCAGGATCAAATACTTTAAATGAACAAGAAAGTCCCTTAACGCACCAAATCTGAAATGTGGAGTTGTGTAGAGAGGGAGGGAAAGAGGGGTTTCCCCATAGCGGGATGAATTGGGTAGTATGAGGATTTCGGTTATGTTTTTTGTTAATATCAAGCCATGCTTGATATGTATATTTAAACATTATATTATTTAATATATTATGCGGTATTAAAGTGGATTTTGTCTGAAGAAGCGCAGCTGGAGAATAGGGGTGGAAGAGAGCTTTATCTAAAGCTTTATCCGTATGTTCACTTCTCTCCAATAACCAATCAACAATATAACGGAAAAAAACTGATAAAGAATATGCAAGAATGTCTGGTGTTCCCAAACCTCCTTCTCTTCTTGATGTCTTTAATTTTTGCCCGCTATTCTCTGTCTTTTGTTTTGTCATAAGAATTTTGAGAATAATGCCTCAAGTTTAGTGATATCTTTACGTGTCAAGGAAATAGGGAGCATTTGGATGAAATAAAATTTTTTAGGGAAGATTATACTTTTAATCACTGCTAGCCTTCCTAATAATGATAGAGGTAACGACCTCCAGTTATCAAGGAGTAGAGAAATTTTTCCTATTACTGTTGAATAATTTAAATTATATAAAGATGAGAGATCAGACCCTATATTGATTCCAAGATATTTTATATGTGTAGAGGCTATTTTAAATGAGGGTATGTTTGGTGAAACCGATTGAGACAATGGGGGACCACATAGATGGAGAATTTCTGATTTGGTGATATTGACTTTATATCCTGATACTGAGCCAAATGAGGAAATTAAATCCATGACAGCTGGTAGCGACTGAGATGGATTTGATAAAAAAAGTAATGTATCATCTGCAAATAGTGCTATTTTCAGGTCTACCTTTTCAATAGTAATCCCCTGTACTGCCGTGGAGGAGCGAATCGCAATCGCTAGAGGCTCCATCACTATAGCAAAGAGTAAAGGCGAGAGGGGTAACCTTGCCTGGTGCCTCTGCTAATTAAGAAGGGAGTAGAGAGATATCCGTTGCATGAAATTTGGGAATAAGGCAGAGAGTATAAGGTCCCCAAAGTATCTATAAATGATATAGGAAAACCAAATCCTTCTAGCATCAGATACAGAAAAGGCCAGGACACTAGGTCAAAGGCCTTCTCTGCATCCAATGCCAGAACAATCTTAGTATTAACACTCTCTCCCCGAGGATGCCCAATATGCTGAATGACCGACAAGACTCTTCGAACATTCACCACAGAGTGCCTTCCTCTTATAAAGCCAGTCTGGTCAGAATGAATAATACTAGGTAAAAGAATTTTGATTCTTTCAGCCAGAATTTTTGTAAACAACTTATAATCGATGTTTAAAAGAGAGATTGGCCTATATGAGCTAGGAAGAGAGAGATCTTTCCCTGGTTTGGGTAAAACCTTTATTATAGCAGAGTTAAAATATTTTGGCAGTTTCTTGTGAACCACTATATGATTATAAAAGCAAAGAAGAGGTGAGAGTAACTTTGGAGCTAATATTTTATAAAACTCACTAGATAGACCGTCAGGGCCTGGTGCTTTAGCTAGTTTTAATTTTTTCAAGGCACTTTGAAGTTCCTCAAGGGTAATTGGGTCAGTAAGTATTTGTCTCGCTTCTAATGTAATTTGAGGTCTATGTAGTATTGACCAAAATAGATCTTCAGTTTGTGTATTTGGGGATATAGGGGGGATTACTTCACTTTGAGTATCCAACTGATCATTTGAGGGGAAGATATTACCAATATCAGAGAGTGCGGGGGTAGAGTATAATGATTCGTAATATTCTATCATAATACTTGTGATTTGACTGTTAGAGTCAGTAACACCGCCATCCGATTTTGAAAGTGGATGTACAGTCATCTGTGGTCTATTGCCTGTGAGCAGAGTTGTGAGAAGCTTCCCTGTCTTATTGCCAAATTTGTGGAACTTATGATTTACTGAAAATAAGTATTTATCGCCCATTATAGTGAGAAATTCATCGAAATGTGTTTTTGCCAGTTGATAAGAAGTTTTTGTTGTCAAATTCGGCGACATTTTAAAATTTTGATAAGCTTCAGTTAGTGCTTGTTGCAATTCGATGTAAGATTTTTCTCTTTGTTTCTTTAGGTTAATGGCATATGAGATTATCACTCCTCGTAAAACTGACTTGGCCGTTTGCCAAAATAAAGCCGGGTCTGTGTCTGCGTGAGAAAGGTTAGCAAGCCTGTATTCTTCCCATGACGATTCTAGTTTTTTACGGAAAGTGATTGACTGAGAAAGATGGGATGGAAATCTCCATATTCTATTGGGGCTATGTTCTAAAGAGATCTGAAGTTCAACCCAGACTAGGGCATGATCAGAAAGAGAGATGGTCTCAATAGTGGAGGACCGTATTTTAGAGAAAATAAATTTTGAAATTAAGGTGTAGTCGATTCGCGATAGAGTATTGTGTACCGCAGATAAACAGGTCTAATCTTTTTCTATAGGGTGAAGGGCTCTCCAAATATCTACTAAATTAAGTCTTTTGGCTAGCATTGGAACTCCAAATTTTGGAAGAGGAGATATTTGTTTTGAGGTATTAGAGCGGTCAAGGTAGGGGGACGAAATTAAATTAAAATCTCCACACAATATTATAGTAGCTGGATCTATAGTAATTAGTTTGGCTAGTATGGTACGATAAAAGGACTTTTTATATATGTTTGGGGCATAGATGTTACATAAATTATATTTAGAACATTTAATTAGAACCTCTGCAAAAACGTATCGACCCTCCGAATCAGCCTCAACATTCAACACCTCCACATTTATGTCTCTTTTGCCTAGTATCACAACTCCTCGTGCTTTTGAGTTAAACGACGCCACAGCTAATATGGACCATTTCAACATTTGAAGATTCTTAGATTCAGCAAGTGTCAAGTGCGTCTCCTGAAGAAAGGCGATATCAATAATATTACAATTGTTTAAGTATAACAAAATTTTCCTGCGTTTTGCTGGGGAATTTATCCCTCCTACATTAAAAGTACCAAATTTTAGTGAAGCCATGGTATTATAAAAACAAGGATAATAAAGCACAAGATAATTACCACATTTAAAGTCATTTTCCTATAAGATGCAACATTGAAGGAGGGGTTGAGGAAAGAGACAAGACAGTACAATGGAGGGACAGCGGAAACACAAATCAAAACAAATAGTAAACGAGCAGAATATTGAAGAATAAGTGACTTCAGGTATGCGAAAAAAGACATTACTGAATGAGAACTTATTTGAGCAACCCATCTCATTACCACCTATTCTTGTTATTTATAGGCAAATAAGTTTAGGCAAAATAACAACCCAGGATATGTAGACAATAACGTTATTTTTATTTTTTTTTTGCTATGTATTAATAAGCAGTCTTGAAAAGAGGAACCTTGCGAGTAATACTGTCTGCCATGGGAATCTGTAGTGATCTTGATGGATAAAATGTAAACCAGTGGCTAGGTCCCGAATACTTCAAGTTGGTGTGATAGTTGGGACATCAGAGATATCATGATTCCTTTCTTCATTTTCCTCCTGTAGATAGGCTTTGGCATCTCTTGGGTTTGTGAAGTCTTTGTAAGTGGAACCCTCGAATAAGCGCAGACGAGCTGGGTTCATCAGGGAGAATTTGCGTTTGCTTTGAATAAGAGAGGCGCATACTGGTGCAAATGCTTTTCTCGCTCTAGACAGTTCCACAGAAAAATCCTGGGATATGTATAACTTGTGATCTTCCCATTGCAAGGGAAATTTTTTACGAGAGGCGGACCAAATCACAGCCTTATGCAGGTAATTGAGACATTTGAATAATGTAACCCTTGGTTTGGTGGAAGAAGGGGTATTTCTGCCAATTCTATGGATTCTTTCTATAACTAGATCAGCGCATTCAGATTCAATACCCAGAAGTGAGGGCAGAGTATTCCGAACAAAATGGGATAAGGACGGACTTTTAATTGATTCAGGGATTCCCACTATACGGATGTTATTCCGGCGGGACCTGTTCTCCAGGTCGTCAACTTTGTTCCATAATTGCCAGTTTTCTTTTTCTAAGTTTTGGAAAGATCGTTTAAGTTGAGAGATCTCTTCAAAATTTGCCCCAATTCTGTCTTCAGCTACTGATACCCTATGGGTTAACTGGTGTAACTGAGCGGTGATGTCAGCAACCGCTTGTGTTAGCAGGGGGGTCATGGTCGTTTTGATGGCCTCAACAATGTCACTGTATGTGATAGGGGAATCAAGTGGTCTGCATACCTGCGCTGATGCTGTGTCTTGTGTCAGCGTGGGATTTGACTTCTTCGCTGCAGGTGCTCCAGCGGCTTTATCAGCACCCGGCGCCATGTTTGTTTCAGCTCGGCGTTTCTCCTGTCTGGAAGGAAGCGGCTGCGCGGTTTGTGGTGTCTGCAGTTGGGTGAGAAATTTATCCATGGGCAGCTAGGCTGTCAGTCGGTGTTGTTTATTGCCAGCTGGGAGGCTTAAAATTTAGCCGTGAGAATATTTAGGCGGCTGGGGAGACGGAGCTCGTGGAGGTAGCTGCTCACTCCTCCATGCCGGAACCGGAAGTCCAGCTAATATGCCCCAGCTTCTAGTTCACTTCTTATTTATGCTCCAGCTTCTTATTCAATTCTTATTCATGCTCCAGCTTCTTGTTCACTTCTTATTCGTGCTCCAGCTTCTTATTCACTTCTTATTCCTGCTCCAGCTTCTTATTCACTTCTTATTCCTGCTCCAGCTTCTTATTCACTTCCTATTTCTGCTGCAGCTTCTTATTCACTTCCTGTTCCTGCTCCAGCTTCTATTCACTTCTTAATCATGCTCCAGCTTCTTATTCACTTCCTATTCCTGCTCCAGATTCTTATTCACTTCTTATTCCTGCTCCAGCTTCTTTTTCACTTCCTATTCCTGCTCCAGCTTATTATTCACTTCCTATTCCTGCTCCAGCTTCTTATTCACTTCTTATTCCTGCTCCAGCTTCTTATTCACTTCTTACTCATGTTCCAGCTTCTTATTCACTTCTTATTCCTGCTCCAGCTTCTTATTCGCTTCGTAGTCATGCCCCAGCTTCTTGTTCACTTCTTATTCATGCTCCAGCTTCTTTTTCACTTCTTATTCATGCTCCAGCTTCTTGTTCACTTCTTATTCGTGCTCCAGCTTCTTATTCACTTCTTATTCCTGCTCCAGCTTCTTATTCACTTCTTATTCATGCTCCATCTTCTTATTCACTTCTTATTCCTGCTCCAGCCTCATATTCACTTCTTATTCCTGCTCCAGCTTTTTATTCACTTCTTATTCATGCTCCAGCTTCTTATTCACTTCTTATTCATGCTCCATCTTCTTATTCACTTCTTATTCCTGCTCCAGCTTCTTATTCACTTCTTATTAATTCCCCAACTTCTTATTCACTTCTTATTCCTGCTCCAGCTTCTTATTCACTTCTTATTCCTGCTCCACCTTATTATTCACTTCCTATTCCTGCTCCAGCTTATTATTCACTTCCTATTCCTGCTCCAGCTTCTTATTCACTTCTCGTTCCTGCTCCAGCTTCTTATTCACTTCTTATTCATGCTCCAGCTTCTTATTCACTTTTTATTCCTGCTCCAGCTTCTTATTCACTTCATAGTCATGCCCCAGCTTCTTGTTCACTTCTTATACATGCTCCAGCTTCTTATTCACTTCTTATTCAAGCTCCTGCCTCATATTCACTTCTTATTCCTGCTCCACCTTATTATTCACTTCCTATTCCTGCTCCAGCTTATTATTCACTTAATATTCCTGCTCCAGCTTCTTATTCACTTCTTATTCCTGCTCCAGCTTCTTATTCACTTCTTATTCATGCACCAGCTTCTTATTCACTTATTATTCCTGCACCAGCTTCTTATTCACTTCTTATTCCTGCTCCAGCTTCTTATTCACTTCTTATTCATGCTCCAGCTTCTTATTCACTTCTTATTCCTGCTCCAGCCTCATATTCACTTCTTATTCCTGCTCCAGCTTCTTATTCACTTCTTATTCATGCTCCAGCTTCTTATTCACTTCTTATTCATGCTCCAGCTTCTTATTCACTTCTTATTCCTGCCCCAGCCTCTTATTCCCGCTCCAGCTTCTTATTCATGCCTCAGCTTCTTATTCACTTCTTATTCCTGCTCCAGCTTCTTCTTCACTTCTTATTCATGCCCCATCTTCTTATTCACTTCTTATTCATGCTCCAGCTTCTTATTCACTTCTCATTCATACTCCAGCCTCTTATTCACTTATTCGTGTTCCAGCTTCTTATTCACTTATTCGTGCTCTAGCTTCTTTTCACTTCTTATTCCTGCTCCAGCTTCTTATTCACTTCTTATTCATGCTGAGGACCTCATTCAGACCCACTCGCTAGATGTATTTGCTCGCTCAATGCATATGCAAATTCGGGAAGGCAGGCGATCGCATGGCAAGGCATTACCACCCACTATGTCTTGGCGTGTGATCACTTTGTGTATGCAGATGCCCACCAGCCTCTCTAAAGACGCCCACTTGCGCACGTCATATACAGGAATTGTCTGTAATCATCGGTACATCGAGGACCATCAGAAGCGAACGCAGCACTTGTGATTGACTATACCCTACCGCAAGCACTGCGAGCACTTCAGTGTGAAATGCAGGTGACGTGTACTATGGTGCTGCCTGTTAATTATGCACGCTTCTGAAATGGCGTTAAGACTTTCAGGCACACCTGTGTTCACACCTCCACTCCCTCGTTTCTAGTGGCCTGCCCGTTACCACCCACAAACATCTTGTCACTCATTCACCCGGGCTGTCTATGCATGGTGAGTGTACAGTTCCCGATCGCTCGCACTGGTTTGCACACACGCACTGCGATGCCTACGCATGCGCAGAATGCAAACATCGGCTTCCTGTGTGTGAATACTTCCTAGCGAGTGGGTCTGAATCAGGTCCTCAGCTTCTTATTCACTTCTTATTCATGCTCCAGCTTCTTATTCACTTCTTATTCATGCTCCAGCCTCTTATTCACTTCTTATTCCTGCTCCAGCTTCTTATTCACTTCTTATTCCTGCTCCAGCTTCTTATTCACTTCCTATTTCTGCTCCAGCTTCTTATTCACTTCCTGTTCCTGCTCCAGCTTCTTATTCACTTCTTATTCATGCTCCAGCTTCTTATTCACTTCTTATTCCTGCTCCAGCTTCTTATTCACTTCTTATTCCTGCTCCAGCTTCTTATTCACTTCCTATTCCTGCTCCAGCTTCTTGTTTACTTCCTATTCCTGCTCCAGCTTATTATTCACTTCCTATTCCTGCTCCAGCTTCTTATTCACTTCTTATTCCTACTCCAGCTTCTTATTCACTTCTTATTCATGCTCCAGCTTCTTATTCACTTCTTATTCCTGCTCCAGCTTCTTATTCACTTCGTAGTCATGCCCCAGCTTCTTCTTTTTTTTTTTTTTTAAACATATTTTTATTAATGTTTTCAAATCTTATACAAAGACTTTACATAGAAGATATAGCATAAAGATTTACGAATGATAATGTAAAGTTAACAGCATGCAAGAATCTCAGGAAAGTAATAAAGATTAATATTCAAATATGTCCTGGGTAAACCCAAAGAGGAGACAAAGAACATTCCTAAGTTTATATATGATTAATAAAGACCTATGTCTCATGCCTCAAAGCATGAGTAAAGAAAAAAAGTAAAAGAAAAGGAAGGGGGGGGGGATATAAGGAAGACAAGGGAAAACACATAAGGAGTTATGAGGTGTGGTGTTTTGTTATATATCAATATACTTAAAGTAGAATGATTGATGTAGAAGTATATTAATAATAATTTTCACACTACTTTTTAAAATACTCTATCATTGTTGCCAGCTTATTTATCATCATAATTCAGCATATTTCAGGAGAGGTGCTTGAGCAAATACCAATCTGTGTTCTCGAAGAGTTTGGATATGTGCTGCTGAGTTGGGATATCTAGTGAATCAATGTATTTTTCCCATGTTATGTAGAATTTTTCAACCCCTTTTTCGATGTCTGGTATTGTGGCTTTCTATCATAATATAGCGATTGTAGTAATTTTTGTTTAACCAACATTAAGGAGGGTGCTAATTTAGGAGTCCAATGAATTAAAATGGCTTTTTTCCCCAAAGTGAGTATGATCGTAAGTAAAGGGATGTGAAAATTTTTGTGTGAACCTAGATCCCAATTTCTAAAATTTAGGTTTAGGCATGCCAATGGATCAGGGAAAATCCTGGCAGAAGAAGAAAGAGAAGATTTGTCATGGACAAATAAATAATAGATATTAATCGTGTGGCTATTTGTAATAGAAAGGTGAAATAAAATCATAAAAAACCCCTGCCGTGTGAATTGATTTCTTATTAATTTTATTAATCGATTCCCATGTTCAAAAGGAGGGAAGGGGAGGGGTGTAAGTATAAATTCTTACACTGCTTGATTAATTGGTACTGGTGTTTCAAGATTAGAAGTCTATGAGAATTATTCAACAAAATTGGCAGTATCTTATTATTTAGTTGATACAAATTTATTGTTAGGTTGTCCTCATAGAATCGCTACCTTGTTATACATAGTAGCAGTATTCAACTGTCTGTGGTTTTATTCTACTGACTGTATCGGTTTACCAAACATAAACACTGAAACGCTGTTGTCAGTTGTTGCTGTTATTAATCCATAAATATAGAACCAAACCCCTCCGTTTTAAATGTCCTGTAACTGGACAAGCATATATTTATTAAATGCTAGTGCACAGAAAAATGCACTTATCGTAGTGCTGACAGAACTGATCTGATTGTTTAAACAGAGTCTCAGACTTAATTGCTGATATTTAAATCAATCAGAAGTGCCGCACATTCGTATAATCACCGTGTAACCTGTTGTCCTATAACTGGACAAATGAACAGTTAATAGATGTTAATATACAGAGGAACGCATTTTTAATGGTACTAATAAATCAGACCTGATCGCAAATAACACATATACTGATTTGATTTTGGATATTAAACATTCAGATATGATATGCGTTCACATTGTCACAAAATAATATAATGTCCTGTAACTGGACAATTAGTTAGATGAACTCCTAGTCAGTGTAGATCATAGGTGTCACACGGCGGGTGTAACACCATATGATATGCGTTCATGTGGTCACAAAATGATATAGTGTCCTGTAACTGGACAGTTAGTTAAATAAACTCCTAATTAATATAGAGCATGGGTGTCACACGGCGGGTGTAACGCTGACGCGCGTTTCGCTGCTAAGCTTTATCACAGGCAAGACGATTGCCTACACTGCCCTCCAATATATTCATAATCAAGGACCAATGACGTTGCGTACTCCGGTCACGTGGTTTCATAGACCAATCAGGTAACTGTTTACAAGTCTGCTGTATTAACAGCAATTCAACCACTTGGGGCTGCAGTTTCAAGGAAAGAGAAAGGTTTGTCATTAGAGATATAGGTAATCATGGCAACTGATGCCAAAGCTATATTAGTGTATAAGTGTATTTAATCATTAGGAGAAGTATATCCTTCTTCATATAGCGGATAGAGTATTAAGTAGTAAAGAGCAGTAATTAGTTACAAATATTACCTACCAAAACACATAATATAAATCCCATCACTATTATAAATTAATTTAAATACACTAAAATTAGAATAATAATAAATTGAAAATTAATAAATAAAAAACTAAAAACCTATATAACATATAAATATTCCAGTGACATAAATATAACTAATATAAATTATCCCTTAATAAACCAGTGTTATAAATAAATTGATTTGATAAAGTTGATTACTGTGACATAAACAAACAAATATAATAAATGTGATAGATTGTATATGATTGTTATCACAATCAAATGTGATATGAAAAAAGTGAGAAGGGAATCGCTAAATTACTGATATATATTCATCAAAGTGTAGGTGAAGTAGATAGAAAATATGGTGATAAAAGAATGTATATTCCTACATAATACTTAAAATATAAGTAGGAGTGAAAAATAAATAAAAGTGAGAAAAATCCTTATAAACGTGAGGTGACTGCAAAGAAAAAGTGGACGCAAAATAACATAACACTATATTGTCAATATCAAAATGTACATATATAAATAAAATTAATGCTATTTGTGGGATTTAAATATTATCAATCTGTTGCATTACAGCTTAATGTGCTCTCATAGATATATAGACATGTGTAGACGTAACACTTAACCTACTTATTCCATAAAAAATATCATATAATTCGAATATTTAATAAATAGTGATATAAATCATATAATAATGGTAGGAGTAATCCTTCCAAGTGGCATCTTTACAATAAATAGTCAAATTAGTCCTGTTTCTCACTATTATTACAGTGGTTCCCTTCCATAATGTTCTACTCATAATCATTAAGATCAAAAAGTGTCAGAATACTAAGATATTTAGATCGGAATTCTGAATGAATTATTATTCGAATAAGACCCTCATTACTAAGCATTTATACCATATATATTATTTATATGGCATATTCTATTATGGAGAGAAAAAGGAGGAGTTTGGGGGAAAGGGAAAAAGTGTAATGGTATGTGAATATATACATTTGTAACAGAATTCGAACGAAGAAGGAGACTTCAAGTTGGACATATATTGAGTTATATTGAATTGATAAGTAAATGTATAAACTCGAGGGTAGAAGTGCATGACATAACTAGATGACTAACTAAACCAGATCAACTCATTCGTTTTTTTATGATTTTATTTCACCTTTCTATTACAAATAGCCACACGATTAGTATCTATTATTTATTTTTAACCTTATTTCGCTGAAGTTTATTCCCATAGGAATATTTTAATGCATACCTAATAAAGTATTATTTTATTTCAATATATTTCTCTAATTTGTGCGCCAGTTCCATGACAAATCTTCTCTTTCTTCTTCAGTAACAATAGTACCTTTTGTCCAATGGCAGCACCCCCATTACTGATATTGCAATATTAATAATATTACTATATGGGGTCAATTTAATTAATCAATAACTTTCAATTCATGTGTGCAGATGTACATCTCTCCTTGCATCTTGTCTAAAATCCTGACAGAGAAGAGCTTGTTAATGTAGTCAAGGATCTTGTTCCAGAATTTTTTAATTTTCCTACATTCCCACATGCAATGAATGAAATTGGCTGCATACCGCATTTCAAACATTTGCCTGATTCGTTGGCAGCCATATGTCTGCGTTGTGCTGGAGTGATGTAGGCTCTGTGTATTGTGCGGAAATGCACCTATTGAAGATAGGCAGATTGTAAAAGTTTTAGGGATTTTTCATAATGAGTGAGTAGGCATTGAATTTCGCAAATTTGAGGTATGTCTGCTCTCCATTTTGTGAGCAAAATTCCCCACTGAGGTGATGAGATAGTTGGGATCAAATGGGGATATAAATATTTGGTCTTGAAGGAGATATTATTTTTATTTAAACCACTAAGTAAGGAGTCTAATGAAGTTGGATCAGGATCTGCCCTCAGCAACATTTTAAGAGAATCCAAATAATGGCGTATCTGAAGATACATGTAGAAGTGCTGATTCGGAAGGTCAAATCTTCGCTGAAGCTCAGAAAAAGAAAGAATACTGCCTCCAGGATCAAATACTTTAAATGAACAAGAAAGTCCCTTAACGCACCAAATCTGAAATGTGGAGTTGTGTAGAGAGGGAGGGAAAGAGGGGTTTCCCCATAGCGGGATGAATTGGGTAGTATGAGGATTTCGGTTATGTTTTTTGTTAATATCAAGCCATGCTTGATATGTATATTTAAACATTATATTATTTAATATATTATGCGGTATTAAAGTGGATTTTGTCTGAAGAAGCGCAGCTGGAGAATAGGGGTGGAAGAGAGCTTTATCTAAAGCTTTATCCGTATGTTCACTTCTCTCCAATAACCAATCAACAATATAACGGAAAAAAACTGATAAAGAATATGCAAGAATGTCTGGTGTTCCCAAACCTCCTTCTCTTCTTGATGTCTTTAATTTTTGCCCGCTATTCTCTGTCTTTTGTTTTGTCATAAGAATTTTGAGAATAATGCCTCAAGTTTAGTGATATCTTTACGTGTCAAGGAAATAGGGAGCATTTGGATGAAATAAAATTTTTTAGGGAAGATTATACTTTTAATCACTGCTAGCCTTCCTAATAATGATAGAGGTAACGACCTCCAGTTATCAAGGAGTAGAGAAATTTTTCCTATTACTGTTGAATAATTTAAATTATATAAAGATGAGAGATCAGACCCTATATTGATTCCAAGATATTTTATATGTGTAGAGGCTATTTTAAATGAGGGTATGTTTGGTGAAACTGATTGAGACAATGGGGGACCACATAGATGGAGAATTTCTGATTTGGTGATATTGACTTTATATCCTGATACTGAGCCAAATGAGGAAATTAAATCCATGACAGCTGGTAGCGACTGAGATGGATTTGATAAAAAAAGTAATGTATCATCTGCAAATAGTGCTATTTTCAGGTCTACCTTTTCAATAGTAATCCCCTGTACTGCCGTGGAGGAGCGAATCGCAATCGCTAGAGGCTCCATCACTATAGCAAAGAGTAAAGGCGAGAGGGGTAACCTTGCCTGGTGCCTCTGCTAATTAAGAAGGGAGTAGAGAGATATCCGTTGCATGAAATTTGGGAATAAGGCAGAGAGTATAAGGTCCCCAAAGTATCTATAAATGATATAGGAAAACCAAATCCTTCTAGCGTCAGATACAGAAAAGGCCAGGACACTAGGTCAAAGGCCTTCTCTGCATCCAATGCCAGAACAATCTTAGTATTAACACTCTCTCCCCGAGGATGCCCAATATGCTGAATGACCGACAAGACTCTTCGAACATTCACCACAGAGTGCCTTCCTCTTATAAAGCCAGTCTGGTCAGAATGAATAATACTAGGTAAAAGAATTTTGATTCTTTCAGCCAGAATTTTTGTAAACAACTTATAATCGATGTTTAAAAGAGAGATTGGCCTATATGAGCTAGGAAGAGAGAGATCTTTCCCTGGTTTGGGTAAAACCTTTATTATAGCAGAGTTAAAATATTTTGGCAGTTTCTTGTGAACCACTATATGATTATAAAAGCAAAGAAGAGGTGAGAGTAACTTTGGAGCTAATATTTTATAAAACTCACTAGATAGACCGTCAGGGCCTGGTGCTTTAGCTAGTTTTAATTTTTTCAAGGCACTTTGAAGTTCCTCAAGGGTAATTGGGTCAGTAAGTATTTGTCTCGCTTCTAATGTAATTTGAGGTCTATGTAGTATTGACCAAAATAGATCTTCAGTTTGTGTATTTGGGGATATAGGGGGGATTACTTCACTTTGAGTATCCAACTGATCATTTGAGGGGAAGATATTACCAATATCAGAGAGTGCGGGGGTAGAGTATAATGATTCGTAATATTCTATCATAATACTTGTGATTTGACTGTTAGAGTCAGTAACACCGCCATCCGATTTTGAAAGTGGATGTACAGTCATCTGTGGTCTATTGCCTGTGAGCAGAGTTGTGAGAAGCTTCCCTGTCTTATTGCCAAATTTGTGGAACTTATGATTTACTGAAAATAAGTATTTATCGCCCATTATAGTGAGAAATTCATCGAAATGTGTTTTTGCCAGTTGATAAGAAGTTTTTGTTGTCAAATTCGGCGACATTTTAAAATTTTGATAAGCTTCAGTTAGTGCTTGTTGCAATTCGATGTAAGATTTTTCTCTTTGTTTCTTTAGGTTAATGGCATATGAGATTATCACTCCTCGTAAAACTGACTTGGCCGTTTGCCAAAATAAAGCCGGGTCTGTGTCTGCGTGAGAAAGGTTAGCAAGCCTGTATTCTTCCCATGACGATTCTAGTTTTTTACGGAAAGTGATTGACTGAGAAAGATGGGATGGAAATCTCCATATTCTATTGGGGCTATGTTCTAAAGAGATCTGAAGTTCAAACCAGACTAGGGCATGATCAGAAAGAGAGATGGTCTCAATAGTGGAGGACCGTATTTTAGAGAAAATAAATTTTGAAATTAAGGTGTAGTCGATTCGCGATAGAGTATTGTGTACCGCAGATAAACAGGTCTAATCTTTTTCTATAGGGTGAAGGGCTCTCCAAATATCTACTAAATTAAGTATTTTGGCTAGCATTGGAACTCCAAATTTTGGAAGAGGAGATATTTGTTTTGAGGTATTAGAGCGGTCAAGGTAGGGGGACGAAATTAAATTAAAATCTCCACACAATATTATAGTAGCTGGATCTATAGTAATTAGTTTGGCTAGTATGGTACGATAAAAGGACTTTTTATATATGTTTGGGGCATAGATGTTACATAAATTATATTTAGAACATTTAATTAGAACCTCTGCAAAAACGTATCGACCCTCCGAATCAGCCTCAACATTCAACACCTCCACATTTATGTCTCTTTTGCCTAGTATCACAACTCCTCGTGCTTTTGAGTTAAACGACGCCACAGCTGATATGGACCATTTCAACATTTGAAGATTCTTAGATTCAGCAAGTGTCAAGTGCGTCTCCTGAAGAAAGGCGATATCAATAATATTACAATTGTTTAAGTATAACAAAATTTTCCTGCGTTTTGCTGGGGAATTTATCCCTCCTACATTAAAAGTACCAAATTTTAGTGAAGCCATGGTATTATAAAAACAAGGATAATAAAGCACAAGATAATTACCACATTTAAAGTCATTTTCCTATAAGATGCAACATTGAAGGAGGGGTTGAGGAAAGAGACAAGACAGTACAATGGAGGGACAGCGGAAACACAAATCAAAACAAATAGTAAACGAGCAGAATATTGAAGAATAAGTGACTTCAGGTATGCGAAAAAAGACATTACTGAATGAGAACTTATTTGAGCAACCCATCTCATTACCACCTATTCTTGTTACTTATAGGCAAATAAGTTTAGGCAAAATAACAACCCAGGATATGTAGACAATAACATTATTTTTTTTTTTTTTTGCTATGTATTAATAAGCAGTCTTGAAAAGAGGAACCTTGCGAGTAATACTGTCTGCCATGGGAATCTGTAGTGATCTTGATGGATAAAATGTAAACCAGTGGCTAGGTCCCGAATACTTCAAGTTGGTGTGATAGTTGGGACATCAGAGATATCATGATTCCTTTCTTCATTTTCCTCCTGTAGATAGGCTTTGGCATCTCTTGGGTTTGTGAAGTCTTTGTAAGTGGAACCCTCGAATAAGCGCAGACGAGCTGGGTTCATCAGGGAGAATTTGCGTTTGCTTTGAATAAGAGAGGCGCATACTGGTGCAAATGCTTTTCTCGCTCTAGACAGTTCCACAGAAAAATCCTGGGATATGTATAACTTGTGATCTTCCCATTGCAAGGGAAATTTTTTACGAGAGGCGGACCAAATCACAGCCTTATGCAGGTAATTGAGACATTTGAATAATGTAACCCTTGGTTTGGTGGAAGAAGGGGTATTTCTGCCAATTCTATGGATTCTTTCTATAACTAGATCAGCGCATTCAGATTCAATACCCAGAAGTGAGGGCAGAGTATTCAGAACAAAATGGGATAAGGACGGACTTTTAATTGATTCAGGGATTCCCACTATACGGATGTTATTGCGGCGGGACCTGTTCTCCAGGTCGTCAACTTTGTTCCATAATTGCCAGTTTTCTTTTTCTAAGTTTTGGAAAGATCGTTTAAGTTGAGAGATCTCTTCAAAATTTGCCCCAATTCTGTCTTCAGCTACTGATACCCTATGGGTTAACTGGTGTAACTGAGCGGTGATGTCAGCAACCGCTTGTGTTAGCAGGGGGGTCATGGTCGTTTTGATGGCCTCAACAATGTCACTGTATGTGATAGGGGAATCAAGTGGTCTGCATACCTGCGCTGATGCTGTGTCTTGTGTCAGCGTGGGATTTGACTTCTTCGCTGCAGGTGCTCCAGCGGCTTTATCAGCACCCGGCGCCATGTTTGTTTCAGCTCGGCGTTTCTCCTGTCTGGAAGGTAGCGGCTGCGCGGTTTGTGGTGTCTGCAGTTGGGTGAGAAATTTATCCATGGGCAGCTAGGCTGTCAGTCGGTGTTGTTTATTGCCAGCTGGGAGGCTTAAAATTTAGCCGTGAGAATATTTAGGCGGCTGGGGAGACGGAGCTCGTGGAGGTAGCTGCTCACTCCTCCATGCCGTAACCAGAAGTCCAGCTAATATGCCCCAGCTTCTAGTTCACTTCTTATTTATGCTCCAGCTTCTTATTCAATTCTTATTCATGCTCCAGCTTCTTGTTCACTTCTTATTCGTGCTCCAGCTTCTTATTCACTTCTTATTCCTGCTCCAGCTTCTTATTCACTTCTTATTCCTGCTCCAGCTTCTTATTCACTTCCTATTTCTGCTCCACCTTCTTATTCACTTCCTGTTCCTGCTCCAGCTTCTATTCACTTCTTAATCATGCTCCAGCTTCTTATTCACTTCCTATTCCTGCTCCAGCTTCTTATTCACTTCTTATTCCTGCTCCAGCTTCTTTTTCACTTCCTATTCCTGCTCCAGCTTATTATTCACTTCCTATTCCTGCTCCAGCTTCTTATTCACTTCTTATTCCAGCTCCAGCTTCTTATTCACTTCTTATTCATGTTCCAGCTTCTTATTCACTTCTTATTTCTGCTCCAGCTTCTTATTCGCTTCGTAGTCATGCCCCAGCTTCTTGTTCACTTCTTATTCATGCTCCAGCTTCTTATTCACTTCTTATTCATGCTCCAGCTTCTTGTTCACTTCTTATTCGTGCTCCAGCTTCTTATTCACTTCTTATTCCTGCTCCAGCTTCTTATTCACTTCTTATTCATGCTCCATCTTCTTATTCACTTCTTATTCCTGCTCCAGCCTCATATTCACTTCTTATTCCTGCACCAGCTTTTTATTCACTTCTTATTCATGCTCCAGCTTCTTATTCACTTCTTATTCATGCTCCATCTTCTTATTCACTTCTTATTCCTGCTCCAGCTTCTTATTCACTTCTTATTCATTCCCCAACTTCTTATTCACTTCTTATTCCTGCTCCAGCTTCTTATTCACTTCTTATTCCTGCTCCACCTTATTATTCACTTCCTATTCCTGCTCCAGCTTATTATTCACTTCCTATTCCTGCTCCAGCTTCTTAATCACTTCTCGTTCCTGCTCCAGCTTCTTATTCACTTCTTATTCATGCTCCAGCTTCTTATTCACTTTTTATTCCTGCTCCAGCTTCTTATTCACTTCATAGTCATGCCCCAGCTTCTTGTTCACTTCTTATACATGCTCCAGCTTCTTATTCACTTCTTATTCCTGCTCCAGCTTCTTATTCACTTCTTATTCATGCACCAGCTTCTCATTCACTTATTATTCCTGCTCCAGCTTCTTATTCACTTCTTATTCCTGCTCCAGCTTCTTATTCACTTCTTATTCATGCTCCAGCTTCTTATTCACTTCGTATTCCTGCTCCAGCCTCATATTCACTTCTTATTCCTGCTCCAGCTTCTTATTCCCTTCTTATTCATGCTCCAGCTTCTTATTCACTTCTTATTCCTGCCCCAGCCTCTTATTCCCGCTCCAGCTTCTTATTCATGCCTCAGCTTCTTATTCACTTCTTATTCCTGCTCCAGCTTCTTCTTCACTTCTTATTCATGCCCCATCTTCTTATTCACTTCTTATTCATGCTCCAGCTTCTTATTCACTTCTCATTCATACTCCAGCCTCTTATTCACTTATTCGTGTTCCAGCTTCTTATTCACTTATTCGTGCTCCAGCTTCTTTTCACTTCTTATTTCTGCTCCAGCTTCTTATTCACTTCTTATTCATGCTGAGGACCTCATTCAGACCCACTCGCTAGATGTATTTGCTCGCTCAATGCGTATGCAAATTCGGGAAGGCAGGCGATCGCATGGCAAGGCATTACCACCCACTATGTCTTGGCGTGTGATCACTTTGTGTATGCAGATGCCCACCAGCCTCTCTAAAGACGCCCACTTGCGCACGTCATATACAGGAATTGTCTGTAATCATCGGTACATCGAGGACCATCAGAAGCGAACGCAGCACTTGTGATTGACTATACCCTACCGCAAGCACTGCGAGCACTTCAGTGTGAAATGCAGGTGACGTGTACTATGGTGCTGCCTGTTAATTATGCACGCTTCTGAAATGGCGTTAAGACTTTCAGGCACACCTGTGTTCACACCTCCACTCCCTCGTTTCTAGTGGCCTGCCCGTTACCACCCACAAACATCTTGTCACTCATTCACCCGGGCTGTCTATGCATGGCGAGTGTACAGTTCCCGATCGCTCGCACTGGTTTGCACACACGCACTGCGATGCCTACGCATGCGCAGAATGCAAACATCGGCTGCCTGTGTGCGAACACTTCTTAGCGAGCGGGTCTGAATCAGTTCCTCAGCTTCTTATTCACTTCTTATTCGTGGTCCATCTTCTTATTCACTTCTTATTCATGCTCCAGCTTCTTATTCACTTCCTATTCCTACACCAGCCTCTTATTCACTTCTTTTTCGTGGTTCAGCTTCTTATTCACTTCTTATTCCTGCTCCAGCTTCTTATTCACTTCCTATTCCTGCTCCAGCTTCTTATTCACTTCCTGTTCCTGCTCCAGCTTCTTATTCACTTCTTATTCATGCTGAGGACCTCATTCAGACCCACTTTTTAGATGTGTTTGCTCGCTCAATGCGTATGCAAATTCGGGAAGGCAGGCGATCGCATGGCAAGGCATTACCACACCCACTATGTCTTGGTGTGTGATCACTTTGTGTATGCAGATGCCCACCAACCTCTCTAAAGACGCCCACTTGCGCACGTCATATACAGGAATTGTCTGTAATCATCGGTACATCGAGGACCATCAGAAGCAAATGCAGCACTTGTGGTTGACTATACTCTACCGCAAGCACTGCGAGCACTTCAGTGTGAAATGCAGGTGACGTGTACTATGGTGCTGCCTGTTAATTATGCACGCTTCTGAAATGGCGTTAAGATGCTCAGGCACACCTGTGTTCACACCTCCACTCCCTCGTTTCTAGTGGCCTGCCCGTTACCACCCACAATCATCTTGTCACTCATTCTCCCAGGCTGTCTATGCGTGGCGAGTGTACACTTCCCGATCGCGCTCACTGGTTTGCACACACGCACTGCGATTCCAACGCATGCGCAGAATGGAAACATCGGCTGTCTGTGTGCGAACACTTTCTAGCGAGCGGGTCTGAATCAGGTCCTCAGCTTCTTATTCACTTCTTATTCGTGGTCCAGCTTCTTATTCACTTCTTATTCATGCTCCAGCCTCTTATTCACTTCTTATTCATGCTCCAGCTTTCTATTCACTTCTTATTCCTGCTCCAGCTTCTTATTCACTTCCTATTCCTACACCAGCCTCTTATTCACTTCTTATTCGTGGTCCAGCTTCTTATTCACTTCTTACTCCTCCTCCAGCTTATTATTCACTTCCTATTCCTGCTCCAGCTTCTTATTCACTTCTTATTCCTGCTCCAGCTTCTTATTCACTTCCTATTCCTGCTCCAGCTTATTATTCACTTCCTATTCCTGCTCCAGCTTCTTATTCACTTCTTATTCCTGCTCCAGCTTCTTATTCACTTCTTATTCATGCTCCAGCTTCTTAATCACTTCTTCTTCCTGCTCCAGCTTCTTATTCACTTCGTAGTCATGCCTCAGCTTCTTATTCACTTCTTATTCATGCTCCAGCTTCTTATTCACTTCTTATTCATGCTCCAGCTTCTTATTCACTTCCTATTCCTGCTCCAGCTTCTTATTCACTTCTTATTCATGCTCCAGCTTCTTATTCACTTCTTATTCCTGCTCCAGCCTCATATTCACTTCTTATTCCTGCTCCAGATTCTTATTCACTTCTTATTCATGCTCCAGCTTCTTATTCACTTCTTTTTCCTTCCCCAGCCTTATTCCTGCTCCAGCTTGTTAGTCACTTCTTATTCATGCCCCAGCTTCTTATTCACTTCTTATTCCTGCTCCAGCCTCTTATTCACTTCTTATTCATGCTCCAGCTAGTTATTCACTTCTTATTCATGCCCCAGCTTCTTATTCTCTTCTTATTCCTGCTCCAGCCTCTTATTCACTTCCTATTCATGCTCCAGCTTCTTATTCACTTCCTATTCCTGCTCCAGCTTCTTATTCACTTCTTATTCATGCTCCATCTTCTTATTCACTTCTTATTCCTGCTCCAGCCTCATATTCACTTCTTATTCCTGCTCCAGATTCTTATTCACTTCTTATTCATGCTCCAGCTTCTTGTTCACTTCTTATTCATGCTCCAGCTTCTTATTCACTTCTTATTCCTGCCCCAGCCTCTTATTCCTGCTCCAGCTTGTTAGTCACTTCTTATTCATGCCCCAGCTTCTTATTCGCTTCTTATTCCTGCTCCAGCCTCTTATTCACTTCTTATTCATGCCCCAGCTTCTTATTCACTTTTTATTCATGCTCCAGCCTCTTATTCACTTCTTATTCATGCTCCAGCTTCTTATTCACTTCTTATTCTTGCCACAGCTTCTTATTCACTTCTTATTCCTTCTCCAGCTTCTTATTCACTTCTTATTCCTGCTCCAGCCTCATATTCACTTCTTATTCCTGCTCCAGCTTCTTATTCACTTCTTTTTCATGCCCCAGCTTCTTATTCACTTCTTATTCCTGCTCCAGCCTCTTATTCACTTCTTGTTCCTGCTCCAGCCTCTTATTCACTTCTTATTCCTATTCCAGCTTCTTATTCACTTCTTAATCATGCCCCAGTTTCTTATTCACTTCTTATTCCTGCTCCAGTCTCTTATTCACTTCTTTTACATGCTCCAGCTTCTTTTTCACTTCTTATTCATGCCCCAGCTTTTTATTCACTTCTTATTCCTGCTCCAGCCTCTTATTCACTTCTTATTCATGCTCCAGCCTCTTATTCACTTCGTATTCCTGCTCCAGCCTCTTATTCACTTCTTATTCATGCTCCAGCCTCTTATTCACCTCCTATCCCTGCTCCAGCTTCTTATTCACTTCTTATTCATTCCCCAGCTTCTTAAACTTCTATCGTCAGATGATAGATGTGACCCATAAACTTAAATTAAACTTAACTAAAATAAACACAGGAGACCAAGTTATGCCGTTTAAATTAATTGGTCAGCTTTATTTGGTTACAAAGGTAGACATGGTGGCAGGAGAAAGAACGGCAACTAACCAGCGTCCACTTGTCTTAGGCCGGAAGTAAATCACAACTTGTGAGGGCCAACTATCCCAGACAAGGGTAGGGTGATCTTAAAAACTTGCAAGGGCCAACTATCCCTTTCAGAGCAAGTGATGCGGCCCCAACACCCATGCCAATGCACCATTCATCCTGCTCGGTCGAGAGGTGCCGCTGACCCCAATAGGGTGAAATCAGCCTATCAGTGCATTGAAGGGGTGCGCACCGCTATTACTGCTGCAAGATGGACACTTCAATATTGCTGGTCTTTCCCGCCACAGCGGCTCTCAGGAGAGAAGCAGCCCGCCACCATGCTAACCAACCAAGCCCTTAAAAACTGCAAAAATATCTTCTAGAAACAAAAAATTTCCCTCCTCAGTAAGATGAACGCCATCCCTGCGGAAAAGGTGGGCATCCTGAATCCGAATTAAAGGATGGTGCACCACCAACCCTCCCAATTCCAGCACGTGCCTGGCCACCCATTTGTTAACCTTCCTCCTGGACCTGTCCAAAGCCACACTATTATGGCAATACCGCCATGAAAGTCTGGCGATGATAGGGGACCACACCAAAAGGCAGTTAGGCAATAACCGAACCACCTCTCTCAAGTCACGAACAATCGCATGGCGCAACTCTAAGGAAGTTTGCTGGCCCAGATCATTGCCCCCGAGATGTATAATTAACACTAAAGGGGAACCAAATTCATCTACTGACCTCTGCAAGTTGCGCAACAAAGCTTCCCAAAGCATGCCCCTCTGCCCCAACCACCTAACACTCTCCCAATGTGTGAACACGGAGGCATCTACAGCAAAGCGCGACTACCCGGCCCAAAAAATAAAAGAGTGACCAATGAACCAAATGGGCCTAGCGTCCTGGACACCTGCTAATATACAGAAATAAAATAGATAAGTATATATGCAGCATGTAAATCACAAAGGAGGAGTGGGAGGGTGGGAGGGGGGGAGGAAGACTTGACCCGAGGTGAAAACCTACAAAAAACCTGCTGGATCTTTTCTATATTTCATTCGTTCACATTAATATTATATTAAGCTAAACGATCAATGTCCAAAGCAGGGCAAAAAACAGGGCAAAATCTCTCGGGACCCCCACCGGAAAGGCAGCGAGTTGGCCAAGGCACTCAAGTCCAAACGAATAAAGTATAACAATTTATGATTCCAGACGAACATAACTTCTGTAGGCATTGGACTTCCATCTTCCGAGAGCCTGGATCTCCTGTGAAGAAAGACCCGAGGAGGCCGCAAAAGTGGCGGCACCTATTCTAAAAGAATGGGTGCCGTAATCCGAAGGGGAAAGCCCAAGGTGCCGTATGCAGCGATGGAAGACCGATCTAAATTGGAATTTAGTCAAAGGACTTCCATCCTCGTGCATAAACCAAGCCCCCGGCCGCATTGGCCTGCAAAGAGTATATTGGGAGGCCAAATGAACCGGACAAATCCCGTCATCAGGACAGGATTTCAGGGACACCCAGCGACCTCTACCCATCTGATCGGTCTTGGAACGCCGAATACGGCACAACAGCGTATCACGCAGCAAAATGTGACAACGAAGCAGAGGGGGCTGAGTGCGGCGCGAAGACGCTACCAGCTCGCTGATGCGAAAAGC
This sequence comes from Taudactylus pleione, assembly GCA_031769625.1. Lineage (NCBI taxonomy): Eukaryota > Metazoa > Chordata > Amphibia > Anura > Myobatrachidae > Taudactylus > Taudactylus pleione. Next base: position 1,872,860 of record JAUIMM010000534.1, on the reverse strand, counting down.
CCCATGAAAGGCCATCGCAAAGCGAGGTGGAATAACAGAACCTCGAATTGTGAAGAACAAATGCCAATCAAACTTTCACCTAGACGCGCTAACAAATCAGGACCAATAGGACGACGCTGGTCATCCGTGGCAGGCCTGACGCGAGACCAACCCCTAAGGGCCCTTTGTATTAAAAAACCCTTAGTTATGTCCCTCCGCCCCGCTAGGCGCAAAAAGAACGAAATCCCAGCAAGCCTCTGGGCAACATAAGCCCGCGACCTGCCGGAATCGAACAAAAAACAAACGAAAGCAACCATATTAGCATCACGAGAACTACCTGACGAACTCCGTCCTTGCAAAAACGTCTCCCACTGTTGCCAAGATGTCTGGTAGGCCGTCAACGTCCGTGGGGCCACGGACCGACGTGCGAGATCTTCCATTCTGGTTTGATGATCTGCCAACAATGAAATGGACAAAGCTCACCTTTTAATGCCGCGTACGGGGCCAATTCGCGGAACCTCCGCCAATCCTGTCTGGAGAGCGCATCAGCAATGGAATTATCAGTACCCGGCACATGACGAGCTGTGAACAATATGTTAAACTGCAAAGCGCGCAGAACCAGCCAAGCAAGAAGCCGCAACACTGGTAGCGACGACGATCTTTGGTTATTGATCGCATGTACTACCCCCAGGTTATCGCACCAAAAAACTATGGAACGGTCGCGCAACCGCTGACACCATAGCTCTAATGCCACCACTATGGGAAACAGCTCCAGTAGGAGCAAGTTCTTGGTCAATCCTGCCTGTACCCATTCCGCCGGCCAAACTGAAAAACACCAATCTCCTCCCAAAAAAGATCCGAAACCTGATGATCCAGCAGCATCCGTGAAGAGCTGCAGGCAAGCATTAGGCTGAGGATCCGCAGGCCAGACGCGCACTCCATTAAAATCGACCAAAAATGATTCCCAAACCGCCAGGTCCAGCTTTAGTTCAGACGACAGCCGCAGAAAATGGTGCGGTTGACGTAGCCCTACCAAGGCCCTGTGTAGCTTCCGACAAAAAATCTTCCCCATCGAGATAACTCGACACGCGAAGTTAAACAGCCCGAGCAGGGACTGACCTTGACGAAGTGTTACCTTTCCTCCTGCCAGTGCTAAGAGGATAGTATCCTGCAAACGACGAATCTTGTCCGGCGGCAGCCGGCAAAGACCCTCCAAGGTATCAATTTCGATACCCAAGAAAACCAGCTTAGTGGCTGGGCCCTCAGTTTTATCGTGCGCAATAGGTACTCCAAATTCTGAGAAGAGTGCTTGCAATGAAAAAAGGAGACGATTGCAGCGACGCGAACCGGCCGGACCCACGCACAAGAAGTCGTCCAAGTAATGGGCTATGCTCGTCTCCCCAGACCCCATCGCGACACACCAATGGAGAAAGGAACTGAAACGCTTGAAGAACGCGCAGGAAATCGAACAACCCATCGGGAGACATTTGTCCAGGTAATAGCCATCCGGCAACCGAAACCCCATGAAGCGAAATGATTCTGGATGCAGGGGCAACAATCTGAAGGCGGACTCAATGTCCACTTTCGCCATGAAAGAACCCGGACCCGCTGCGCGAACTAACGCTAACGCAGATTCGAATGACTGGTACTGTTGGCGGCAGACCTCAACATCTATGGCGTCGTTAACTGACGTGCCTGACGGATGTGACAGGTGCTGAATTAAACGGTAACTCCCGGGGGCCTTCTTGGGGACGACACCCACCGGGGAAAGGACCAGATCAGGTATCGGAGGCTGCGGGAAAGGTCCAATCATGCGACCCAGCCCGACCTCCTTCATAACCTTGTCCTTAAGCACGTGAGGCAAATCGCAGGTCGAGCGTAAATTCCTAGGGGACCCGGAACCGACAGGCCGTATTATTGGAAGCGAAAACCCCTCTGCAAAATTCTTACTTAAAAAGGCGGCGTCGTCCCGCACAGGATACCAGTCTAACCATTTTGCCATGGCATCCAAGCGGATGGGAGTTGTCGCTTTACTTTGAAGTCCCGGCCCCTGACCGTTTGGCAGAGGGTGTCGCAGCGGAGGCCTGAGCTCCTCCTGGACTACGGGAGCAGTCCTTACTGGGGTGTGTCGCGCCGCAGCGGAGGCACTGGTGTCGAAAGCGACACCTGCTACCGAGGGTACAATTCCCATTATTGTACGCGTAACACTTACGCTTGTTTTGCCCTCCACTGGCTGTCCTTGGTGCCGAGGGGGACGAGGGTTGAACTGGCCGCCCAGGGAACTGATCAGCAAGGACGCGTGTAGGCTGTGTCACCTCCATCCACAGCTCAACGTCTTTACAACCCAATTCCATGACCTTGACCCGATCCTGCTTTCAACGAAACTCTTTGTCGTATTGACGCCACGCCGTACTGCGTGAGGCCTTGAATAGGCCATGTATCAGGTGTAAATATCTTATAACATTAAGGTACTCGGAAGGCCTGGTTTTAAGATAGCAAGTTGAGAACACGCAGAACCCAGATAGCCAATTCGTGTAGGACTTAAAGGCCTCCAGACCAATACCCCCTTTTGCCTTTGCGGTCGCAGCCGCTTTTTTCGCCGTAGCTGTAAGGGTGAACATATCTACGTAGCGCCCTTTTTTGATCCGCTGCTTAACCCTGGTACGCATACCTCGAGTGACAGCGGTATTAGCGCAGTGTACAACATCCTCCAGACCCACTCCGCGATCTACACTGGTACTACTGCCGGAGGACCGTTCGCTAGAATGCCTATGGCAACGTGAGCGGCGTCTACGAGACCTCCTTGCCCTTTTACGCCTAGCCTTATGCGAACTATCGCTTGAAGAGGAGGAGGAAATGGAAGTAGACCCGCAGTCAGATGTACTGTCACACTCACCAGAAGCACCGGCAAAGGCATTGGTGACTCCAGTGCCTGCGCTAGCTGTGACTTCAGCCGCCGCACTTCTGGTCGGAGCTGCGACCACTGCTAACTCCTCCAGACTGTCGTCTGTAAAAGAAGAAACTGAAGCAGCATCGTGCGCATTTTCAGTGCCCACAGCCTGATTAGGCTGAGGAAGGGAGATTGCAGAGGGAGAGAAAGAAACAGAAGGAGTTGCTGGCGTGGAAGCGAGGGAGAGACCGCAAATCCTGCCTAACTGCTGTACCAGAGGGCCAAGCTGCGTCCGGATGGCGGACGCCGCTGACGCAGAAGGACCCCCCGTTTCAGCGTTACCGGGTTGCTGGGTCAAAAGCGGCGTCAATGCACCCACCACAGAGACCAGCAGTCCGGCAATGGCACCAGCGTCAAACGAGGGAACACTCCCTGTCGACGCAGACCCTGCAGGTGTAGAGACTGCCTGTGCTGCTGCCACACCTGCAGGCCTGGAAGAACTGGCCACTACAGACATGGGGGAACCCATGTCTGAGTCACCATTATACACAGAGGGGAGCAGAATAGGAGGAGGACCAACCTGCCTGTCACTGTGCAGGCGCTGGCTCCTCCCCCTTCATCTCCGCCCCCCGCCTGTGCTTATAGTATCGTGCGTGCAGGCCAGCGCCATGACAGGCACCCGGCCTGCACGCTTATGCCCTCTCTTTCGCCGCCCCTCCGCCCGCACAGTGGCCGACTCAATCTGAGCGGCCACCGTGGGAGAAGAGACAGGCGGCGTTACAGCCCGCTGCCGCCCGCGGGAAAGGCCAGAGCGCGCGCCCGCGACTCTCGCGGGTGCTGTAGCACGCTCGGCCTCCCCCGATCCCCGCCTGCCCTGGTCCCCGGCCGCGCTAGTACTGGCGACCAGAGGGGAACCAGAGGCAGGCGGAGGCAGAGCAGCTGATGTCTCGCGGCAGCGCCGTGGCCGCGCGCCCGCCCCACTTCCCAACTGCAAGGAGGGCACGCCTGACCCTCCCGAACGCCGGGAGGGCAGGCCTTGAGAGAGGGGGGGATAAAGCGCGCCGGACCCGACACCGTCTGACAGACGGGCGGGTACCGAGCGCGCACGTTGGGGACGGCTCATGCTGCTCCAACAGTGAGCAAGGGAAAGTAAGAAGAAAAAATAAAAATAACAAAAAATTAAAAATTAGAAGATAAGAAAAGAGAGTGTAGATATAGGGAAAGTATGGAGAAGAGAGTAGGGAAAGATATAAAGTAGGGAAAGAGAAAGTAGGGATGAATAAAGAACTTTAATTCACAACAGACAGATCTGCTAAGAAGGAACTGTACTTTCCTGGTCGCAGATCAATTCAAAAGAGGCAGATTTTACCACAGTAGATTCTCTACCCCTCTCCCTAACTCCGCCCCTAACCTAACGTCCTATCGCATCTGCCTATAACTGTAAACAAACATTTTTAACTTTATTAACCCCTCTATCCCTGACTAGAAGTTTATGTGCCGTCGGCTCTATTCCTAACCTCCGTTATATTATTCACTTCTTATTCCTGCTCCAGCTTCTTATTCACTTCTTATTCCTGCTCCAGCCTCTTATTCACTTCTTATACCTGCTCCAGCTTCTTATCCACTTCCTATTCATGCCACAGCTTCTTATTCACTTCTTATTCATTCTCCAACTTCTTATCCACTTCTTATTCATGCTCCAGCTTCTTATCCACTTCTTATTCATGCTCCAGCTTCTTATTCACTTCTTATTCCTTCTCCAACTTCTTATTCACTTCTTATTCCTGCTCCAGCCTCATATTCACTTCTTATTCCTGCTCCAGCTTCTTATTCACTTCTTATTCCTGCTCCAGCTTCTTATTCACTTCTTATTCCTGCTCCAGCCTCTTATTCACTTCTTATTCCTGCTCCAGCTTCTTATTCACTTCTTATTCCTGCTCCAGCCTCTTATTCACTTCTTATTCCTGCTCCAGCTTCTTATTCACTTCTTATTCCTGCTCCAGCCTCTTATTCACTTCTTATTCCTGCTCCAGCTTCTTATTCACTTCTTATTCATGCCCCAGTTTCTTATTCACTTCTTATTCCTGCTCCAGTCTCTTATTCACTTCTTATTCCTGCTCCAGTCTCTTATTCACTTCTTATTCATGCTCCAGCCTCTTATTCACTTCTTATTCCTGCTCCAGCTTCTTATTCACTTCTTATTCCTGCTCCAGCTTCTTATTCACTTCTTATTCATGCTCCACCTTCTTATGCACTTTTTATTCCTGCTCCAGCTTCTTATTCACTTTTTATTCCTGCTCCAGCTTCTTATTCACTTTTTATTCCTGCTCCAGCTTCTTATAGCATAAAAAAACAATGAAATCAAATTGTATCGCACGAAGAGAGCAGTGCACTTGTGGAGGAGAGCAGAGGTGAGGGGAAGTAGCTGGGGTGACATCATGGGGCACAGCATTTACAATAGGAGATCTGCACCAACCCCCCCCCCCCCCCCCCTGTGTTAATATAATGTGTATGGATTTATGTGCCGATGTCACCACTGCCACCAAAGTAATAAGAGTCGCATTCTGGCGTCCTTACCAGCTGCCAGCTCCCGGAGCACCTGCTTCACTGGCTCCACCCACTTCCCGTCCCTGTTAGTAGCTGATATAGAACCAGACACAGACCCAACTTTGACTCCTGATTTTTTTGTCTTTCAGTTCTCCTCAGTCTGTGGATGGATCTGACCAGTGGAATGATGAATATTAAGCTGATTCCTCAGTATCCAGTGATCAATGAATCAGTCATCCTGAGTGTTACAGGGGTTACTGAGAGGATTCTGGCTTTCTCTTGGTTTAAAGGTCCAGACACAAGTGCCAAGTATCAAATCCTCACATATTTACCTGCAACCAGTTCCCCATTGTTATTCGGGCAGAAATACAACTCACGAGCTAGTGCAGTGGTGAATGGCTCATTGCAGATCACAGGTCTCCTGCTGAGTGATCAGGGTAATTACACAGTGAGGATGCAGACAGAGGAACCAGAACAACAAGCCTCGGTTGTCTTACCAGTGTATGGTAGGTGCCACTTTTTTTATGATGACCATATTTCATCTTTCTCTGTCTATACAGATTTCTCTTTGGGTTCTGTGGTGAACTTGTACAGTGAATGAAGATCAGCTTTGTATAACCCATAGTTCACTATCTAATTTAGAATGTATGCTCTTGGGAGCAGGGCCCTCTACCCTCTTGTGCTTCTCCATTCTGTACTTTCATCTACTTCTTACTCCCCACTAAGGCACCTAACACTTGGTTGCTTTGTTCTGTTGCTTATCTGGGTGTTATGGTCACAAATGTAGCAATGTATATTATTCATGTCCTGTAAGGTATTGTATTGTAGTGTAAGTCACTGGTCAACCTATTTGTCTATGTACTTTGTAAGGCGCTGCGGAACACTTGTAGTGCCATATAAATAAACGATAATAATAATAATAATAATAATAATTAATGTGCATATACTTTAATTTTGACTACATATTAAGTATATTATTATGAGTAAATTAGTAGAGATGTGCGGTTCGGTTTTACTTAGATATGTTCGGATCTCAAAAACAGCATCATATTGGCTATCCGGCTATCACGTGTTTTAGATAGCCAATAAGATAAATCCGAACTAATCCGAACTTGCAATAATTTGGTGATAAGAACCGAATTAAACCGAACCTGTACATCTCTATAAATTAGTTTACCACCTCATGTTCTAACATAGATGGTAAATTGGGCATAACCACAATTTACAACAGCAGTCCCTATACCAAACCTAGCTAATCACTAATCACGATTAGGGGTCGCTCACCCCTAATCACGATGCAATATCCCAAATGTCAGTACAGTAGTGTATGTACAGTATAAATGTTATTTAAGAAAGAGAAGGCTTGTTTCTGCATAGGCTGCCATGGGTGGAGCCTACCTTGTCAATGAGCAGTTTAGAAATTGGCATGTTTTGATTTTAATTACTCAACACCCACAGAGTTGCTGAAAGATCCATCGGGCTTCGATGCTAGGTGGAGGGGGGCTTAGTGAAATGGGGGCATAGCAACTCTCATTCATGTGCCTTCTGCATAAACTTGGCATAGAGGGGGAGAGTGGCTGTGACATCTTGGGGAGGCATTGTTACTCCTCCCTGGCAATCCCGGGCATAGGTATAGCTACATTGTAACCCTCACCACTATCTCGGCATCTCAATATTGCGGACTTCTACCAAGCGGACTTTCACCTTCCCTGAGACCCGAACTTTGCTCCCCAAATATTCCTATAAAGGCTATAACCATTACCAACGTATATTATTTGCACTATAGTGACGTTTTACAGTATATACTGTACTTCCTTTTAGTTTTATTTATTGTATTTAATTTACCTTTCCCACATTATTTCTATTATCATATTTATTTTTATGTTTATATTATTTTATTTTTTATTTAATTTTACCCCTCATTCATTTATTCTGATTATCTTAAACATCTTATCCTCGACAGCGCTCAGTACCAACCTGGCTATATTGAATTCTATTTTTATTGAGCTGCTTTAACACACGAGCGCAGCAATACTATTTCTTTGTACCATATACTAGATAGACGGTCAAAAGATAGACACCAGAATAGGTGGACAGGGTTAAAAGATCAACAGTGAAATGGTCGACAGTGTATAAGGTTGACAGGGTTTAAAAGTCAACATGGTCAAAAGGTTGACAAAAAAAAGGTTAACACATGGTTTTTCATTATTTTTAGGGTTAGGCTGCAAAATGGGATGGTTAGGGTTAGGCACTAGGAGGATGGTTAGGGTTCGGGACCAAGGGGACGGTTAGGGTTAGGCACTAGGCAGAGAATTAGGGTTAGGCACTAGGGGGTGGTTAGGGTTAGGCACCTTGGGGAGTGTTAGGGTTAAGCAGTAGAGGGAGGGTTAGGGTTAGGCACTAGGGGGTGGTTAGGGTTAGGCACCTTGGGGAGTGTTAGGGTAAAGCACTAGAGGGAGGGTTAGGGTTAGGCACTAGGCAGAGGGTTATGGTTATGCACTAGGGGGAGGTTAGGGTTAGGCACTAGGCAGAGGGTTAGGCGCTAGGGGGATGGTTAGGGTTAGGCTCTAGGCAGAGGGTTAGGGTTAGGCACTAGGGGAATGGTTAGGGCTAGGCACCAGGGGGAGGGTTAGGGTTAAGCACTAGGGGGAGGGTTAGGGCTAGGCAGTAGGCAGAGGGTTAGGGTTGGGCACTAGGGGGAGGTTAAAGTTAGGCACTAGGCAGAGGGTTAGGCACTAGGCAGAGGGTTAGGGTTAGGCACTAGGGGGGTTAGGATTAGGCAGTAGGGGGAGGTTAGGGTTAGGCACTAGGGGGAGGTTAGGGGTAGGCACTAGGCAGAGGGTTAGGCACTAGGGGGATGGTTAGGGTTAGGCTCTAGGCAGAGGGTTAGGCACTAGGGGGAGGTTAGGCACTAGGCAGAGGGTTAGGCACTAGGGGAATGGTTAGGGCTAGGCACCAGGGGGAGGGTTAGGGTTAAGCAGTAGGGGGAGGGTTAGGGTTAGGCACTAAGCAGAGGGTTACGGTTAGGCACTAAGGGGATGGTTAAGGTTAGGCTCTAGGCAGAGGGTTAGGCACTAGGCAGAGGGTTAGGGTTAGGCACTAGGGGGGTTAGGATTAGGCAGTAGGGGGAGGTTAGGGTTAGGCACTAGGGGGAGGTTAGGATAGGCACTAGGCAGAGGGTTAGGGTTAGGGTTAGGCACTAGGGGGGTGGTTAGGGTTAAGCACCAGGGGGAGGGTTAGGATTAAGGTTACAATAACAAAACAAATATGTTGACCTTTTCTGTGTCAACCATTTGCATAATGACTTTGTTGACATAAGTCCGTGCCAACAACTTACCTGTCGACCTTTTATCTCTGTCGACTTATTGCCTGTTACCTTCTGGTGTATATCTATTGACTGTCTATCTAGAGACTGTTAATCTATCAATCCACACCCTCTTGAGCAAAGTAGATAACTTCTGCACTTGTTTCCTTTGGAAAGTTTGACAAATCTTCCCTAAATTAGTTACTTTATATGAGTTATTAGCTTTGACTTTTTGTTATGTCAGCATCCTGTGTGTGATGTGGAAAGAATTAGTTTATGCGTAATTAACTGCAATATACTGTCTGTCCCAGGTTTCTTAATAAATGACTGAAGGAGTGATTCCTGGTGGCTGTTTAGTTAATTTGGTTACTTCTTCCCAAAAGTGTTTAGTTTAATCTATAATGTGGAGAGTTTGAAACCATATGACATTTCTCACAGCTGTTTAGCCCTTATATATAGTAAAACAAATTTTGCCAAACAATCCTACACTTGTCCCTTCAATAGATATCAGCAAGTCCATGAACGTTTTGACAATTGTATTTTATAATGACTGACTTACCATCTTTTCTTACACAAAAGTGTTTGTCATCTACGCAAAGTGCAGCCAGACAATTTTGGGTGTTAAACCAATTTAAATTAGAGTTGCCGACAATCTGGCTGCCTTTACTGGGAGGAGGCAGCCAGATCGGCACAACAGGGGGGAGTGAAGCGAATTTTGGGGTGGGACGGGGGGGGGATATGACGTAATCGCTTCATTGTGGTCACACCCCCGCTACACAAATTACCGGCATTGTGCAGCCAGTGGCGGGGCCTTGATGATACAATTCAGCGCGAATCGCATCATTGGCTCCCCCGGACAGACCACTTACAAGGGAGAGCAGATGCTGGCGGGGGGAAAAAAAGCAGAAAACGCGGAGGGGTGAGGGCATGTGGCACCGGCCGGGTGACTTGCCCGGAGCGCTGCACGATTTTCGGAAGGCTCCCGACCATCCTGGGAGAGTAGCCAAGTATGATTTCAATGAGAGTGCAGACTATCAACTAACCTGGAACTAGTGATGTCACTAAGACCTAAGACACTTCCTTCTTTATGGCCAGTGGCAATTAATTAATTGACTGATTACTGGTTCAGCCCACAAAATTACGGCATTACCTGTGCGTAGCCAATGGGAACATTTCAATATTGACCTACTTTATGTTTTGTGATATCTGACCATTTATTTTCTCCACAGAACTGGTGAGTAAACCAGTAATCATAGCGTCTCACTCTCAGATCCAGGAAAATGACACAGTCACCCTCACATGTGCCTCAGTCAGTGCAGAGAGGATAACATGGAGCAGAGACGATGCCACCCTCCAGCATGAAGCCAGTATATCAGGGGATAAAAGGAGCATCACATTTTCCAAAATCAATCGCAGCAACAAAGGACGATATAAGTGTGAGGCTGAAAATCTGGTCAGTAGAAGCACCAGTGACATCTACACTCTAATTATTTTATGTAAGTTATTATGTACTTAGGGCCCTATTTATCATTCCTTTTTTTACTAAGAAAAATTTTGAAAAGGGTGTTTTCAAAAAATACTGGGGGAAGCCCTGTGATAATAACGCCACCTGGAGATGGCATTATTAGGGCTTTTCCCCG
>JAUIMM010000534.1:1697500-1860000 GCA_031769625.1 Taudactylus pleione | reverse complement strand
GCCCTGTAGTTATTTAGCAAGCTATTTATACATTATAATTTATTTAGCTTAGCAAGGCAGGTCATGCTCTATCTGTACAGTACAAATCTACTTGCATTAGTCTCTATATTATTTTCTACACCTGTCCCCTCATCAGCTATCAATGCCCTAAGATAACAGGGCAATTTACTGCCTGGTTTTCTAGAAGCAGACACGTGTCTCTTTTTCTGCTCACTCCAAGTTGATCTCCCCGCTCTCTCATCCACCGTCCAGGGTAGGGTATTAATAGTAACCAGTGGAAAGTTATTATTATTGTAATTGTCAATTTTCACATGATATACCACAGTTACTTATAAGCATAGTTTGCCTGCTATAAGTCTAAAGGGACCTATCCATTACACGACTTTTGGAACGATCCGACCGCATTGTTCACAAAGTCGTGTAATGGATATGCGGCAAGGACCAGCGATGCGCGTGCACACTGGGTCCTTGCCGACCCCGACTATCTACGGAACATGCTGGTCAACCTGACGACGCTCGTCAGGTTCCCCATGTTCCGAGATGGGAGGCCGGGATCCTGCACTGAACGACGTTCAGTGAATACCGTTCAGTGTGGGCACCGGACCCGGCAACCTGAAGGACTGAACGCTAGATGTTCAGTTTTTCAGCTCGCCTAATGGATAGGTCCCTTAATTGTGGGACTATAATATTCTGGTTTCTGAAACAACAATTTAATTAACTTTTATTTGTGATAGTGCTGTAAGTCATCTCTCTTGACTCTGATTCAGAGATGCAAAACCATGCTAATGTTTCCATATCCGTTTGACGTCGCACACCAACGTAAACGTCTGTAACACCAACGCAGATCGGACAGCCAAGCAGCATAAGCAGCAAATCTGACCTCAAACAGCATATCTCCTGAGAGCTCTCATGCTGCAAAGGAGATCGCAGTGGCTAATTTATGCACACCAATGTAACAGCGTTTATCCTGACAGACACGCCTGAGTTTGCCTAGCAACCCCCCGTTACCTCCCCCAAACGCTGACTATCTGTCACTCACATTGCAAATGAATCCTCCTTTCTAGGCATGGCCACAAAACAATCGCTGCACGAGCGCAGTGCAGCTTACACACATGCGCAATGGCACTCAGTCGCTCGATCTGTGCCAATATCTGCATTACGTACATCTCTGAATCGAGCCCTCTGTCACTTTGGACAAGCTGTTCTAAATGTATATTGTTTTAATGTAAGTTTGTTTATAACAATTACTATTAAAAGTTACATTTAGACAACATAATCGACAATAAACTATTTATAGACAAACCATAAATAGGAAATCAAACAGATATAAAGGAGTAAGGATTACCAAAGAGCCTGGGCCACCAATATATGAGGATGCACCACGCACATGCTTACCAATAATCAAGCTTTTCTCGGTATGCGTCTATGAAAGGAATCGGTATGTAATACCACCAGACCTAAGCCTGGCGGATGAAATCCCAATGCCGGAAGGCCGGCAGCTGAGGATCCCGACTAAGGTAAGTAAGTACCCTAAAAAACCCTCTCCTCCCCCCCAACCCTCCTTTAGTGGTGCCTAACCCTAACCTCCCCCCGGTGGTGCCTGACCCTAACCCCCCCTTTTCCCTCTCCCCTAGCCTAATCCTAATTCTCTCGGGTGGGTGCCTAACCCTAAGTCCCCCCGGGAGTCCCTAAACCTAACCGTCCCCCCACCTCTGCTATCAGCTCCCAACGCCTGGCTTACCTACGGTCAGTACTTAATTCATTTTTCTGGGGATCTCACTAATGCTGCCCATCCACTACATGACATAGAAACTATAGCACGATTACAACATTTTAATCGTGCTGTCGATTCTATGTCTGTGATGTGCCTACACTGAACGTTCAGTCATTCAGTTTACGCACATCCATCATCCCCATACATGCATTGCTGGTCGTTTTTGACATTACACTGCCCGATTTGTGGGTGATTACCAAGCGATTGAACAATAACGACGGTCGTTATCGCTCAGTCACTAGGTTTAATCACCTAGTGGATGGGCAGCATAAGAAGTATCCTAAATAGACTGCTTACTTCAATTTGGGTGCACCACTATACTCAAGTGCCAATCCGTTTACTTGTTTTCCAATAATATTCTATTTTGACATAGCTAACTTAAGTCATATTTTATGTATTTTATTTTTTTTACACATTATACAGGCTGTATTGCTATAATGCCTATACAGCATAGGACAAGGCATTACATTACATAACATCCTCACATGTTAATTTTTGAGAGGGATATGTGGAGTAGAGGACATCACACATCATCATCTATATCACACCAGTTGTGTCAAAGTCCCCCTACTCTTACAATGTGTCTTGAGAGGTAGCTACAAATTTTAAAAAGTACCTTCTTAGCCTGGTTCTGGACATGGGACGTCTCAATAAGTAGCTAATGAACTTTTCCTTTCTCAATTGTCAGCTGACCAAACAGAAGAACATGAAAGTACGCTCACTACTGATGAAACCACCTCCACATTCCTGGATGGTAAGGACACTGGGGTAGATAGCTCCCCAATACGATTAAGTCAAAGCTATAATAACTATTAGCAGCTCAAATATGGGGTGCCCCTGCTCTCCTTGTCCAGAGGAGACTCTATTGAAATGTTGCTGTATCCTTGTGACCTTGAATTCCTTCTGACATAAGTTAGCAATATTAGGTTTAACTTCAACTGAAGCGCACCCACTTGTGGGGATATGTATCAAACCTTTGATAGAAATAAAGTGGAGATGTTGACCATAGCAACTAATCAGCATTTAGCTATACATTCCTATAGAATGACGTGAGGGTCCTGCCTCCCAAAGTAGCCAGCTGCATTCCTCTCTGGGCTTATCCTGAAGAGGGGATGTAAGAAGTAGGTAAGTCTGGTTTCATTGGAGATCATTGGCCCTGATTCAGACCCACTCGCAAGCGGCTGTCCGCTCGCAAGTGGGTCGATGTTGTGCACTGCGCATGCGCACGACGGCGGGAGCTCCGTCGTGCGCATGCGCCAGACGCGACGAGCAAAGGAAAGTCCTTCGCTCGTTGTGTCTGATCAAAGGGGGCGTGCTGTCGATGTTGATTGACAGCACGCCCCCTTTGGTGGGCGTGCCGGGGGCGTGCCTCCCTGACGGGGGCGTTCCCAAGGGACCGCCTCCCGTCAGAAGCCGGCCCACTGACATCACTAGTGATATCAGTGGGAGTGATTTTGGCTCTGATAGAGCCAAAATCATTCCGGGCCTTGCGGTTGAAAACCTCAACCGCAGGCTCCGGCTTGCAGTTTCGATGGTCGCGATGGTCACGACCATCGCGGCCGTCAAACTGCACGCTCGTATAGGCTGTGGGTGGTGACCCACAGCTATACGAGCGTCCAGGGGGACGCTCCATAGTTATGGAGGACGGCCCTCATCCAGAGCGTGCGCTCTGCTCAGAGCGTACGGCTCTGAATGAGGGCCATTGTTTGAGATGTAGCTAATATTGTTACTCTAAGTGATTTCTAAATGAACTTTTTTTATAATTCCATATTTCATCATTTTTGTTCAGAATTGTTTTTACCATGTTAGTACAAATAAATAGCTAACCTACAAATACAGGGGCTGATTTTGATTTGGGAGCAAAGCAAGCAATTAAATTTGTACTTTGAACAAATCACATTTATTTTTGCATGCAGAGTAAATACTGGCTGCTTTTGCATGTAGTCCACTAATGCTAGACAGCTTTATTTTTACATTGCCATTTAGATTTGAGTTTGAACATGTCCCTCCCAATGTAGACCTCGCTGCACATTTTACACTTACCCCACCTGTAGTGTAACATGGTTTTACCAAGGTGCGAAGTAAAGGGCCCCATACATCTCCTGGGCAATCCGCCAAATCCCTGATCGAGTTGGAAGCGCCGATCTGCCGGACAGAAATACCTAACAGCATTTCTGACCGATCCGTCGGGGAATCTGTAAAATTCTACATGTTAAAAATCCCGATTTGCTAATCACGATCATATTTTGATTGTGATCGGCAAATCAGTGAAATCCAAAATGTTAAATCTCCCCGATGCACAGAGCCCGGCATGTGGGGATCGGCAAATTGGCCCAATGTGTGGCTAGTGTATGGGGGCCTTTCCTTCTTTTTTTTGTTTTTTGCTTAACTCCCAACACAGAATCAGCCCTATATTGTTTATTAGGTGACATTATTAATAACAAATCCCATAGTTTTACAAAGCATTTATCAGATGTCTGTCCTGGTACTTATCAAAAACAAACAAAACAAAATGAGTAACTTGTGATTCAGCAGAGAAGTTATACACTCATTAATCTCTTCTATCATAGATACCCCTGAATACTCTGCCCACACAAGCACTGCTGTTACTGCTGGAATCATCAGTGGGACAGTTGTGGGAATAGTACTAATCATCAGTGTAAGCTTCCTAGTCTACAAGCGGTGTGCCCTTCCTGTCATAGGGGAGGTGACAGGTAAGGAGAGAAGCAGAGCCGTAACTAGACTTTTTGGTGCCCTGTGCCAGAAAGAGCATTGGCGCCCCCCTCATTTTTCAAAGGGACATAATGCACCCAAAAAAGGGCCATGGCTTCATGGGGAAGGGCCAGGAAAGAGATTGGAGAGGCCAGGAGATGCTGGGGATGAAATAAGAGGAAGCTACAAGCAAGAATGATAATAAACAGAAACAGCGCCCCCTGACCTGTGGTGCCCTGTGCGATGGCACCGGCCGCACTACCTTAGCTACGGCCCTGGAGAGAAGACAGGTGCCAGGCTTACAATCCAATCATTCTACATGTGACAAATTGTGCTGCAGTGAGGCCCACGTGTATGTAAGCTTTTCTGGGTAGTGATCTCTTTCTCTAGCACCAGGGCCGGTTCTAGACATTGTGGAGCTCAGGGCAAAAGTTCACAGTTGTGCCCCCCCCCAAAAAACAAAACAAAGCCAACAACTTTTTGTAGATGACGTTCCTCTGCACACGCTGAAAGCACACGCGCTGAAAGCACACGCACTTCCGGAAAAGGGGGCGTGTCCTTGCGGAACACCCCCAATTCATCAAACTGTGGGGCGTGCCCAGCACTTATGAAGGTGCTGGGCTTCCCCCAAGCTCTCCCCTCGTGGCGAATAATTGCCATGTGCAGTAGTCCCATATTCATGTTATGACACACAGTGGTGCCCCTTTTACACAATGCCCAAATTAGTGCCCCTTATACACAAGGCCCACAGTACTGAGTAGTAGTGCCCCTAATACAATGCCCACAGTAGTAGTGCTCCAGTAATAATGCCCCCTATAGTAGTGCCCACAGTAGGAATGCCCCCTATAGTAGTGCCCAAAGTTGGAATGCCCCCATTCGTGCCCCCTATAGTAGTGCCCCCAGTAGGAATGCCCCCTTATAGACATGTTCCCAGTAGTAATGCCCCCTTATAGACATGCTCCCAGTAGTAATGCCCCCTTATAGACATGCCCTCAGTAGTAATGCCCCTAGTAGTAATGCCCCCATGCCTCCCTTCTGAAAAATAAAAAATACAAACACAATACTTACCTTAGGCCCCGCTCCTGCGACCGCTGCCGTCCGGTCCAACCACGGCTCCACCACGGATCTATGGGAGAGACGTCATGATGTCCCTCCCATAGTGCTCTATGCGGGAGCCGGAGCTCTGGAGTGAGCTTCGGCTGCCTTTGCAGGGAGGGAGCCGGGTGCCCGGGGGGGACCGGCGCTGTTTTTTTTTTATTATGGGAATTTTTGGGGTCTCGGTGGCGCCCTCTAGGGGCCGGCGCCCCGGGTGACTGCCCTGTTAGCCCACCCCTAGAACCGCCACTGTCTAGCACTATCCATGCAGCCTTGTCTTTTGTCTCCGAGGCTAGATCTACTTATTCATGGCTTTTACAAGCCATCAATTCTCTGCAGTTTTTACAATGAAACTTAAAATGCCACATCCCCTTACTCACATCTGTAATACTTAGCAAAATAGTGAAACCATCGGTCACATCGAGTCCCATCGTAGCCTCACGCACAGTTGCACAAGGTCTGACCTTACTTAAAATTGCTAACCTCATCGCACGCAGTGTTAGCTCAAACTGCGTATGGCATCGCAGTGGCTAATTTATTCACGCCCATGTAACGGCGGTCAACCGCAGTGACACGCCTGCTTTTCGCCAACCAACCCCCCTCCCTGTCACCACCCCCAAACATTCTGTCAGTCACTCTGCGATGGGTCAGCATAGTGTCTGCGATTGCAGTGTGATCGCAGTGAGCCCTTTGCGCATGCGCATTGTGATGCATACGCATGCGCAGAACGCAACAATTGGTCGTCTGCGTGCGGAATCGCAGTTGCGATCGGTAATGAATCAGACCCATTGTTAACTGCAAGTATTACATCTAAAAATTACTGTGGTTTTAAATTTCATAGTCAAAGCCAACAAAAAACCCTGGGCGTAACTACCATGGGTGCAAGGGGTGCAGCTGCTATGGGGCCCATCTTCCTTGTCAAAGTTACATGTGAATATACATTTTTCACCATTGGGTGGTACATAGGGGCAAATATGCTATATTTGCTATAGGGACATACCTAGTTACTCCCCTGGCCCACTGTCTGATTAATGTACAGAAACTCTGACACTCACCCTTACCTTGTATACAGACTCATCATGTGCTAAACTACCTACACTCTCTGCAACTTACCATCACTTGTCCTACAATATATATTTAGTTGCCCTACTCTCATGCCCTCGTCCTACCTATGTCATTTTTTATCCCGGTGGTTAGGATGCGAACGTTCACAATAACGACAAGCGGCATCGGAACAGTCAGAATCCCGATAGATTTTTGTAACTATTATAACCCTTACCCTAACCCACACCCTAACCCACCTTTCCCGCAGCCTAACCCTAACCCTTCCTCCCGGCAGCCTAACCCTCACCCACCCCTAATCCTAACCCACCTTTCCCACAGCCTAACCCCAACCCCTCCCCCTGCAGCCTAACCATCACCCACCCCCTAACCCTAACCCACCTTTACCGCAGCCTAACTCTAACCCTTCCCTCTGCAGCCTAACCCTCACCCATCCCCTAACCCACCTTTCCTGCAGCCTAACCCTTCCCCCCACAGTCTAACCCTAACCCACCCCCTAACCCACCTTTCCCACAGCCTAACCCTTCCCCCCACAGCCTAACCCTCATCCACCCCCTAACCCACCCCCTAGTGCCTAACCGTAACGCTCCCCCACAGCCTAACCATAGTCCTCCCCCTAGTGCATAACCCTAACCCTCCCCCTAGTGCCTAACCCTAACCCTCCCCTTAGTGCATAACCCTAACCCTCCCCCTAGTGCCTAACCCTAACCCTCCCCCAAGTGCCTAACCCTAACCCTCCCCCTAGTGCCTAACCCTAACCCTCCCCTTAGTGCATAACCCTAACCCTCCCCCTAGTGCATAACCC
The DNA here is from genome assembly GCA_031769625.1 of Taudactylus pleione. Classification (NCBI taxonomy): domain Eukaryota; kingdom Metazoa; phylum Chordata; class Amphibia; order Anura; family Myobatrachidae; genus Taudactylus; species Taudactylus pleione. Next base: position 1,852,552 of record JAUIMM010000534.1, on the reverse strand, counting down.
TAACCCCTAACTCTCCCCCAAGTGCCTAACCCTAACCCTCCCCCAAGTGCCTAACCCTATCCCTCCCCCAGTTCATAACCCTATCCCTCCCCCTAGTGCATAACCCTATACCTCCCCCTAGTGCCTAACCCTATCCCTCCGCCTAGTGCCTAACCCTATCCCTCCCCCTAGTGCATAACCCTATCCCTCCCCCTAGTGCATAACCCTATCCCTCCCCCTAGTGCATAACCCTATCCCTCCCCCTAGTGCCTAACCCTATCCCTCCCCCTAGTGCCTAACCCTATCCCTCCCCCTAGTGCATAACCCTATCCCTCCGCCTAGTGCCTAACCCTATCCCTCCCCCTAGTGCATAACCCTTTCCCTCCCCCTAGTGCATAACCCTATCCCTCCCCCTAGTGCATAACCCTAACCTTCCCCTAGTGCCTAACCCTAACACTCCCCCAATGTGCCTAACCCTAAAACTCACCGTCTCGATGTCAGCAGTCGGGATTCAGACTGCTGTCGAGATTCTGGTGCCGGGATTCTGACCGCCGGCATCCTAACCGTCGGGATGGCGACTACATCCCAGTGTTAGATATGTCAATTTACACTATAATTATGAAATGCCGAGTTACATTGTCACTATATACATTTTTTGTAACAAAGCTGCAAAACTTTTTGACACTTTGAAAATAAAAGAAATATAATAGTTATAAAGTCAGATCAGTCTTTTCAGTTGGGAGTATTGTAATCTCTTTTAACATGGGAAGTGATCCTAGATGGACTGACCCAGTATAATGTGCTGTTATAAAACACATTTCATGTATTTAAACTTAATTATGAATACAATTAAGATCCACAGAAGACCACAATACCTTTACCAGTGACATTATTTGACTGGTCCCAAGTCAAGGGTCAGGGTTAGAGCAAGAACTAGGAGTATGAGGATTTAGAGACAGGCTACATCGGGGGCATCACAGAGCTGTAACCTATTCTCTTCTCCTAGCAGTCCCAGGAACGTAAGTGCAAATTTCTTGTAATAATATTTTATTTTCCACAATTTTATAATTTATAGGGTCACCCAGTGTCGAACGAGATTCATATGCCATATATGATAACGTGCTGGACCTGGCAATGGTAGGTACCATGTGAGATGATGTTACAAAGCACTACTGTATATCTGTGGTTTCACATGAAGGAGCTGTTGTAGAAATTATGGTTACACACTAAAGTGAATCTACAGCAGGATTGTTTGTCCATGATGATGGTTTTACTGATGATTTTATTTTATATTACAGTTACTGATGACTAACATTATTATTTACACACGTGGGTCAGAGCCAATGAGCGGCCGCTACATGTAAAGTGGCCTCTGATTGGCTGGCAGGCCATGTATGAATTTCAGATGACTGCCGTCATCTCTCATTTCGCGTAGTATAAGTATGTGCGGTAACTATACTTGTCCAACTTGGAACGGGTATTCGTTTTTTTGTTTTGCAATGTGCAGTGGATGCTACGGAGACCGGCGCAAGGATAGAGGTGAGTATAGGATTTTTTTTCCAGGTACTCACATTGGAATTCTACTGGAGAAGGGGACAGAACAGCTGTCGGCAGGCAAGTATGTGTGAGTGGGGTAGGTAGTTGTACGTAATAAAGTTTTACTTGACATGGTGCGTGTTGTAGTTTTTTAATTATTTATTTTGCAGTGGGGTACGGGTGCCGGACACCTGCTAGCACTTATAGTTCCACAAGTGCCAAAGGGCAAGAATGTTGGCACCTGTAGTTCCACTGTAAAATACAATAGTTTCTCTATTTTTACTCCATTATTACCCCCGCACCCTCAGCCCAGGGGTGCGGGGAAGTGCCCCGGGCTTCAGACTAAGCCTGGGGTGTTCAGGAGAGGGGGGATCCCTTTATTGGGGGTCCCCACTCCCCTGAGAACCCCCAGGATTGGTGCTTTGGCTGGGGAGACCCGGTGATAGGGTCCCCTGGCTGTGGCATTACACCCCGGTCGGTTTATTGTCCGGTGCTGATTTTAAATATAGGGGGACCCCTACACAATTTCCCCCCCCTATTTTTAAAACCAGGACTGGCCAGCAGCCAGGTGCTGGTTCCTAAAATACGGGGAGGGCTCTACTCATTTTCTCCCCCGTATTTTTAGGAACCAGGACTAGCTGAGCAGCCCGAGGCTGGTTATGCCTTTTGGGGGGGGACCCTACGTAATTTTTTTTTTTTTAAATAACCCATTACATTACACTAACACACACAAGCAGCCTGCACATATTTCACTGACACTTTCTGGAGGGAAACTCGGGCAGTAAACTCTGGGCTTTATCTTGGACAGGATCGATCAAATACATCATCAGACAACACTATCCTGACCAACACGGGAGCTTGGTAAATTCCCGATTTTTTGTGTGAAAAAAACGGCCGTTTTTGATCGATCCTATCTGTGTTTAAAAATTGCTCAAATCGGTACCAACACGAATCTTAGTAAATTTACCACTTACACTTTTACATTGATCGAGTTGTATTTTCAAAATGGGAAAACATCTGGATGAGAGTTTAAATTGTGAGAGTTTTTTGAGTCTGAAAAAACGTGAGTTTGCATGTTCGGACTCTATTACATTGGCCAAGTTTAAAAAGTGTGAGAGTTTACTCTCACATTTTCTAAGCTCTCATCCTAGTACATTTGGCCCCATATGTCCGATGGCAGGCTGGCTAGTTAATTAAATCAGGGTACATTCAAATAGTTTTATGTTTTTTTTTTTACCCCTTTTTAGACCTATGTTGTTAGTTATAGTTATTATGTCATATATGTTACTCAATTTAGACCTCATGTTATTTCCATTTCTAAATAGAGAAGACACCCCTCCCCCCCGATCCTAAGGTTTTGTATTCTCCCTCTTACATGCAATTACCTCCTTTTTTATTTCTTTTCATAGTTCTTGTTCAAATAACACCTGACTCTCTCTGGCTTTCACTCCAGAGACGATCACACTCCTTTTTGGTTAGGAAAAATTATTGAAGAATAGTTTTTATTATATTTTTGTAATCACCATGGCTATGGTATTAGCTCCTTTGAGCCTTTCTCAATTGTTACATTTTGTGATCTCTCTATTTGAAACATATTATCCATGTGTTGTATCCTTCTCTTTCTTCTATAGATTTGTTTTCTCTTTCTGCCATATTATACTCCAGTATGTTATTATTCCCAATTTTTTATCCACTTTATCTTGAGATATCATTATTGCAAACTTTCCTACAAATGCTTCAATAAAAATAATGTAAAAAAAAAATCATGATACATACTAGGACTGCCCATGCAATTTTATTTATGTTCCCATTAATCTCTGTAATTAAAGCTATCAAATGACTGTAAATGCAACATTGCTATGATGTGTGATTGGTTATATAATTAATTTCTCCCAACCCATACATCTTAGTGATTCCCAAATCGCACCTTGACTTCAGGTATATTTCTAGGATTTTGGGAAGTCCTAGCTATAGAAATATAAATTTTACGTCAAAACCAGATAAAATATGGTGAGGTTTTTATCCCTGTTTATGTGCAATCACACCTGATGGTTAGATGGCTTTTTTTGTTACCACCTGCTGTGTTAGGAGTCAGGTAAGCATCCTCACCTTATTTACAGGTGTATCCTCACATATCTTTGCTACAGTTGTGCCAAATAGCCTCTCGCTGAGTCTCTGCTAGCGCCGGGTATTCTTTTTTTTTGCTGAAAATGTGTCTAAGTTGCAATGAGATGTGACTAAGACATACCAGAAAACTGTGCTGATTAATTTGATATGCAACACTTATATATCAGTGTGCAACGCAGTCTCTGAATTAGCATGCAAAGTGCTACAATGCAGCTGAAGCAGCTTTCATCCATATCAAGTTACTTTTACAGATTCAGTCACATGCAGATTAAGGGGACATATGGGCCATGGGCTGGAAATATTCAAGGGCCTATATTGAGATTGGGAGGTGCTGTGACCAATGCTGTGTGGAGAAAGCCATGTGGGCGTGTACAACCCCTACACTTTCAGACTCATTGTCTCCCTAAATACATAAAAATATTAAAATTGCATACTTTTGTGAGAAAACTAGAAAAATTATTTTAATACTTATGGTAGGCAGATGGTAATCATGCTGCCATGATAATGGGCCTATTTTTATGTGGAGGCCTGGAGCTGGAGCTCTATCCACCCCATTGTTAATCTGGCCCTATAAAATAATAAATCCTATTATGTTCTGATCCAACATTTGCCCTTCACAAATTGGCATAAGAAGTGGGATTAAGGCCCTCATTCAGAGCCGTACGCTCTGAGCAGAGCGCACGCTCTGCATGAGGGCCGGGCTCCATTTTCATGGAGCGTCCTCCTGGATGCTCGTATAGCTGTGGGTCACCACCCACAGGCTATATGAGCGTGCATTTTGATGGCCGCGATGGTCGTGACCATCGCGACCATCGAAATTGCGAGCCGGAGCCTGCGGTTGAGGTTTTCAACCGCAAGCTCCGGAGTGATTTTGGCTCTATCAGAGCCAAAATCACTCCAACTGACATCACTAGTGATGTCAGTGGGCCGGCTTCTGACGGGAGGCGTTCCCGTGGGAACGCCCCCGTCAGGGAGGCACGCCCCCGGCACGCCCACCAAAGGGGGCGTGCTGTCAATCAACATTGACAGCACGCCCCCTTTGATCGGACACAACGAGCGAAGGAAAGTCCTTCGCTCGTCGTGTCTGGCGCATGCGCACGACGGAGCTCCCTCCGTCGTGCGCATGCTCAGTGCAGACCATCGACCCACTTGCGAGCGGACAGCCGCTCGCAAGTGGGTCTGAATCAGGCCCTAAGTTTTGACTTTTAGGAGTTAAGGGGCCCATTTATCAACAAGTTTTATCATACGCAATGAGGGCATGCATCAAGGCACCACTGCGAACGCACTGCGATCACGGAGTCCACGTAGAGCCATTGCAGAGTGATTGACAGGCAGTGAGCATTTGGGGGTGGTGACGGGGGGTGGTTGGAGGAACGCATGCATGCCTGACCGTTTGAACGCCATTGCATGGGCGTGCATAAATTAGCCATTGCGATTGCATACGCAGCTTGAGTACTCATTGCGTACAACGAAGTTAGCAATTTATAAGTAAGGTCAGGGCTGTTGTAATTCTGTGAGAGGGACAGATGACACTCAATGTTACCGAGGTTTGCAAGGTATTATGGATGTGAGATAGCGGTAGTGTGAGGCAGTGGGTGTCTCTATGCTGGCAGTGTGACGGCATTGCAATTGCAATCATTAGCATAATTTTGCAGCAGACCTGCGTGCGATTATGGTACTGCGATTGCAATAGCGACCCTTGATGAATCAGGCCCTGAGTTTTAAAACTTGTTATGTGATAAATGGTGCTCAAGCCAATCAGCTCATTTTTCAAACAGATCACAGTTAGGAGCTGATTGGCTGGAGCACCATTATCATACGCAATTAATTTTAAAACTCATTGCGTATGATAAAACTCGTTGATAAATGTGCCCCTAGGAGTGCCATAATGGAAGCCCTTCTCCAACATCTAATTTTTCTACAAAAAGTTACAAGATACAAGCTTGTGTTATCAGTAAGAACTACAGGAGGCAGACAAGGAGTTTTAAACCAAACAGACCTGGAGGTGCTGTTGAGGCAGCAGAGGACTACTTATCAGGAATGGGTGCATGAGAGAAAAGGTGAGACGGTTATTGCTATTGGCAGAAGCTTGACTGGTGTAGATGAGTGATTGATGTGAGGCCGCACAAAGATGTACTTAGCCAGGAAGAAGGTAATGCAGAGTAAATCTGTATAGCACACATATACAGATGCAGCCAGGAGCATATAGGGTATATGCAGGATTAATGCAGGTATGCAGTGCAGCCATTAGTGGCAGTTATATGGATGTATTACCCTGCGATGGTGGTATAGTTCCAATTATATTTGTAAGGCACTCTTCAATATAGAGAGACACTCAGGGGCATGTTCTGTCTCTATGCATTACGGAGGAGAAGAGTGCGCATGTAGGACGCTCATGCGCAATAGTGCATACCCTCTAGAGGTTGGAGGTCACATTGGTGGTGACACGGCCCTGGAAATCGGACGAGGAAGTCCTAACAACTGCAACACTGACTTTCCAGATGACGGGCGGCCCATAGAATGAAATAGTGAGATTATCCGCAGACCTTGAGAAAGTGGCCTTTGACAAGGACTTGCCAAAAAATTCTGTATTATCTGTATGACACCCATGTTAATAAGGGACACATGATAAATAATATGCTGAAGAGTCTCAAAGTACCAGAGCAACAGAAAGAAAAAAAGAAAAAAAACATTATTAATGTTCTAAAAGCCGTAACTACATTAGATGTGTGTGACCAGTGCCACCGCGCAAAGCGCAGGACTCTGTGTGCGGCACTGTCGATACCCGATGACCCTTGCTTCTGGCTAGCAGGGTGCCTGGAACGGCACCCTGCAGCCAGGATCACTGCTGCGTTGGCGGCGGAACTTCTTTTGGCGCTCCAGACCAGAACCCTGCAGTGTGTGCAGCTGATCTGGGATGTCCTCAGGACACTCGAAATCAGCACTGGGACTGGCACAGGGCACATTTAAGCCCTGTTAGGGCCCTGAATGTTCTATCTTAAATATACTGTTGTCTAGGCTGTTTATTTGTTTGTTGTATTTTTTATTGCTTTTTAATTTGTTTAAAATTAATCTGAAAGCCCATTGGAGCTATTTTTTGCATTTATAAATTCAGACGATAAGTGATTTTTTTTCTCTGCAATAAACATATTATACAATGGGCACATGAATAATACTGTACATCTACTCTATCTATTAATACTGTAGATAAAATGAATTGTGTTCACTAGAATGAGGCCTAAACCTTTATTAAGGTACAAAATGTTAATTGGTCAACGTTTTAGCAGTGAAAGGTAAAAAATATACACATCATAAAAAAAAATATAATTACTCAAACTATTTTAACAAAATATTTCATATCTATTTTGTAAATTTAGGTAGATTTTCCCTTAAGAAAAACTAAAAGCCTTAAAATGTTATAACCATGGATAATGTTATTATTTTACATAACAATTGTATTATTATTTTCTTTAAAAAGCGTCAATTGCTTCCATGATGTTACTCAGATGACATAAATATGGGACAATAGTTAGGAGAACACTGCTGTGAGAGAGTATAATGTATACGACTACTAGATGCTAATAATAGTCTTTATATTTTGTAGTGTCGGAAGCCAACAGAAGATGCTTCATACATGGTAAGTCTTTTGTAGTTTATGCCTTTCTGATTACATTATCTACATCAATGTATGGATTTCTGCACTAATATATGTATTTCATTTTTCATGTGCCTATACTGTATACAGTACTGTTTTTATGCTTATATATATCATAACATTTTTAGAGTTTTACTATTATCTGCTAGCGCTGCTTATCGTTTTCATTTCATTTTGTCGTTTATGTGTAGCCCCACTTAGGATAAGGTACACATTAGATCTTTATCTGCATGATTTACAGTATCGGAACGAGAAATAGTGTACAGTATATTGTCTAATGTGTATGCACAATTGCGCACTCCTGCGGATGACACATGAGATCGTTTGATTGACTATGTTGCACGGTCAATCAAACGATATCATGTTTCAGGATGTGCATTTTAATGAAGGACGAAACAAGGCATCGTTCTAATGTGTGCCCAGCATTACACTTGCACAGTAATCTGAGGGCACATATCAACACTTAAATGCCCTAGACCCAATACTCATCTGATCCTTACTTGTATCACTCGCCTCTCTCATTACTACCCTGCCCCTGATGCTTCTACAACATTACCCTCACCGCAGACAAGGCATCACCAGCCATGATACTATGGGCCATATTCAATTTGAAGCAAAAAGTCCGTTGCCGGACTTTTCGCCATCATCGGAGGTTTTCAGGTCGAAAACTTATCACGCTCGTCCCCGCGTATCCCCGTATTCTCAATTCCAAATCGGCAAAAACGAAAGTAGCAACAAATCCTGTCATTTTTGGGGAAATCAGCCTGACACCCCCCAAAAGATGTACTAACATGGGGGCTCATTATGGGTACTCCCAAATAGCAGTGCTAAAGGTAGTTGAGGTTTTTAAATGGTCTCAATGGGTGCTATTTAGCGTCTTTGAGCAAGTGGTGAAGAATAGTATTTACCACTGTTTTTTTGGAAAAATAAGTAGTCCCATCAATTTTGGGGTACATGTAAATGGATGCAAGCATATTTAAAAATCGCTAAAGTCAAGCATTAAAATGTGCAAAAAAACGCACCTTCAGCAATCAACAAAACACCTCCCCGATACTTGCAGACCCCCCCCACAAAGGCTATTTCGCTAGTTTTTGAATTTGTACCCCCACTTTGAAATTTTTCTCCAACATTTTCAAAGATCTTTTTTTGTGTCCTTTGTGTTTTTTAAGAGTTTTTTGATGCAGTTAGCGTCAAGGGGGTGTACAAAGGGTGTAGAGTGGTTTCCGTACCTCTGCACCCCAAAACCGCAATTCTGCATTTTTTACCGCCGGGTAAACCTAGGCAAAACTTATTCGCCTATTACATTGCATTGCATTTTCGCACCGGCGAAAAGAGTCTACAATTGAATATGGGTATGAGTGAGAAGTTCCAAAATGACGTCATCGACGAAAAAGTTTCGCCGATAACGACTTTTCGCAACCTAATTGAATATGGTCCATTGTCTGCTGTAATGGCACTCCAGACTCAGATATAATAAGCAACAGTCTATCCTCATTGTAAGTTATTACAGATATCAAAAATATTCAACTCACATATTTGCGACCTGTACAAAAGATAAAGACATTACAAATTGAGACATTCAACTCCAGGATACCACTCAAACATGACATCTTAAGCCGGCTACACACTGGGATGATGTAGCTACGATTTGGCCGAATCGTAACGGCATATTGTGCATATCGTGCAGTGTGTATGCACAATGGCTCTGATTCAGAGCCGGACGCTCTGACAGATCGCTCACTCTGAATCAGGGCCGTCCTTCTGAATTTTAGAGCGGCCTCCTGGCCGCTCGTATAGCTGTGGGTGACCACCCAGAGCTATAGCAAGCGGCCAGGAAGATGGTCGCAATGGTCAAGACCATCGCGACCATCGGGCTTGCGACGAGACACTTGTGGTAGGGTCTCGTTGGCGCAAGCCCTGGAGTGCTTTCGGCTCTATCAGAGCCGAAAGCACTCCCACTGACATCACTTGTGATGGCTGCTGCACGGCGGGAGCCGGCTGGAGCTCACTCATGAGCTCCATCTTCCGGCTCCCTCCTCGGCATGTGGATGCAGAGCGGACGGCGCGGGAGCGGGGATTCAGGTAAGTTTTAAAAAAAATTTTGTGTAAGGGCCGGGGGCGCTACTCGGGGGCACAGTTACTGGGGGGCACAGCTACTCGGGGGCATACTACTGGGGGGGTCTGCTGCTTGGGGGGGGCATACTACTGGGGGGCCTGCTACTGGGGGGCATACTACTAGGGGGCCTGCTACTGGGGGGCCATACTACTGGGGGGGTCTGCTACTGGGGGGCATAATACTGGGGGCCATACTACTGGGGGGGGGCTGCTACTGGGGGGGCATACTATTGGGGGGCCATACTGCTAGGGGGGCCTGCTACTGGGGGGGCCTGCTACTGGGGGGGCATACTACTGGGGGGGTCTGCTACTTGGGGGGGCATACTACTGGGGGAGCCTGCTACTGGGGGGGCATACTATTGGGGGGCCATACTGCTAGGGGGGCCTGCTACTGGGGGGGCCTGCTACTGGGGGGGTCTGCTACTTGGGGGGGGCATACTACTGGGGGGGCCTGCTACTGGGGGGCATAATACTGGGGGCCTGCTACTGGGGGGGCCTCTACTGGGGGCCATACTACTGGGGTCCATACTCCTGGGGGGGCCATACTACTGGGGCAGCCATACTACTGGGGGGGCATACTACTGTGGGCATTGTGTAAAAGGGGCACTACTGTGGGCATTGTATAAAAGGGGCTCTACTGTGTGTCGTAGTGTCGTAACAAGAGACACTACTTTATGGTGTAATGTGAATCAGGGGCACTATGTGTGGTGTAATGTGAATAAGATTGTGCACTGTGACTCCTTGGGCCGTAGCCCACTTTGTAAACAAGTACTGTGACTCTGTTGGCCGTACCCCACTGGGTGGGTGCACTACTTTTCATTTCTGCCACTGCTGTGTGGCAATGTGTCATAGATGTGCTTTATACTGTGGTGTCTGTGTCGTTGTGCCGCTGCTCTGTCACTTGGTAACCAGTCAGCTTACTGCAACCTTTGGCCAATAATGTTGAAAACAATATTATAAGCTGTGAGGTGGTCTAAATTGACTGGACATTAATGTTATTGAGGTTAATAATACTCTAGGAAGAAAAAAAAGACCAATTTATGTGATTTTAGCTTTTTTTGTAAAAAAATCCAAATCCAAAGCCAGTCACCGCAGTTTGGCAAATCCAAATCCAAAGCCGGACGACGAATTAGAACCAAATCCAAATCCGGCAAAAATGGTCCGGCGCACATCCCTACTTACATCCAAATGTAAGTAGGGATGTGCGCCATGCGGCCCCCATTGATGGCAATGGAAACCCAGCGCTGCCTTCCCGGTTTCAGCTAAGCCTTCCAAGCACTGTCGTATCATGCACATGCGCAGATGGACCATCACGCATTACACAGGAGCCCGTCGATGGCAGCATTAGGCTGCCAGCAGCCGAGCCGAAGACCTTGCCGATGAGGAAGACTTCGCTGGACCTCGCCGGAGGGGTAAGTATTGGTAAATATCAGTGACTTTTTTGTTTGTATCACATTGATACTAAACAAAAAATGCAGCTGGTGTTTACCTTCGTTAATAAATGGGGCCCTTAGTATTATCTACAGGGCCGGCGCTATGCAGTTAGTTAGCTCTGCATTAAAGGGAGACCCCGCACTGGAAAGGTGCCACTGGAAAGGCGCCACCCCCTTCTCCATTTGCTGGGCGCCCACTGAGATTTTGTTACCAGCGGGTGCTCGGTGGCTCCTTCCCTGCTTACTCCCGAGCCCTGCCTTCCTGCTCCCGCAGTGTGTGTAGGGAGAGAAGTCCCATAGTGCTGAGCGTGAGGAGCTGTCGGAGAGCAGTGGGCACAGAAGCAGTGTTTCAGGTAAGTACAGTGCTGTGTCTGCATGGCATAATGTGTAAGCGGCATTACTGTGGGCATTATGTGTAAGGGGCACTACTACTCAGTTAATTAAGTGTATAAGGGGCACTTCTGTGGGCATTATGTGTATAAGGGGCACTACTAATGTGGGCTTTGTGAATATAAAGGGCACTACTACTGTGGCCATTATGTGTAAGGGGCACTACTACTGTGGGCATTATAGATAAAAGGGGCACTGTGGCCATTATGTGTACAAGGGATGTAGTTTAAATCCCGACAACCAGCATCCTGATGGCAAGTAGTGGGGTTAGAGTTAGGCACTAGGGGAAGGGTTAGGGTTAGGCCGTAGGGGGTGAGGGTTAAGTTTAGGTTGCTGGGGGGAGGGTTAGGTTAAGGCAGTGGGAAGGGAGTGTTAGTTTTAGGGGTAGGGTTAGGATACTTATGTGCAGGTGTCAGTATCCTAACCCTGTCGGGATGCCGGCATCTGGATTCTGACCGCCGGAATCCCGAGCGCCAGCATCCCATGCCCAACCCATTTATAAGGGGCACTACTAATGTGGGCATTATGTGTAAGGGGAACTACTGTGAACATTATGTGTATAAGGAGCACTTCTGTTGGAATTGTGTTTAATGGGCACTACTGTGTGGCGTAATGTGTATAAGGGGTACTACTGTGTGGTGTATTGTGAATAAGGGGCACTACTGTGTGATACAATATGAATAAAGGGTACTACTGTGTGTCATAATGTAAATAAGGGTCTGTAATGTAAATCAGGGGCACTACGTGGAGTGCTTTGTAAATAACATTGTTCTACTGTGTGGTGTAATTTGAACTTGGGGTACTATTGTGTGGCCATGCCCCTTCCTTGTGAGACCACACCCCTTTGGCTCACGCTGTCCCTTTAAAAAGTATGGTAGGGAGGGTGCAAATTTATAGCTTGCAGTGGGGCGACAAACACACTAACACCGGCCCTAATGATCTAAATGTTTATGTGAAAAACACTAGTGTCTGCGCCTATAAACACCTGACCATATAAACAAACCAGAAAAGTAATATAAATGAATTTATTTCAATAACAATACACCTGTTAGAACTGCAGCTCCTCAGGACATAAATTAAAACAATGCAGTGATATAATAAACCACTTTTGATACTGAATAAAATAAAAATAAAAATGAAAAACAAATAAAATGAACCAGTTCCTGGGTGGATGACAAAAGTTCCTCTGAATATTGATATCTGGGTATAATGATTCAATAAAGATGGCAAACAATTGTCCCAGAGGTATAGGTTATCCGCATCTCCTTGGACCAAAAAAGGGGGGCTATTCACTGCTGATAAATTTAAGTTCCAAGTAAGCCAATAAGTGAATGGACATATGATGATTATTGGGAACCCGGCCAGCAGAGAATTCCACAGGGGCAATGGTGGGCAAATAGAAATTCTGCCTACCCGTTACGAGAGTCTCCAGACTCAGGGCTGGTATACACCGTCTCAGAGAGTAGATCCCACGGACAAGATGATGTCTGCCGCCTGCAGACAACAGAAGGCAAGGAGCGGTAATGTGAGCTTCAACACCCGGGATCAGCTGAAACAGGTAAGCGGTGACGTGATGTAAGCTCCAACACCCGGGATCAGCTGAGAACAGGTAAGCGGTGGTGACAATGGTCCGCAATGGTCTGTGACCGGGATATACACTCCAGTGTATGCAGTCTCCTGTAGCGGCAATGGTCCGTCTGAATTACGGAGCAGCAGTTCAGAAAAAGGTCAAAACCTTGACGCGTTTCTCCTCATTGAATGAGGTTTTTTCAAAAGGCAAGATGAAACTCTCCTTCTTGGGAGGAGATTATAAATACACAATTACCAATAGCAAGCTTTCAGAACAAGCTGGATACAATTAGTCAATTAACAACTTTCTACATGTTCTAAACATAGAACGTGTAAAACATACTTTCTGGTTTGTTTGTTTGTTTCAAGATTAAATTTTCACAGTAAGGGTACTCAGAAAAGAAGGGCATTAATGAATATATATGAAGAAATACCATATATAAAAAATAAATTAAACAAATAAATATATATATACTTCTAATAATAAAAAACATATAAATATATAATATAATAAATATAATAAATATAAGGAGAACAACATTAAATGAATCCCCCTAATCATTATTAAACAAATAAACAGATAACTAAGCTCACACATATTGACCTATTTGGACATGAATACTACCCATACACTACTACCAAGAGCAATGATACTACCTAATATGGGGAAAAAACACTCCTTAACCCATAAGGGGAAAGTTAACCAATCTACATACCATTAAATACCGCACTGGATGATCCAGTCACAAAACAATAATACATACACAAAAGGAAAAAACGAAGAAGAATAGAGAACAATAATCAATATATTCAAAAATTGAATTGTAAATTTTTATATATATACAATAAAATAAAAATAAATTAAAATAAAAACAAATATAAATAAAAATAACCCATGAGAAATACCTAAAAATCTAAGGCCCTCATTCAGAGCCGTACGCTCTGAGCAGAGCGCACGCTCTGAATGAGGGCCGGGCTCCATTTTCATGGAGCGTCCTCCTGGACGCTCGTATAGCTGTGGGTCACCACCCACAGGCTATACGAGCGTGCATTTTGATGGCCGCGATGGCGACCATCGCGACCATCGAAATTGCGAGCCGGAGCCTGCGGTTGAGGTTTTCAACCGCAAACTCCGGAGTGATTTTGGCTCTATCAGAGCCAAAATCACTCCCACTGACATCACTAGTGATGTCAGTGGGCCGGCTTCTGACGGGAGGCGTTCCTGTGGGAACGCCCCCGTCAGGGAGGCACGCCCCCGGCACGCCCACCAAAGGGGGCGTGCTGTCAATCAACATTGACAGCACGCCCCCTTTGATCGGACACAACGAGCGAAGGAAAGTCCTTCGCTCGTCGTGTCTGGCGCATGCGCACGACGGAGCTCCCTCCGTCGTGCGCATGCTCAGTGCAGACCATCGGCCCACTTGCGAGCGGACAGCCGCTCGCGAGTGGGTCTGAATCAGGCCCTAAATCAACTGTTTCATTCAATCCATCCGGGACTAAAGTCCGCAGGGTGTGTATCCAAAAAGCCTCACGTACACACAATCTGCGAAACCTATCTCCTCCCTTAACTGTAGGGGGGAATATATTCTATACCTACTACTGTTAAAGATTTGGGGTCCCTAGAATGTTGTGATGCATAGTGTCTGGAGACACTATGATTACTAAAACCATTCAAAACATTGAAGCAGATATCCCCTTGTGTCAGCTGCCAATAAATCACTGTTGAATTCCTGTCGTTATATATGAGCGCTCCACCCCCCCTCCCCCTTTTTATCTAAATGTTTATGAAAACAAACTGATACTGTTCAGGGTTTGCTCATATATTATGTGTAAAAGGTTCCATATAAGTGGCCACAGGAAACCTTATGTGAAAATGCATGTAGCCAAAGGAAACATTGTGCCGTATAAGCAATGCAGGCAACTGGCACTGATGATCCCATTTGAATATACAGTATATGTCTCTGATTTCTTTTTTTCCCATGTATATAACAGCTACATAAAGGGGTAAGGTGCAATGAGGGAGATTGCTAGGCTTTTCAGGGAGTCAGGGAGATTGCTGCTATTTCCGGGAGTCTCTCTGACAATCAGGGAGAGGTGGAAAGTATAGCCAGGACTTGTTTGTACGCGGAATCCATAAGTTCAGTTGTGTTCGTTTTTCAGGGCAACCGAACCGCATATCTCTGCTAATTATATCACTGGTAATTCTCTGACAGCTGTATCAAACCTTGGAGAGAGATAAAATGGAGTAGTTACCCAAAGCAGCCAATCAGCTTCTGTCATTTCAACAGCTGAGCTAGATAAATGACAATTAGAATCTGATTGGTTGCTTTGGGCAATTTCTACACTTTACCTCTCTGTAAGGGATATATTTACTAAAGTGAGAGTTTTTACAAGTGAAGATGTTGCCCATAGCAACCAATCAGATTCTAGATATTATCTTCTAGAAGGTGCTAATTAAATTTTAAGTTGCATCTGATTGGTTGCTATGGACAACATCTCCACTTCTAAAAATTCTCACTTTACTAAATATACCCCTAAGGCTTGATAAATATCCCCCACTGTCAGAAGACCTGGAATACATGCACTGTAAAGGTGCCCTAAGTATTGGTGTATTTAGTGCTGTAAGTATTGCTTCATGGTACAATTACATATGTAAATGGAAACCTTTTAATAACAATTTGTTTCCTGCAAAGCGCATGGCACAACCTACTGTCTATGAAATTGCAAATACGTATTAAGATTTATTATTTTTCTGTAAAATCTGCTTTTTAAAATGTACTAAGGTTTGATAAAAAGAAATGTAAATAGCAACATTTTGAATTTTGTTGTATTTATTTCTTCTAGTGTCTTCAGTTTCAGTCAGAGGGTATATATAACGAGCTACATGGATGAGATGTCATTCTGTGACATGCCGGGGTGCTATCACACTATTATTTTATTGTCACCCACATTTCATGTTCCCTCTACTTTCCCACTGAAGCAAATGATTTGCTGGCACAATAAGTCAACTCAGCCTTGTAGTCGGGCAATGTTTCTCTATATTTCTATATATTTCTCTATATTTCATCCTATTTAGCAGCTATTAGCTTACATCCCTAAATAGTGCAGCTCCGCAACATTATACCCATTGAAAATAGCACAGCACTGCACTACTCAGGGCTGTTGGTGGATTTGCACTTATTTTATGTTACAGTAATCTCTGACACGTGTCAGGTGTCCTTCACAATAACAAATTAAAATACAGAGCACTGTGAATATTATGTGTGCAATAATAATAATAATGAATAAACAGAAAAATAAATGTTTATAGCTCTTTTGTGAGAATTGCGTGGATCCGGTGTTCAGAGAGCGCCAACTGAAGATCTTACCAGTGGGCAAGGAGGAAACCAGCCATGAGGGACTAAGTGCTGTAACACCGCATCCCGAGGTAAGAGTTTAGGGACAGTTAGGACAGTCAGTGGCATAACTATAAATTATGCTCCCCCATGCCAAAAAAGTTCCAGGCTCCCCCCTTCCCCCGCACCAAAATACATGCGCACCAAAAGACGACGTCTAAGCTGTTGGCTTCATGATACAGCAATGTGCCTTCCACCAGAGGATCCCAAATGCAGTCCTCAAGGCTCCCCTACAGTTCAGGTTTTAGTGATAACTATAGTTAAGCTCAGGTGGTTAAATCAAATTGACTGAGGTACTAATTAGGTCACCTGTGCTCAACCATGGATATCACTAAACAGGAACTGTTGGGGAGCCTTGATGACCGTGATTGGGAACCTATGCCTTACACATTATGACACACTAAGTAATGCCACTATATAACACATTATGCCACACCGGAATGCCCCTTATTACAACACATTATGCCACACAGCAATGCCCTTTACACATGCCACACAATAATGCCATTTATAACACTTAATGACACACAGTAATACCCCTATAACAAATAATGCCACGCCGTAATGCCCCTATTTCACATTGCCACACCGTAATGCCACATACAATACATTATGCCATACAGTAATACCCCTTACACATTATGCCCCTTATAACACATAATGCCACATAGCATGCCACACTAAGTAATACCCCCAATAGCAAATTGTGTACACAGTAATGCCCATTGCACATTATGCCACAGAGTAATGCCCATTACATCCCACTCTGACAGATCTACTTCACTGACCCTTCTCTCTGCTCCTGCCAGTCTGTCACCTCAGCTCAAGACAGGTTGCACAGTTTTTATGTCCGTGTAGAACCAGATTATTGGGGACATAGTTTATAACCTGTAAACTGCGTATATCAAGTTACTGCCCCTTATACAGTGTCCCCTGTAGTTGTGCCCCTTATGCAATGCCCCTGCACTAGTGCCCCTAATGCAGTGCCCCCTGTAATAGTGTCCCTTATGCAATGCCCCCTGTAGTAGTGCCCATTATGCAATGCCCCCTGTAGCAGTGCCCATTATGCAATGCCCCCTGTAGCAGTGTCCCTTATGCAGGGCCCCCTGTAGTAGGGCCTATTATGCAGGTCCCCTGTACTAGTGCCCCTTATGCAATGCCCCCTGTAATAGCGCCCCTTATGCAATTCCCCCTGTAGTAGTGCCCATTATGCACTGCCCCCTGTAGCAGTGCCCATTATGCAGGCCCCCCTGTAGCAGTGCCCCTTATGCAGGTCCCCCTGTAGCAGTGCCCCTTATGCAATGCTCCCTATGCTAGTGCCCCTTATGCAATGCCCTCTATAGTAGTAAAGTAGTGTCCCCTGTAGTTGTGCCCCTTAAAGTAGTGCCCCCTGTAGTTGTGCCCCTTATGCAATGCCCCTTAAAGTAGTGCCCATATACAGTGCCCCTTGTAGCTGTGCCGATATGCAGTGCCCCCTTAGTTGTGCCCCTTAAAGTAGTGCCCCTGTAGTTGTGCCCCCTGTAGTTGTGCCCCTTCAAGTAGTGCCCCCTGTATTTGTACCCTTTAAAGTTGTAACCCTGGTAAGGGTTACGGAGATATGTTACATATAAATATAATTCATATATACAATTGAACAGGTATATATTTTCATTCATCTATTTACAGCAAAATGCCATTTATGAGGTAAATGTTAAATATACTGTAGGGATATATGTGATGTGATGTAAATATAAGTAAATATGTGGAAATGTATGTACCCTGTGCATGTTAGATATCTATGATGTCAGTGGACTTTAGTGCTTCATGCTGCAGATATGCATTTCACAGACATTGGTGATAGTTGCAGAAGGGGGCTGAGTAATAGAGATGGCTAGTGAGTGAGTGTCTCAACACACTGACTCGAATCATTCAGATGAGTGAGTGATTCGAGTCACTCAGTGTTTGGTGAGCCGAGACACCCAGCTCCCGTAGCCTCTCTGCCAGTGGGAGCTAGTGAATGGCAGCTCCGCCCCCTACACTGCTGATCCGACCGGATCATACTTCTCCACTGAGTCAGATCAGCAGTGTAGGGGGCGGAGCTGTCAGCGACTCACTCTGAGTCGTGCAGCTACAGCCAGGGTTCAGGGCAGTGCACTGACTCTCCTGAGTCAGTGCAGAGGCTTGAGCTGGGCTGAGGGGGGCGGAGCTGTCAGCGACTCACTGAGTCGCGCAGCTACAGCCAAGGCTCGGGGAGTGCACTGACTCAGGAGAGTCAGTGAGAACCCTGAGCTGTACAGCTGGGCTGTGGGGGGGCGGAGCTGTCAGCGACTCACTCTGAGTCGCTGGCTCCCCTGCTGACTCCAACGCTGCTCTATCTAAAGAGCCGTGTCTCCAGACACTGTCTCAAGACACTTCACTGAGTTGAGCCATGAGGCTCAACTCAGTGCAGTGAATCGATCCGCCCATCCCTAGTAATATAGATGGGAGTGAATCGGTTCCTGTCAGGAAAATAGGATCCGGTCAGGGGGAGGATATATAACAGCTGTTAGCAGCAGCTGAGAGGCAGTCTGCTGATTCCTCCCTCCGGTGCTTGCCCTCCTGTGACCTGGGCAGCCGGGGAGCAGCGATGAGCTGCCAGGCGCAGGGGGGCAGAGCCGGAGAGGGAGCCCAGCTGGAGCTGGAGAAGCAGGTGGGCAGCAGTACTCACCCTGTCTTATTGGTGAAGCGGAAGAAGCTTACCTCTGATAAGAGGCAGTGGAGCAGCAGGGGTGGTCCCAGCAGCGGAGCAGAGCAGCAGTTACCAGAGGCATTTCCTGTGGGAGGAGGTAACTGCAGGGGCTCGTCACTGGCTCCAGCTAGACAGCTGATCGGCTGTCAGAAGGAGAGGACAGACGCCCAGCACCACTACCTGCAGCTGTACAGAGGGAAGAGCTTCAAGGAGGTGGTGAGAAATCTTTTAATGGAGCAGACTTACACTTAGCAGCCACAGTTACTCTGTAGTTTACAGCACATCAAATAGAGAGGCTGTATAATGGGACCAGCAGCCTCCTGGCCGCCCCACAGCTGACATGCTGTGATAAGGGGATGTGCAGCTGATAAGGAGAGAGGGATGACCTCGGCCAGTGTGATAAGGGGATGTGCAGCTGATAAGGAGAGAGGGATGACCTCGGCCAGTGTGATAAGGGGATGTGCAGCTGATAAGGAGAGAGGGATGACCTCGGCCAGTGTGATAAGGGGATGTGCAGCTGATAAGGAGAGAGGGATGACCTCGGCCAGTGTGATAAGGGGATGTGCAGCTGATAAGGAGAGAGGGATGACCTCGGCCAGTGTGATAAGGGGATGTGCAGCTGATAAGGAGAGAGGGATGACCTCGGCCAGTGTGAGGATAATCCTTCAGTGTGGAATTCCTGAGGCAGCGTGGAGTATTCTGACAGCAGTGAGTAACTTACCCACTCTGTACCACCACACAATGACTGGCCAGCTACTACAGTACAGAGAAAACAGGAGGGCACAATGGGGTAGATGTATTATAGCGGCACTTACTGTGCCGCTATAATGCTTCCCGCTTCGCCTCTTTACCGAGGCGAAGCAGGAAGCACTACCGATGAGATGTATAAACATCTCATCGGCCGGAGAGGGGGAGTGTTAACTCCCCCCTCCGGCGCTACCCGCTAGAGACAGCAGCGCATTAGCCTAGTGCTGATGCGCTGTGTCTCTTCCCGGCCGGCTCCACTGAGCATGCGCAGGATCTCGCAAGTATCGCGAGATCCCCGCGTGCAGCCTGGAGCCGACAGCAGGGACAGCGCTGTCCCTGCTGTGGGGATAGGCTAGCGCCAGGCAGTAGCTGTCGATAACGACAGCTACAGCCGGCCGAACGGTCATACGTTATGACCGTTCATACATAGCCCTGCCGTCGGCGCTGCTATCTTGTAGATAGCAGCGCCGATAATGAGAGGGGCACATAGCGCCCCTGTCATTTACCGCCCAGACCCCCGATCACACATCGGGGAGAAGCGGTATCAGCGCACATAACGTGCGCTGATACCGCTTCTGGGCTTCGTACTGAAGCTTGGGGGTGCATGTTCTATATTTTTTGTAGTAACAGAGGAGCAAAAGCTAAAGATTTACTTATGTCAGCTGCAGCCAGATAGGGAATATTCTATGCTATGTCAAAGTTTACAGCCTTATACTCTGGCTTCTGTGTGGCTGAGCATATGAGGTATCGTTAGCGTCCAGCTCTTAGGCTATTAATCCATAATGAACTTTTAGCTATATAAGTGGAAACCTATATGAGATTGATACTTTGAGTGTTCACCTTGGATACTATTCATACAGGAGATACAGCGAATTGACGACTTGGACCAAATGTATTTAAGTTGTTAGGAGTGGTATATTCCAGCACAGATGAAGGCATATTTACCACCACATAGTATAACGGAAAAAGGACATTTTATTCTTCCGGATTCCAAGCATAACTTAATTTATGGTGATAAACTGTGCATCTGCTTAAAACTGTACAATTTGCTACAATGTTCAGTTAATATTTATATATACCTATATGTATATGAAACTGTGTATGATTTCATCTCTGAGTGTAAAGGAAGTATTTATTGCCATATTATATTGTTGACACATAAAGATGTTAAAGCTATAATTATAGTGAATTTTATTCTTGGAGGAGTCTGACAATCCTTGTGTCTACGTGAACAAAGAAGAACAGGTCATATATATAGATATGTATGCGATGTTACACTGTAATATTATATGTAATTTCAATCTTCATACACAAACATCACATTACACTATCAGGACCTTATTAATATTATAGTGTATCACATGGCTTACCCAGGCAAGCCTTATTTAATTAGCTTGGGTGGAGGCACTGGATTAATGATAACATAAAAGGTACACCACCTAGAGAGGTTAAGGGTGGGTGCATTATACAACATAGGAGTAACAAAGGTGGTAGTAACCTGGTGACCCTTTAGTGGTAAAAAGGGGGGTTACAAAGTGGTGCCTCCTGTAGTCGTGCCCCCTCCCCACCCCACCCCAGTACTTACCTGACTCGACGCATCGTCCGGGCTGTTACTTCTGCTGCCATGCCGACTGGATCTAAATTGATCCAGCAGATGCGGCCGTGCAGGTTCCCCAGGTCGCGGGTGACATCATGACTTCACCCACGCACTGCATTACTGGGAGCGCTGGCCTCTGAAGTGATCGGAGGCTTCCTTAGCCTCTGATCACTTCAGAGGCCAGCGCTCACAGTTGCAGTGGCGAAGCTACAACCCCCGGCAACCCCAAGCCACTCGGCACCTCCAAGCCACCACGGAGGCTGCAGGGGCAGTAGTTACGCCACTGAGCACAGTGTACCTTGGATGTATCTATATACCCTGGCTTTCACAGGAATCCATCCTTATAAACTGAACACCGGATCCACGCAATTCTCACAAAAGAGATATAAATATTTATTTTTCTGTTTATTCATTATTATTATTGCACACATAATATTCACAGTGCTCTGTATTTTAATTTGTTGTATTCCATATATAATAGAGTTGCTCCACACAAACAAGTGCGGCAATATTATATATTTTTTAGTCCTTCACAATAAGCCTGAACCTAACTGACCATGTGAGTACTGTAAGATCCTACAAGATAGATGTGTCAGCTGTGAGTTTATTCATGAACCCTTTGTATTGTGACCAAACATCTATTTGCATTGACATATTATTGTAAATATGCTATACAAAAAAATATATATATCTATAAATATATATACATAGGAGTATATAGTCATAATCTGTAAATTAGCTCGGTAGGTGGGTCAGTGGTGCAGTGTCTAGGTGCATAACAAGGGTCAACAAGCAGCTTTCCAGGTAAAACATGAAATAAATGGAGCTTTACTTGTGTCGGCATGCAGCAACAAAAATGACAAAAGCCTAGCCCCCATTCAGGGCACTACCTCACTGCTTGGCTCCTCTCTATAATGGGCAACTAGTCTCCGAATGTAACACAGTCTCAGTCTTTCAGTCTTTTGTGGTAAGCCCTGCCTTGCAGTTCTGAACATGGCCTCCAGACCTTCACAGTTCCAAGGCCCACTGGCCTGGCATGACTGTGACAACTTCACAAATTTATGGTCCTCCCTGTCTCGCAGATCTGGACATGGCTTCCTGGACCTCACTGGCCTCCAGGCACACTGGGCTCTTTCGCTGCCACAGACCCACTTGGATTGTCTTCACAGGCAGCCTGACTGGTCTGCCTCAGTCCTCCTTGAACTGACTCCACTTGACATCTCCATTCTCTTCCCAGTTTGGGCGGATCCCTCAAGCCCCACACAGGAGAATCCATGGCTCACTATCGCCCTCTACATAGATACTGCCACAATATATATATATATATATATATATATATAAATAAATACAAGAAAAGAACCCTTAATAGGATCCTCTGTTAGCCGAACCCCGCAAAACAATATAAAACCAATAATCTCAAAGGGCGCTAGAGCAGTATTGAAAATATTATATTTTTGTTTGTACACAATGTTTAGTCCATAACATCACAGTGTGGGTTGCTTAATTCTCTTGATACCATCAATCAACTCCAGAAGGATGAGCTTGATTACTTTACGGGAATCTGTAATTATACCCACTCACCAAAAATAAATCACCCAGAAAATGAGGCCAAATGGCCAAAAATTAATATACGCCAATAAAACTTCTTCCAGTGTAAAATATTTTTTAATATAACAATAATTGTTCTTACATAAAATGATGTCAAGCATAATGTCACTTTGTAGATTATCAAAATTTGTGAATCTTTGGACTTGACACTTTTTAAAACGTAACCATTAGCTTTGGCATAAAACCCTACACGTTTTGTCCCTTTGGGAACTTCATCAAGGGTAATCAAATGTGGTCACACTAGATCTTGTAAAAATGCCTCACAGATCAATGGAGAATAGATCCTATATACAGGCCTTAGCCAAAAAGATCACAACTGATTCATATGCTAAGAAAAGTCTCAGAAAATAATGAAGGGCCTCTAATTCAGTGTAGATTAGGTCCTTTGTGCAAGCTTTAGCATATAACTGGTCCAGTTCAATAGTACACCATGGGGAAATTATACAGTTCAGCTGCTGCTGCTAATTTATCTCTCTCCACTTTATCCCTCTTCCAGGCTTAGTACATATCCCTCATAGGGGTCTATTTACATAGCCTTGGATGGAGATAAAGTGAATGGAGATAAAGTACTACTCAATCAGCTCCTAACTGCCATGTCACAGGCAGTTTGAAAAATGTCAGATAGGAGCTGGTTGGTTGGTACTTGGTAGATTAATGAAGCAGTGAAGAGTGAGGATAAGTGTGCCAGTGGAGAAGTTACCCATGGCAACCAATCAGCTTCTAACTATCATTTTATAGAATGTACTTGATAAATGCTACCTCAAAGCTGATTGGTTGCCATAGGCAACTTCTCCACTGGCACACTTCTCCACTGTTTTCATTGCTTCATACATCTA
The DNA here is from genome assembly GCA_031769625.1 of Taudactylus pleione. Classification (NCBI taxonomy): domain Eukaryota; kingdom Metazoa; phylum Chordata; class Amphibia; order Anura; family Myobatrachidae; genus Taudactylus; species Taudactylus pleione. Next base: position 1,828,858 of record JAUIMM010000534.1, on the reverse strand, counting down.
CCCCATCTCCACCCAAGGCTTAGTAAATAGACCCCATAGAGAGATAGACATAGTTGTTGTTGAATTCTAAATGTACTATATATTATAACAAATTTAATGTGTATAGTGTATGTACATCAATGAATATACAGTAATATATATATATATATACAGTATATATATATATATATATATATATATAATGTGTATATATATATGCCTCAGTCTCCATCCCCTCTCAACCCCACCCCTGTTCTGACCAGACCTACCCATCTCTTTGCTGACCCCATCCCCTCCATCGTGGTGAAAGAGCTGTGTTCTGCCCCTCGCCTTGTGACTCCGATTACCCCCACACACACACACACACATACTTCCACACTCCGATGGCCGGTCCTCCTCTTCTAGGTTTGTCCTATCTCCCTCGCCCACGACACTCCAGCGTCTGCCTAACCATCCACCTTTTACCTCCCAGGAACGCTAACTGAAATCCCCAGCTCTTGCGTCCAAATTTATGTTGCGTCTGTCAGCAGTAACCATCGGGGCTAGATTTCAAATAAGTGAGACTTATTCTGTTTTTATCATTTTATGTTTTATTCTTTCTATTTATTTACATTTTTAAAAGTTTGTATTTATTATCTGACTTTTTAGTGCCAATAGACTAGTTAAATTAATTTTATTTTGTTTTATTAAATGAGTCATTGCCTGTGAAATTTCTAAGACATATTTATATCTTATATTCTGTCTATTTCAAAATAAAAATAAAAACTTTCACAACTAAACTATTGTAGTGAACAATTCTTCTTTTCTTGTGTGCGCAGCTCACGTACAGGGAGTACAGAAGGTACAGTAGTTGTTCATTGGACAGACAAAGGCCCTCATTCAGAGCCGTACGCTCTGAGCAGAGCGCACGCTCTGAATGAGGGCCGGCCTCCATGAAAATGGAGCGTCCTCCTGGACGCTCGTATAGCTGTGGGTCACCACCCACAGGCTATACGAGCGTGCTGTTTGATGGCCGCGATGGTCTCGACCATCGCGACCATCGAAACTGCGAGCCGGAGCCTGCGGTTGAGGTTTTCAACCGCAAGCTCCGGAGTGATTTTGGCTCTATCAGAGCCAAAATCACTCCCACTGACATCACTAGTGATGTCAGTGGGCTGGCTTCTGACGGGAGGCGTTCCCGTGGGAATGCCCCCGTCAGGGAGGCACGCCCCCGGCACGCCTACCAAAGGGGGCGTGTTGTCAATCAACATCGACAGCACGCCCCCTTTGATCAGACACAACGAGCGAAGGACTTTCCTCCGCTCGTCACGTCTGGCGCATGCGCACGACGGAGCTCCCTCCGTCGTGCGCATGCTCAGTCCAGAACATCGACCCACTTGCGAGTGGACAGCCGCTCGTGAGTGGGTCTGAATCAGGCCCAAAGTCCTGGTTCACATATTAGGTGTTTACTTAAAGTTACATTTATTAAGTCAGCGCCGGAGATTATCCTGTATTATACTGTATATCCTTCTTTGGAAGCCATTTGGGAAGCTTCCGTTTATCTCCTCAGCTGCGGTCCTTAGATGCTGTGGTGCCAGCCTTACATGCAAAATCAGCCAGTATTTACCCTGCATCATGGTAAAAGTTTGGGGGGATGATGAGCTGCTCAGTAATATTTGTGCAGTTCTAAAAAAATCTTATTTTAAGGCCGTGCAGGAGGTGAGTATAATTAATACTGGTCAAATAGAGCAGCATTGTATACTGGTCAAACGGAACTCTATGACGGCGGTCAATGGACTACTTGGAAGCTTAGAGAGTACTTGCCTTAAGAGGCTGAGTGTACAGTAGCTAACACAAAACAAAACCCACTAAATAAAATATGTATAGTTTTGTTCAAATTCAGATTGAATTAGGTTTATTGTTAGGGTAATGGACACTCAACAAGCTTAAACAATTAACCTAGTTTTATTTAACCACTTAATGGACACAGCTCAGAAATTGTCGGGTTTATTTTTATGAGTGAATTAGGCAAAGAATATGTATTTCTTCAACTTATCCAAAATTATTTCATACATTTTTTTTTTTTTTCCATATTTGGAAAAAAATCGGGTTATCAAACATCGGAAATATCGGATCACCACCATCGGACATCAGGAACATAGCATCTTTCCTTTTCACAGCGGCTTTAGGCACCAGGTACACTTTAGAGGGTCATTTACCTTTTCCCAGCAGCTGCTAATCTCTGCAGCCGCTGGGTGGGTGGGGGGCTCCTGCTGTGCTGACTGATCAGCAGTGATCGGCAGCACAGCAGACACTGGGGGAGGGTGTAGCTGCCCACACTGTTTATCTGACTGGTCGCATTATTGCGATCAGATCAGATAACACACAGCCTGGTGTGGATCAGAAAAATCCGACAATGCCAGGCTAGTGGTTAATATGTACCATATACTTTATATAAAATTATGAGAAAGGGGAATTTTTTAAGATTTTTATTTGTTTGTGTGTTTAATTATGGCATAAAACTTAACAGCTGTAACATTCACATGACATTAACATCTAACCATCCTGATAAATTAATATATTTACAACTGGGGGCTTATGTGTAACTGAACACAGAAGAAAGAGATTTGCCCCCCAGCACACTGCAGCAAAAACAATACTTAAATCCTACATGATAATAGAGATTCAGAGGTATTAGTTACATACATTTGCAAATATATGAATAAGCGCCAGGCCAATCGTCAAGGCTCCTCTATACTGATGTCCCTAACATTAAGGGGTTCACGTTCGAGAAGCAAGGCACCTCAAAAAAATTCCAGCCAAGGGCCATCCCAAGGGCATCACATGAAAAAGGGAAAAAGGTGATAGTGAAGTGTAAAGAATAGATGTGTAAGGATAAATCAATAAGTGTTAATGAAATGAGAAAGAATTAAAATGACATAAATAATATACAAACAAATAGAGAAGTGATAAAAGTATTCTATGTGAATTAAGTGGTGATGCCATGAGAAAGGCCCAGTCAGAACCCCCCCCGTGATGCCCTTTACAAGCACCTGTGTTATGCAATTAAAGCTGATTTGAGCAACTACCATATTTTTTTGCGGCTTATGTGTACTGTAAACTACAACAAAAAACATTCATATACAGTAGAAGTTGGTATATTTATAATGCAGTTCTTAGTGGTGTCCCACCTCATGGTGACACCCGGTGTGGGGAGGGCTGTAGTGCTAAGCCGCGCGCCAGCAAAAAGGGGGTGTTGTAATCACTCCGTGTGTCCCGGAGATGCGGACCGCCCCAGGGACCAGTCTGTGTGCAGTGCCAGCTGCCTCACTGTATCAGGAGCCAAGTGCTGCACATAATGCTACAATGCAGCACCCGGCTCCTGTCACTGAGGAGGAGTCAGCACTTGGAGGGTGACACCCGGGTACGGCCCGCACCCTCCTTGTGATGCCACTGTCAGTTCTGACATAGGCCCTCATTCAGAGCCGTACGCTCTGAGCAGAGCGCACGCTCTGAATGAGGGCCGGGCTCCATTTTCATGGAGCGTCCTCCTGGACGCTCGTATAGCTGTGGGTCACCACCCACAGGCTATACGAGCATGCATTGTGATGGTCGCGATGGTCTCGACCATCGCGACCATCGAAACTGCGAGCTGGAGCCTGCGGTTGAGGTTTTCAACCGCAAGCTCCGGAGTGATTTTGGCTCTATCAGAGCCAAAATCACTCCCACTGACACCACTAGTGATGTCAGTGGGCCGGCTTCTGACGGGAGGCGATCCCGTGGGAATGCCCCCGTCAGGGAGGCACGCCCCCGGCACGCCTACCAAAGGGGGCGTGCTGTCAATCAACATCGACAGCACGCCCCCTTTGATCAGACACAACGAGCGAAGGACTTTCCTTCGCTCGTCACGTCTGGCGCATGCGCACGACGGAGCTCCCTCCGTCGTGCGCATGCTCAGTCCAGAACATCGACCCACTTGCGAGCGGACAGCCGCTCGCGAGTGGGTCTGAATCAGGCCCATTGTTTCATTGGTTGCTATGGGCAGGATGTACTAAGGGAAAAATGTGGTAAACCCCCCCAAAATTGCATTTTCGGGGGGTTTACCACATTCCACATATGTACAATGCACCTGAATGTGATGCTTTCCATTGCTTCGTTCCGATGGGTAACGCCACCTTCAGGTAGTGTTACCCTATAGAAGCCTATGGGCTTCTTATCGGGATGCTCTTCCTTGAGAAGGATTCGGTCGGATCTCTCGCATCACCCCCCTCGGACAGCGGCTTTCTACACAGTAACATGTGCAGAAGGATGGTAGAGGGACTTCTGGATGTTAAACCCTGAAGTCCCTCTAACGGGAGCCATAGCAAAGAACAGCTCATCGGGAGAGCTGTCCTTTGTGATATTCTACGTACATACCGCGGTATGTACCCGACGACAAGTGGAATGTACCCCATCCCGGATGCGATACTTGGTACATCCCGCCCTATGAGTTACAATGCACAGCAAAATCATGCGGCTTACGCAACCAAGTTGGAGAGCATTTTGCTAAGTCTCTAACACACAAAGGGGGAGGTGTACAAAGATCTGGAAAGTGATAAATTGGAAAGTGATAAACTACCAGCCACTCAGCTCCTAACTGTCATGTTACAGGCTCTGTCCCGTATTCAATTTGAGGCAAAAAGTCCGGATCCGCGATACTTTTTCGCCGATGACATGATTTTCGCCTGTTTTGCTTTTACCCCGTATTCAAGTTGAAAGACTTTCTGCCTAGGTGGAAAGTCAATACAATGTAATAGGCAAAAAAGTTTCGCCTATGAATAAGAGGCGTAAAAAAGTGCAGAATTGGGGTTTTGGGGTGCAACGTTGCGGGAACCCCCCTGCAGCCTTCAGACAGTCCCACAAAGGTAAACTGTGTCAAAAAAATGTTTAAAAACACTTAAGAACCCCCAAAAAATCATTTTAATTTTGGGGGCAAAAAAAAAATGTTGGGGGACAAAGTTAAAAACTAGCGAATTTGACTCTGGAGTGTCCCCAAGTATGCCCCAAGTGTTTTTTTTTATTGCAGGTGTTTGCGGCAGGTGGATTTTTCATGACTTTTTCAACTTCACTTTAGCAACTTTTATATATGCTGACCCCCATTTTCAAGTACCCCAAATTTGCTGGGATAAGTTATTTTCTGGAAAAAATACTCCTGAATACTATTCTGCACCATGCATAGAAAAACGCTAATTAACAGCTATTGAGCCCGTTTAAAAACACCAAATACCTTCAGCATGCCAAATCGGGGGTAACCATAGCTAACCCCCATGTCAGAGCATCTTTTGGGGGGTGTCAGGCTGATTTCCCCAAATCTGACAGTACTTTCCGCCTGTTCAAGTTTCGCCGGCTCCCGTTTTCGCCTACTTTGAAATTGAATACGGGGTAAAGCCGGCACGCGCGCGATACTTTTCCGCCTCAAAACAGGCGAAAAGTCTGGGACGCGAAAAAGTATCGCGGCTCGACTCAAATTAAATACGGCTCTGTGTTTGAAAATTGACAGGAGCTGATTGGTTGGTAGTTTATCACTTTCCAGAGCATAGTACATCTGCCCCAAAGAGTTAAAGCTCAGAAAGTTTGTACTGTGCCAAGTCAAGAAGATGTTTTTTCTAACTTCCCCTTTTCTTGGTGACAGCTTAACCGGGATTGATACTAAATCTGCAGAGGCATCATTTTAGGCGTGAGAATGTACTGTAAGGATAAAAATAACAAAAACACAACCTCTTCAAATGTAATAAATATGTATGTCTATAATGAGGGCACACAGGTGCATTAACAACATACAAATGTGTTCCCACTCATCTTTGCTGCAGTCACACCAAACAGCCCCTTTTGGCGCGTCTGGTCACGTGAGACTATGCTAGCGCCGGGCATCTTTTTTGCATCTTTTTTGCCGAAAATGCATCTAAGTTGTAATGCGATGCAACTAGACCGCACCAGGAGACGGTGCTGATTAATATGATACGTGATATTTGTGTATTTGTGTGTGACTGAGTCAATCAGCATGCAAAGTGCTACGATGCAGCGGCCGTAGCTTCTTTCCACGCCAAGTTCCGCGTTCAGTCTCAGCCACACACAGATATACGAGTGTCACATATCACATTAATCAGCGCAGTCTCCTGGGGCGTCCTAGTCACATCACATTGCCACTTAGATGCAATTACAGCCCGACGCTAGCAGAGCTGCATGGGACCTGGTGGGTCTCACTCACGTTAGGGGTATCACGCTGCGTGGCATATTGAGGCTGCATGAGAAAGGACACATCTGTAGTTGCAGACTTTCTAGAAAAAGCCCTCTGGCGAAGTCCCACAACACTAAGCGGTTTGTGGGGTGTGTATCGCGGCATTCTATCATTGTGGCTCCGGCCCTGTTGTTTATATGTTAAACTCACTAATGTGTATTATCGTGTCACCATATAACAACTTACTGAAATACTGGTACAATGTAACTTAACTTCTAAAAATAAAGACACAGACAACAGTGTTGGCATTTAAATATTTTGTCAAATTTATTTTTGACAAGTCATTAAATTTTAGACTATAGGTTAATACTAATAATGGTGACGGCACAAAAAGAACGCACAGGACAATACCAACAAAACCATTCAAACAAGCACACACACAAGCCAAGCATTGGTGATCATCTCTCCTTTAACTTCAACCACCGGTCCAGGTGGTATAGCCATTTCCCGTCCAGTGCAATTGGCTGTCGCCTTACTCCACTTTAATGAGAGCACACCTACTAAGCCTAACTATTAACATAAAGTAACTCCAAGTGTCGTTCTTTTCCGCAACCACCAAACCAACCATCATACATTCAACAAACGAAAAACAATTAGAGGGAGGGAGGGTGGGAAAAACTTGAACAAAGAGGCAGCTTTACATACATCACTCCATTGCATATTCTTAGACCACTCCCCATGAAACATTCATTGGCTGCATAAGACCAGCTAAACTTAAAGGGGCAATATCCAGCACGTTATTAAACTGGCAACACTCAAAACACTTGTGGTTTAATATCCCTCATGTTTACACGTCATCCTTCAGGCTTACTTATGGGCACAGTCCCTACTAGGCAGCGGGGCTACTTGTCTTCATGGCTCCACCCTGCTGTTCAAAACCGCAATTCACAATATTTTACAGCGGGTGGTGAATCACGTCACGCGACCTCCCAGCCGCCCATTTCAGTTGGGAACCCAGAGACTGGCTAACACATGTACTTAGATACATCTGGCACTGCTACACCGGCATATATGCCATATCAGAAGACTAACCACTATAGAATAGATATAGTGTTGGGATAACATGAATCTCACCTTATGAGTGGGAGTGAGCCAAGGCACAAAAAGCCAATCAGAAGTGGCTGTAGCTAGTAGTGCCAATTGTCATCATCATCATCATCATCATCATCATCATCATCATCATCAATGGTTCTGTTGTGCCATCTTCCCAACACTTGCAACAAATAAATCTCCAGACAGGTGTATAGGTATTTCCATCCAGCTCTACCTCAGTCATATAACTAAGTTATATAACTATACACGGCCTAAACAAACCCACTCTAACCCTTATTCCTCCTCTGCCAATATAAGGACTCATGAGTAAGATGCGACCAAACTGGCGTACATACATGCGTATGCATTTTTTAGGAAAATGTGTATTTTATGGTGATAAAAAAGTATTAACCAAAAAAACTAAAGAAAACAAAAATAGAATGCCTGCAAATGTAGTCCTGGGCAATGAATGTAAAACTACAGGATCCATGGGAGGAAATGTCTTATGAAACTGAACTGCCCTCTGGAACGGTGACAGAAGTGTCATTGGGGATACACTTCCCTACTCTGCAGACATGACCAGAAGGCAGCACATCCAGCAGGAGAGACACTGACGCCTAGGAGCTATAACAATGTGGAGATGGCTGATACTGGGTAAGATAATGTAGTTCTGTATGTTTGTTACTATGGATTAGGTGGTCTAGCCAGGAGAAGTACTATACAATATACACAAGGCACGAGATTGTGTATACTTTACACTGCATTACACATAGATACTGCTAGGACCTGATTCAGAGGAGGACGCTAATGCTAATGCCATGGCTGTGTCTTTTTCCCTAGTGCGACTGTGTCTTTATGCTAATGCCGCAGTCAGTGGGATTCATACAGAGACGCCCTCGGCCTGTGGTGCCCAGCGTATTGTACCATCAGCAACGCATCTGTCGCACCATCAAACATTGCGCCAGCCCTATGGAGGCACGGAATGTCCATTTTTGAACATGGGTGCTGAAATCGGCGCAACAGCGGCAAAAGCCGCAGTTGTTGACTACAACATATCCACGTCTGGCTAGCCACACCCGTTACCACCCAGGAATGCCCACTGAAATTGTGTCTCTCTCTCTCTCTGCTTCCAAATTCGTTCTGCGGCTTTTGGTGGTAACCATCGGGATGCATGTGCAGTGCAACTCTGACACATGCGCAGTCTGAAAACACTGGTTGCTTCCATCGACATCTACACTGTGTCGGGTACGGTACCCCACCTTTCACAATGTTGTTGGTCAGAATACTGACAGCTGCATGCTGGCGGTCAAAATCCCAATGGATTTTGGTAAGTATTCTAACCCCAACCAGTAGAGGCTCCAGGCACGGGCAAGCCGGTCCGTCGCCCGGAGCGCTACTGTTTCCGTAGGGCGCAGGAAACGCCTCCCCACCCTCCCAGTGCTATTGCAGAAATGTAAGCTCAGGGGGAGGGAGCGGAGGAGGGAAGGGGCGGCAACACAGGACGGAGCTGGGCGCAGCTCAGCCTAACAGCAGGCCCTGACCCCAATCCTAACCCAATCTTCCCACAGCCTAACTCTAACTGTCCCCTCCTGCAGCCTAACTCTAACTGTCCCCTCTTGCAGCCTAACTCTAACTGTCCCCTCCCGAAGCCTAACCTTAACTGTCCCCTTTTGCAGCCTAACTCTCCCCCTAGTGCCTAACCCTAACCCACCCCTCCTGGAGCCTAACCCTAACATCTCGTTCCACAGCCTAATCTAACCCTCCCGCAGCCTAACCCCAACCATCCCCTCCCGCAGCTTAACCCTAACCGTCCCCTCCCACAGCCTAACCCAAACCATCCCCTCCCGCGGCCTACCCTCCCCTCCCATAGCCTATCCCTAACCCTCCACTAGTGCCTAACACTAGACCTAACCCTACGCTAACCCACCCCTCCCGGAGCCTAACCCTAGCTGTCCTGTTCCACAGCCTAACCCTAGCCCAACCCCCCCTCAACCTAACCGTAAACATCCCCTCCCGCAGCCTGACCCTAACCGTCCCATTCCACAGCCTAACCCTAACCCACCCCTCTCACAGCCTAACCCTAACCATCCCCTCCCGAAGCCTAACCCTAGATGTCCTGTCCCATAGCCTAACCCTAACCATCCTTTCCCGTAGCCTATCCCTAACCCTCCCCTAGACCTAACCCTAATAATAACCATTGGAATCTGTCGGGATTGTGAATGCCAGGATGCCGCTGTCGGTATTGTGATGTGGCATTCTGACCATCAGGAGCCTGACTACATCCCACTGTGTCCACTTCTGAATCAGGTCCAAAGCGTAAAACCGCACATCCACTACCCGACCCAGGGAAGACAGTATGAATATGACATCATAATCGTACCGTTATTCCCCATCACTTGCGGTGCCTACACTGAACGATCAGTCGTTCAGTGTAGGCACCCTCCATCATCCTGGAAAATGAGAGCGCATCTCTGGTCGTTTCCGACATTTGCATGCCCGATTTGTGCCCGACTAACGAGCGATTGTCATTATCGTTCAATCGCTCTGTTTAATCGGGTAGTGGATACCCGCATTTAGATGTTCATCTGAATTGATAAATGAAAAAAAGATCCTACAATATAAAATTATGCATTGTTTTGGGGGGGGGAATGTAATGTGCTTTATAATACATTCCTGGCCCTAACCATTACTGGGCCAGTCCGATCCCCGGGCTGTAAAGAACACATCCTCCCACTAACTTCCATGAGCTGCCTGTAGTAGTGTAGGTACTGTACAGTAAGGGCATGCATGTTCATGTTGGGATTTCATCATATACCTCATGAACAGATACTCAAGGGTAGACTGGGGCCAAGTAAGACTGGAAACTTTAATGCTGCAAATCAGGAACAAGTATCAGTTATCTGTCAAAAAAAAATCTTAATTTCAAATGATAGAACCATTAATTAAAATCAGCTGAAAATAGTCTAATAACTTTTCTTTTTATAATTATGTGTAATTTATTATACCATGCAAAACCTTAGCACAAAACGAAAGAACTAGGAGAAAACTGCTGCACATGTATTGTTTTATCTGTTATTTTTAAGGAGTCCCTGTATTTACGTTTATAAAAATTCTTCATATTTATCAGGGGTGCAGCCATATTACAGTCAAGTGAGATCAATTACGCAAAAGAGGAGACTATGGGCCTGATTCAGAGCCGTTCACTATTTGCGGTCGTTCGTTCAAAAACAAGGGGTGGCTATTCAAATGATCCGTTCGCAAATTGCAGTCTGTTCACACCTCTAAGTCTGAACAAGCGAGCAAAACATACGCTCGTTTATTTGTTAAAAACGCCCCCTGGCCGCTCGCACCATACGTCATGTCCGCTATTTATTAGATTAATCGAGTACATCGACCAGCGTATGAACTGCTCGCTATTCTTGTGGTTGGTTTTTGCTACCACAATTTTGCGAACAGTTCTGGCTTAAAAAAAACCCAGTGACGTGGTCAATGACGCTGCTGTTTTAAATATGCACACCCATAAAACGCCCGTTTTGACCTTTAAGCACGCCTGCGTTCTGATTTCCACTCCCCGTTTTCAAGCACCTTCCCCTGTTACCACCCACATACGCCTCATCCTGTCACTCAAATTATCAGGCATTCGCTATTTTGCGAGCACATGAATTTCGGCCGCACTGACTGGTTCGCGCATGCGTATAACGATCCGTACGCATGCGCAGATGTGCGAACATCGCTCGGAACGAGCGTACTGCCGCTAGCGAGTGGCTCTGAATGAGGGCCAATGTATCAAACTAACGCACATTAAGTTAAAACATAACTTTTATTAGTCATGTTTCCAGTTATTTTGGGCTGATGGTAGGGTTCGGGTGTGGCGCAGACCCCATGAGGCCATGGACCCCAGTTGTCAACAAGGCACCATGCGAGCTGGTGGTGGTTCCATAATGTTGTGGGGTTCACAAAGCATAGATTGGGTCCGCCTGGACACGTCATTGACTGGTAACTGCTACGTTGCATTGCTTGATGACCATTTGCAGGGATTGATATGAAATACCGACAGTCGGAATCCAGGCAGTCAGAATCCTGATGCCGCGATCCTGACAGGGTTAACATACCGACACTTGTTGGTCATTATGCTAACCCTCCCCCTTTCCCTACCCTAACCCTCAATCTTTGGTGCCTAACCTCCCCCCCTAGTACCTGAACCTTACCTACCCCTCCGCTAAACCTAACTCTCCCCCTTTAGTGCCAAACTCTAACCCTCCCCCTAGTGCCTAACTCTAACCCCTAAACCTAACCATCCTCCCCCACCCGCAACTTACCTTCGGCATCCCGGTGGTCCGGCACCAGGATTATGACCGACGTCAGTATTCCTGTGCCGGTAAAGTAGGCGTCGGCATCCCAACAGCCGGGATGCCGAACACATCCCCATTTGCTGCCCTACTGTACATGGCCTTAATATACCCCCACAACAATGGAATATTCCAGCAGGATAATACACCGTGACATCGCCCACAAGTTTCCCATAATTGGTTAGAGAAGCAAACTGGAGATTTCAGACGGGTGGTGTGGCACAACATGAACCCAATCAAGCATTTATGGGACATGGTGGAGAGGTCCATTTGCACCCAAGGTTCTGCACCTACAAATATCAGGGAGCTGTGGGAAGCTATCCATATGGGATGGGTCAATATTTCTCCAGAAGTCTTCCATCCACTTGTGAAATTGATAAAAAAAAGGGGGGAGACCGCGCCATTGCTACTGAGGGGGGTATTCAATTTGAGGCCGGACTTTTCGCCATCATTACCCTTTTTTCTGGGATGAAGTATCGGGTGCGTGCCCGCTTTATCCCAGTATTCAATTAGGATCCAGCGAAAACGGGACCCAGCAGAAAGGTAAGTATGGAAAAGTCCAGGGAATTTTCGGGAAATCATCCTGGGACCCCCCTAAAGATGTCCTGTCATGGGGGCTCACTATGGGTACCCGATTTTGGCCTGCGGAAGGTAAGTCGGATTTTTAAATAGCCGCGGCAGGTGCATAAATGCGCCTGTGTAGAAGGGGTGAAGAAGAGCATTTATTTCTTTATTTAAATTTTTTTTATATAAATAACTATGGCCATCAAATTTGGGGTACATGAAAAAGGGTGCAAGCATATTTTTAAGTCCCTAAAATAATTTTTTTAAATTCTTCAAAAATGCACCTGCCGCTACCAGCTGCATTCTAGAAAACACCTGCCGCATACTTGGGGACCCCCTGTGAATCAATTTCGATAGTTTAAAACTTTATTCCCCAATATTTTTTTTCACCCCCAAAATTAAAGTACATTTTTGGGGTGTCCTGAGGATTTTTTTTAATATTTTTTTTACACAGATTACTTTTAGGGGACCCTCCCAGGACTGCAGACTATTTTTTTTTTAAGCCTGCACCCCTAAACCCCAATTCTGCACTTTTTTTCGCCATGTATTACATGGAGAAAAGTTATCCCTGTTTTTTAACAAAAACTTTTCGCACCGGCAAAAAGTCTTTGAAATTGAATATGGGGAGAATTGAAATAGGCGAAAATGACAGACTTTTCGCCTCTAATTGAATATGGCCCTGAATGTCTAATAGATTGTGCATGCTTGAATAAACAAATTAAGAATGCTTCTCTGAAACAATTTGAAGATTTATTCACAGACATCACTTGAAATTTATATATATATATATATATATATATATATATATATAGATAAAATGTAACAATTAATAGCAATATAAACTGCAACCTGCTACTGTACTAATAAAAATCTTTCTTATAGAGTAGTAGAGTTCAATCAGTACTGATCAGGGTAAAAGAGAAATATACTTTCTGCCTGGAATAAGCTTATATGCATAGGAAGTACTCATCGCTATTACTCAAGCTTGCACAATCTATTAGACATTCAGTAGCAATAGTGCTGTCTCCCCCCTTTTTTTCTTGCTTTTGTGTCTTATATGTGGTGTCAGACTTGCAACTCCAGCGGCATTGCTATAGTATTTTACTAATTGATAATTAAACTAGATTTATGTGCAATTATTCCCTATAAGTGCCAGGAATATTGGAGCTTTCAGTAAACTCTGAATGGCTGCAGTCCCTATATAATTCTTTCACTTGTGGAATCGATGCCATGTAGAGTTTTTGCACTTCTCTGGGCTAGTGGGAGTCGTACATAATACTAGGCATCTATCCCATGACTTTTGACACTTCAGTGTATATGAATTAATGTACATAATTAGCCATGTAAAACATTTGGCATATTTAAATTAATCTGAAACACTGTTGTCTGTTTTAACTGTGTGCAGATCCCATTATGCTTCTATATATCCTAAAAATAAATTCTATTTAGGCTGTGCTAATAGTACTATGGACCAAATATACAATGCATAGTGTTTTGAGATACCAATTCCCTATCTGTAATCAACCGTAAAGAAAATCTGGCATATTTAATATTCATAGAGAGGTTTAGGTATCATTACACTCTACATAGATCCCAATAAGACAAAGAGATTATTTTGTCCCTTATTGTTTTATATACATAGCAAAAAAGTATACACTAGGGCAGTGGTTCCCAAACTTTTTTGAACCAAGGCAACCTAGAGTATCAGCATTGTTTTCACGTCACCTCTAAGCCACAAGTTTGTAATTGAGGAATTCAGAATTTTTTTTTTTAAAGTAGTAAACTGTGCTTTACTGTCATACTTAAGTTTAGTTATGTGGTGATGGACAGGTTTGCCCTTCTGTTTGTCCAGATATTTACATTACATTATAGCCATGCTTATGCATGGCTATAGTTTAGACTTTAGCTTTTTCTAGCTCTTATCCTGTTAACTGGGAAGCGACCCAGGTTGCTTAAAGGTCTTGCGCAGATAGTCTAATTTGTATTATTTACATTACATTGAACATAATTAATTTGATTTTGTGCTGGGACACCAACCTGAGGCACCCCTGCAACTGTCCCGAGGCACCCCAGGGTAACATGCCATACAGTGTGGGAACCACTGCAGTAAGGCATATTTATTAACATTATTTTTACAAAAATATTGTTAAAACTAGTGTTTTCACACCGTTTTCACATTATTTTTGTATCACATAAATTTATTAAAAGGCAATTGGGGTAGTTTTGTGCAGAACTACCCTAATCCCTTCAATTCACATATTTTTAGTAAGCAGATCGCCTTTCCCGTACTTGTAATGGGAAATATGATCTGTCTGAAATTTACCAAAAATAAATTGTAAAAAAATACCGGAGAAAGTCCTGTTACAATAACGCCATCTAGTTGGCATTGTAGTACCCCATTTGTAATATATCACCTAAATAAGGTAATATTTATATTCCGTTATAATTCGGTAATAATGCAATATTACTTTCTCAGGTTATGATTAAACCTGGGCCTCCTGCTCTGGCATCTCTTGGAACTCGGGAGCCCCAGGCAAAATGTCTGCAAGTATGGATTTAAATGAAGATTTGGAGTGTTCTTTAGAATCTATATTTTGCGATTTCTCCTGGATGTAACTCCTTAGCAATGGTGAGGGGCTGTGAATATATATATATTTTTTTAACTTACCCCTACTGGTTGTCAGGTCCACTCTGGACCAGCAGGTGATGCATACTTGCCGACAATCAGCTCCAGCCTTCCGGGAGGCTAATAGCAGGGGGCGGGGCCGGGCTTTGGGGGCGGAGCTGGGGGTGGGGGCGGCCATTTGGTGGCACACTGGGGGCGGGAACGCACGATCGCGTCATCGTGACTCCGCCCCCTCTTCACAATGCTGTTATTTTCAGCATTGTGAAGCAGGGGGCGGGGCCACGATGACGCGATTCTGCGCGAATCGCATCACCGGGCCCCCCGCTGCGGGGGTTTCCGTTTGTTTCAGGGGGGAGGTCGGGAGGGTCAAAAGCTTCCGGGAGGCTTGCCTGCCTTTCTGGGGGGCCGGGAGCGGCACCCGAAAATCGGGAGGCTCCCGGCCAAATCGGGAGGGTAGGCAGGCCTGAGGTGATGTGGATCTGGAAGTGAAACTGTCGCATGCATGAGTGAGGATATCACTTCTGTAGATATAAACAATAATAAAAAATACGGGGGAGGGACTTTAAGTCCTTCTATCTTCACAACCACGGTACTTAGAAAAATGGGGTAACATCATTTGCAAATTGGGAATCACCCCATACAAGCTAACATCTGGTGGCTAGTGTGACCACCAGACATTAACCCCCTGCACTACAGAAAAAATCATGGAGTCCAGGGATGGGGGAAAATCTCAGCAAACTGATTTCCAATAATTAAAGGACTCCCACATTAGAAAGTGATAAAGCGCCTTAGTACTTATTGTCTGGTAATCACATCTTATAAAATGTACCCCAATTTCTGTCTGCGTGCGTTTGTCTAAGTGTCTGGTATGGAATGGTATGGTATGGAAGGTCTATGTACTAAGCTTTTGAGAGAGATAAAGTGGACGGCGACAAAGCACCAACCAATCAGCTCCTAAATGTAATTTTTCAAATACAGCCTGTAACATGACAGGAGCTGATTGTTTGGTACTTTATCAATCTCCACTTTATCTCTCGCCAAGGCTTAGTGCATAGACCCCTAGACTGTAAGTCCTAATGGAGTAGTGACTGATATGAATTATTAATGATTCACTATTCTCTGGAAAGTGCTATGTGATATGACGGCACCACACAAAAAATGCTAATAATAATAATATTTCTGTCTTATTGGATGAAAACAATATGACTGATTCAGTGGGCACCTCCTCCAGGAGACCCTCTCTATCACTGGAGGATCATCATTTCTTTCTTCCTTTCAGTTCTCCTCAGTCCGTGGATAGACCTGACCACTGGAATTATTGATATTCAGCAGATCCCTCAATATGCGGTGACCCAGAGATCTGTCACGCTCAGTATTACTGGAACTACTGGTAAAATGTTATATTTCTACTGGTTTAAAGGACCAGACACAAGCTCCCACTACCATATCCTCACATATTACCCTACTGATATTTCTCCTCTACTTACTGGACCTCAGTTCATGTCTCGCATCAGTACATTCCCTAATGGTTCATTATTGATCTCAGATCTTCTTATCACGGATCAAGGTAATTACATAGTGAAGGTACAGACAGAGGAATCAGCAGAGCAAGCCTTCATAAACCTGTCCATCTATGGTAAGTGGCACTGTGACCTTCATAAATTGCCTGGACCCCAGACATTTCTGTATAATACACATTACGTATAGTTAAGTAAGGTAAGGCAAAACAATATTTGGTGTGACTAATGCACTCATGTTGCTGATGTAAAGCCATTTCTTACCAAAAGTATAAAGTACAGACCACATTGTGTGGACATATAAACAATATATGCAACAAAATGTAACCGTTGCACTCAAAAAAACAAGGTGCAGCTCGATTGAAAAAGGTGATCACCTCCCCAACAAACATATACAGAAATAAGAAAAAAGCAAACCAAACGCTCCTCAATTAGGAGTAGCGAGATATGTCCAGAGTCAGACAATAATAGCCATAAGTAATTTCAAGCAGTTTTTTCAGTACTCTTCTGCAACCACTCTTCCAAACATGTAGGATGCGAATGCACTTTTTCAATCTCTCCTGGTTGTATCACATGCAGTAGGCGACCTCAAAAATTAGATTTAATGACATCAAGAAATATAATAGAAAACAACAATGCGCCACCATGAATAAAGGTTACTTCGTACCTCAGTTGGCATCCAAGAAGGCACTTTGTCGAGCGTGAGGGTAAGATGGTATGAGCCTGGGTATATCACCTCTCCTTGACAATGTGGACTCCTTCACCAAACCGTGGAAATGGACAGTAGTCCTTCTTTCAATCCCACCAACGCGCTTCGACCTATGGTCTTTTTCGAGGTGTAATGGCAAGGTGGTCTTCTTCTCTATTTATCCCCCTCCAAAAGTGCATTGTTGGTTTCTCATTATGGAGTGCAAAAATCCAGTCCTGTAATATAGATAGCGCAGGAGATAAAATGATAAGTCACACAGCATACAGCAGCTGGCAGTCCTGTGTATGCAGTGTGACTTATTACTTTATCATATTTATATTACAGGATTGGATTTTTGCACTTCATAGTGATAAACCAACAATGCAGTTTTGGATGGGGATAAATAGAGAACAAGTCCACCTTGCCATTGTCAAGGAGAGGTGATATGCCCGGGCTCATACCATCTTACCCTCATGCTCAACAAAGTGTCTTCTTTGGAGGCCAACTTCGGTACGAAGTAACCTTTATTCACGGTGGCACATTGTTGTTTTTATTATATTTCTCGATGTCATTAAATCTTATATGTTTTACACTATGAGGAGCAACTTTCCATTTTTTTTAGGTTACCTATTGCATGTGATACAACCAGGAGAGATTGAAAAAATGTATTCGCATCCTACATGTTTGGAAGAGTGGTTGCAGAAGAAAAACTGGTTGAAATTACTTACAGTATGACTATTATAATCTGACTCTGGACATATCGCGATATAAACAATATAGTTGTTTCATTCTGGTTATCTTTATACTAGTATCTAGTGTGGCTGCCATATAGCCTCAGTCCCTGTCTTTCTATCCAGCCCAACCCTCAAAGTGCTGTACAGCCAAATGCCCTCCCTGTACCTCTCCCACCTCATGCCCCCTGTGTCTCTCTAACCCCATGGCACCTATGTCTTTCAAGTCTTATGCACCTCCCTGTGTCTCTTTCATTTCTGTCTCTCTGCCATGTCCCCCACAGCTTTGTCTCTCTAATCTTTGTCCCCCTGATCCCATCTCCCTTTCTGATCTCTTTCTCCCCCCTCCCCCCATGGATGGAGGGAGGGGGTTTGTGGGTGGGGGGTGCATCAAGGGACAGTACCATGCGCTGACAGGTGTGTTCACCAACATTCCCATCTATGTCCTCCATCTTTCCTTTCCCCATCTGTCTTTCTCTATCATCTCTGCTCCCTCACACATAATCTCTGCCCGCCTATCATTTATTTCCCACATTACTTCTCACTGATCACCATTATGGGCTCCTATTAAAGCCCCTGTCCTGGCGACTCAGGTATGATACATCCTGGCGAATAAAGTTGAGGTGATAAAGCATCTTTATTTTGAGGGGCTGGCCACAAATGATAATAAATATGCCCCTTGGTATAATATCCCTTAAGATTGCCAAGCTTGTGGGGAAATGGCCATGATCTACTGTGAATACTGGGGACCTCTTTATATACTTTGCTGCAGGCTAAATGGGGTTGGTCACTCCCTTCTACACCAATCTAGAGGTGTGGCAGCTCCCAGGGTTGTAACCAGGGTAATGCGACCAGTGCCATGGCACAGAGCACCGCAGGGCAGGGGGCACTGTTTGGGCCTGTCAATTTTCCTGTTTATTATCACTCTGACTTGAAGCTTCCTCTTCTTTTATCCCCAGCATCTCCTGGCCTCTCCTATCTCCTCCCTGGCCCCTTCCCATAAAGCCATGGCCCTTTATCAGCTGCACTATCTTATGTCCCTATTTAAAAAATGGGAGGGGGGCGGGCACCAATGCTCTCTCTGGCACAGGGCACCAAAAAGTCTAGTTACGGTTCTGGCTGCTCCTCCTCAGCAGCTTGGGCCCCTTGACAGACCTAGGTGTTTTGTACACACTCCCTTCCCCTCACGGCGCCTAGGCAATATACAACACACTGCCTTACGCCAATGTGCACCCTACAATTCATAGGCCCAACTGATCCAATCTATAGATGTATGTTTGTAACACATTTACCTACTTTTCCTCCAGGAGTGGCAGGTCCAGCTGGGAGGGGGAGGGGCAGCGGTATGGTGCCAATTATCATATAATTATGGCTCCCCCCTTGAGACATAATGGCACAATTGGGACCATGATGACGCTGTTATTATAACTCCTCACACTCCCAACTGTGACCATTGGACCTAATAAAAATATTTCATTGTTTATAACAGAGCTTTCAGCACAAAAAAAGGTTCAGTGCCATTTTCCCAGTGGTTTCTTTAATGCACATGCGCATAACTCAAGGCGCCATTTTCACAGTGATTTCCAGAGCAGTAGCAGAGAGGTAAGTATAGTCATTGCGTACAGAATGAGTGGTGTAGGCCCCCCTTAACTCAGGGCCCTGTATGCACACCCTTCACCCGGCATAGACACACCTTTGGCGTTTGAGGGCACTTAAAACAAGGTGACCCCTAAGTCTAAAATCAAAAGCATTAAGAGAGACAGTTAAAATGAGGTGGTACCTATTACAGAGGCTGTCAGACCAGTTCTATCTTAAATTAAATATTTATTGAACACATAAAAATATAATCATTTTCTTTTGTTTTTGTTGATCGTTTTTTACAGATATTTGAAAATGAACAATGAAAACTTTGCAGCCTATTAACAGCTGCCAAATGAAGCCAATTATAAATAAGTGTAAAAAAAAACGAGAGGGGGGTATGGGTACAACTTCCCAGGGCCCGGGCACACTGATCATCCCCCTCATCCTCAGATCTTCACCCTGCCCCAGGGAGTTAAATCCACTCCCCTTCCCCCAATATGTTTTTTTTTAACTTGGGAGGTGGCGTTGACACACCTCCCCAATCTGAACACACACCCCAGTACCTGGGCCCGTCACTGCTCTCAACAGCCCTGACCATGTCAAAATTTTAATTGCTAACAGGTTCACTGTCTCTTCTTATACCCCTTTTACACTGAGCTAAAAATCCCAGGTTGATGCGTATCAACCCGGGATTTTCGTCGGTGTAAATGGATCCACCCGGGTCCAGGGACCTGGGCATCCAACTCGAGTATTTTTCAGGATTGGCCATGGGTCGTTCCCGTGCCACCCTTCAGTGTAAACGGCGCGGTCCGGGTCACAATCGCGCTGCATGCCCCGCCTTCAGTGGCACTTGGAGATGACGTCATCTCCAAGCATCCACTTCAACGCCGGAAGAGCTGGGTCACTGCTTATCATGGGGCGGCGCCGGGGAAGTTCCGGATCTGATCTGGATTGGAAACCTGTTCCAACTTCCGGGTCAGACCTGGAACTTTGGTATAAAAGCGGTATTAGTGTCTGCCCCCCCTCCCTTTAGATTTAATTATACCATTGATTGATAAATCTCGTCAACAATATCTTTATACTGCAAATTAATTTTCATATATTTTCTGTTCTGTTTGCCTTTACAACAGTTAAATGAGCACTAGTTGTTGGTCATTTGCTGCATAACTGTTATCTTTTGATCTTTTGTGTGTTTTACAAAATCTAATCAGATATTTTATCCCCAGAATCGGTCCATAGACCAGTAATTACAGCTTCTCCTGCTCATATACATGAAGATGATGCAGTCACTTTAACCTGTGTCTCTGATAATGCTGAGAGGATTATATGGAGCACATACAGTGTATCAGCACAGAACAATATATCAGCAGAGAATAGGACCCTCACATTTTCCAAAATTAAACTCAGCGATGCGGGAGAATATCTGTGCGAGGCTGAGAATCTGGTCAGTAAAAGCACCAGTGACATCTACACTCTGACCGTCTTATGTGAGTAATTATGTATTTAGCAATTTACAACAGTGCTTATTAGCCTTTTATTTTTACAGATTTAGGGGAATATTTAACTAAAATAATTGTAATGTAGCCCCAATAATTATAATTTCTTATTGCCGCATGTTGCAGCATTAAGAAATTAATTATCAAGGCAATTTATAAAAAGATACATGCAGGGACATAGGCTCTAATAGGAGCCTATTCCAGTGAACTATTAAAGTAAAGTGATAATTTTACGTTCAGGATTGGACATGTTATTTTTATTATTGATAACCAGTTATTTATATAGCGGACACATATTCCGTAGCGCCTTACAGAGAATATTTGGCCATTCACATTAGTCCCTGCCCCAGTGGAGCTTACACTCTATATTCCCTACCACATGCTCACACACATACACACTAGGGTTAATTCTTTGTTGGGAGCCAATTAACTTACCAGTATATGTTTGGAGTGTGGGAGGAAACCGGAGTATCCGGAGGAAACCCACGCATGCACAGGGAGAATATACAAACTCTACACAGTTAGGGCCATAGTTTGAATTGACCCCAGAACCTCGGTGCTTAGAGGCAGTAATGCTAACCATTACACCATCTAAGCTGCCCGCATTTTTGCTGCGCATGTCATCGGGCAGTGCATGTGTAAACAGTATTCCTTCAGATACCTCTCCCCCTAAAAATAGTCAAATGTAACCCTTCTAAAGATGGCATCAACTTTCTGGGTCAAGCTGCGATTTTCATAGCTTGCAACATTTCCTAACTGGGAGCTGCTTTTGCAATTGAAAACAGAGAGACTGCAGCAGATGTCTCCTAGGATCACCCCTTCATACATCAGGGGATACATAACAGCTGTTTTCGGAAGATTTCCAGCAAAGTGCTGTTGATAAATAGGACCCTTTAAATGTACTGTAATAAGCACATACTATACTTTTATCAATAAAAATAATTAAAATACATACAGAGAATATCTTAGTGATGGCCTTATAGTAGTTCATGTACAGGACAACATCTGAAGTGTATCACCAACTGAACTTATAGGGTTTATGCAGAGTTGTGTATATGAAAACAAATCAAAAGTCCAAGGGCTCTGAAATATATCACATATACATATATAAGACAAAAAGAGGGCCACTCACCAGGCTTGTAAAAGAAATGAATCCAGTTTTAATTCAGTAATGACATGACTCACTCAACGTTTCGGTCACAGCATGTGACCTTCTTCAGGAGAAGCAACAAATATATAAGGTAACAGCAACCACAACAATGGATACAGGAATAATTATTCCTCTATCCGTTGTTGTGGTTGCTGTTACCTTATATATTTGTCTTATATAATTGGTGGAGTTTTTCTTGGATTCCATTGGTGTGGTGGACACCCCAGCATTTTTTCTATGGACTGGGGGCCTGATTCAGAGCCAGACGCTCTGAACGAGCACCCGCTCTGAATCAGGGTGTTTTTTTTTGGTGCGTCACCACACAGCTTATGTGAGCGTCCATGATGATGGTTGTGATGGTCAAGACCATCGGGCTTGCAACGAGACCCTGCGGTAGGGTCTCGCTGCCGCAAGCCCTGGAGTGATTTTGGCTCTAGCAGAGCCAAAATCACTCCCACTGACACCACTACCGTCTGGGCCGGACCCAGACGGTAGGCATTCCCATGGGAACGCCTCCGTCTGGGCAGCCACGCCCCGGCACGCTCACCATCGACAGCACGCCCCCTTTGGTGCGAGACCCCGAGCGACGGCTTCCCCGTCGCTCGCCGGGTCTTGCGCATGCGCACGACGGAGCAACCTCCGTCGTGCGCATGCGCATTTGGGTACCATTGACCCGCTTGCGAGCGTCCTGCGCTAGCGAACGGGTCTGAATGAGACCCTGTGTTTGATGTGAGTGCTGCCTTTTTTCACGGTATATATATATATATAATATATATATATATATATATATATACAGTATATATATATATATATATATATATATATACAATGTGACTGTCTGCATACAGACAATAGGAGATTTTGGGCCTGATGCAGAGGTGCACGCAGAGTCGCCGCTAAGATAATACGCAATTGTTAGTTTCAGCACCGTCCACACTTGCTCTATGGCAGGAGAAGTATCTCCATCTGAACATGGCCTCTATTCTGCGCCTGAGAATGCATCTGACACACCTGCGCCCCTCCCATTACACGCCCGCGTAACAGATTTTTTTTGCGTTCACTGCAGGCCACCCCCCAGGAACACCCATGGTTTTGTCTCACCATTTATGGTAAAAGCGGATAGAAGAATCCTGAGGACGCACCCATCAGCTGCACAGATTGCAGGGTACATGTCTGGAGCATCTAAAGGACACTCCGGCGATGCTGCAGCAGTGATCCTGGCAGTGATCTTTGCCACAAGCAAGTGCTGTGGGGTGGGGGTGGTGCCACCCACAGAGCAATGTGCGCTGTACGATGGCACCAGTCGCACATTCAGGCCCAGATAAAGTCTTGTGGGGGCCCTGGGGCAAATAAGTTGTGGGGGCCCCGTCCAGTAAAATTGACACCTAGGGGTATATTAGCAAATATAAATCAGATTCCTGCTATTATCTTCTAGAAGGTGCTACTTAAATGTTAAGTAGAATCTGATTGGTTGCTACTGTATGGGCAACATTTCTATTTCTAAAAACTCTCACTTTAGAAAATATACCCCCTAGCCGGTGGGGAATCGTTATGAGATCCCGCCGGCCGCATGGCCAGCAGTTTGAATCCCAGCAGCGTCAGGCCAACAGAGGAACAGATCCCAGCAGCGTGAGCCCGACAGCGCTGGAAATCCCAATCGTCCCCCTAACCCTCCCATAGGGGTGCCTAACCCTAACCTCCCCCCTGTGCCTAACCCTAATCCCCCCTCTAAGTGCCTATCCCTAACCCCCCCTTCCCCGCTGCCTAAACCTAAGTCCCCGAGGGGGGTGCCTAACCCTAACCTCCCCCCGGGGGGGCCTAACCCTAATCCTCCCTCCCCCTAGCCTATAGCTAACCCTAAGTCCCCCCCGGGAGCCCAAACCTAACCCTCCCCCCCGTGGCTGTCCGCACACGGTGCCCAGCATCCCTTCGATCGGGATGCCGGGTCCCGGTCTCCCGGTATCGGTAAAATGAGCGGCGTTTACATCTAGATGCCGGTCATTTCACCCTCGCCAGGATATGACAGTCGGGAAGCTGGCTGTCGCTATAATGTCAGCCAGCTTTCCGATTGCATCCCGCCACTATGACCCTTGCCATGCCACACGGTATCCCACCCAATATGTACCACAGTGCCCTTTCCAATATGTCCTACAGTACCCCCCCTAATATGTCCCACAGTGCACCCACCCAATATGTGCCACAGTGGCTCTTCCCCCCAGTGCCCCTGATCAATCACCTCCCGTGTGCCCGGCTCCTCTTGAATGCTTCTGGCTGTTAGCTGAGCTCTGTGTTCATCTGCATGCACAGCACGGTCAGTGTAGCTGCTGCTGCTTACAGCACAGAGATGCTCCGAGTTGGCTCATCAGCAATCAGTGTCTCGGACATGATGTGTCACATGACGCTGATGAGGGGACACTGGAGCCGCTCTGCGCTGTATGCAGAAGAATGCAGAGCCGCGGGAGCCCTCAGACGGGAACAGGTGCTGCTGGGTACCTGTTATCTGTAGGGTCACACTGACCATGTGTGGAGGCCCCTCTGTGTTTGGGGGCCCCAAGGTGCCCACCCCTGTCTCCCTCCCCTTAATCCAGCCCTGCACACCCCTAGTCATGGACCTGCCCATAGTATATTTAATTACAAAATGTTATGTGTACCTACAGTAAGTGTACGCTGACTGCTGAAGTAGGTAAAAGAGATGCTGTAATATGCACCAAGCAACTCTGGTCCTCTGTAAATAACCCCTGCTCTATATTGTCTATCATAGATACTCCCGAGTGCTCTCCTGATCCATATGCTGCAATTATAACGGGAATCATCTCTAGCACAATATTGGGAACAGTATTGATCATTTGTGTAACCTACCTTCTGTATAGGAGATTGGTCCCTCCTGTAAGAGAAGGGCAGAGAGGTAAGTACGCTCTTTAAGTCCACTGGCCCTTTTTACTCTTCCAGCAACTTTGAATTGAACACTGCAAAGTGCTTTTGCCACTGTTACGTTCAAACACAATGACATTAGTCAACGACAAGGCCTGCCCTATGGACAGAGATTACTTTTATTTGTTTCTAGAACTGTTAGATACTCTACTAGAAGCTGCATCTAACCATTGGGTTCAGCTTGGGAGGCATTTCTGTGTGCAAAATGGTATCCGGTCAGAATGTCAACATTTACAATGTGGACAGTCAGTCATGTTAACATGTTCTGAATATCGACATGGATGTTATGTCGACATGTAACATATTGACAAACAGGAATGTCGACACGTTCATTGTGTGGACATTGTGCATGTCGAAAGTCAAATGTTGACATAGCATTTTAGTGCTAAATTTAGATTAAGGGTTAGGTTTAGGGCTAGGGTACGGTTACAGTTAGGCTAAAATACTGTAGTGAAAAAGTTTGAATGTCGACATAATGAACATATCGATATTATGAGCTTGTCGACATTTCTGTATGTCGATATGTTACATGTTGACATAACGTCCATTTTGAAATTCTGAATGTCGACATATTATACCACTCGATTGAAAAATAGACTATATAGTTACATTTACATAAAAAAAAATTACCATAAAGGTGAATATATTCATTAATAAAGTGTATTTGGAGTAAATCTGATACAAAACTATGATTTGCATTGTATGATATCCTCATTTCAGTAATGACAGTGATTTTGGATAGTAATTCAAGAGAGTGTGGTTGTCCTTTTCAATTTTTAATTGCAGAAAACAAAGGGCCTAATTCAGACCCGCTTGCGAGCGCAAGCGGGTCACTCGTGGGCCATTGCGAACGTGCGGCATGTGCACCGCGCGTGCGCGAGCCCCGGAGCAAGTGAGAACTTCACTCGCTCCGGGGCTCAATACAAGACTGGGCGGCTGTCGATGTTGATCGACAGCTCGCCCCGTTTTGTAGGCGGGGAGGGGACACGGCTTCACAAACGCAGGCGTTCCCTTAGGAACACCTGACATTTGTGGGTGGCCCTCGTGAGCAAAGTAGACTAACTATTGCATCAAATGCATGGACCCCTGGGTTTATATAAGCCAGTATGGGGGAGATCCTTCTCAACCTTGGGATTATTGTTTGAAAGAGATTAATTATTCTGTAGTCGCCAGGATGGGGGAGATAGGGCATTTTAGCACCCTTTCCCCAACCCCTGGCTCTTTAGATTTTTTCTGTAGTGTATGGATTAGTTATGTCTAATGTACTGCCTCTTCCTTCCCCTGGCCACTATTGACAAGAAATACCAACAAATACCAACCACTATTTGTGGTGATATACAGGTTAAAAACAGTAGACATCAGCAGAATCCAGATACAGCAGACAGTCCAAATACTCAACCAGCATGAAAGGTCACTGTAGAACTAGATGCATATTCAAGCCCAGATGATATAGAGAGCCATGGGGACCATCGGCTTAAGTGCAGAATAACACATGTACTCTATAATACATTGGAAAGAGTCAGCAAAATACATGTGGACAGCACTGCAGGCAATGTATCAAAATGGAGGTATCATGAAAAAGATTAATTTAAGATGTGTATTGTAGAACACCAATTTTAATGAATACAGCTGTATGAGTGATTACATAGACAAAATTATGTCTGTCTCTCAACAACTAATGCCTGTTGGAGTGCAAGTGGATGATGAAGAGATTGCTACAGAAATGTTGCAGAAATGTACTCTTGAGTTTGACTTGCTGGTTCTGGCTTAAACACAACAAAGTTAACAACAGAAATAGTCAGAGCATAGTTATTACAGTTTCAAGAATGTGTGTCCTGTGATGCAAGTGCTGAGACAACTGCATTACATACAAATATTCTGAAAATTTTAAGTCAAGTATTACAATTGTCACAAGATCGATCACAAAGCAAGTGGGTACAAACAAAACAATGTGAATCTTATGCAGAGCAACAAATGGAATGGCATAGATGAGTCAGCCCTGAGTGTTACAGTTAGCCGCAGAAAGGATTCCTGGTATATCGATTCAGGTGCAACAAGGCATTTCAGCTGCAATGAGGACTGGTTCACCAAGTTAACCAAATGTGACCCTATCATTATCATAGGTATTGGCAATCAAGTCCTTACAGCTACTAAAGTTGGGACAAGTAAAGCTCACTTAAAAATTGGAACAAGAATAATTAGTGCTCAGAGCAGGCCGCGAAGGGTGCGAGGTGCCGGTCCGTTGCTGGCATTTTAACCCCATTTCAATGGCAACTCGCACCCCTTGTGGCTAATTGGATTGACCCCTATCAAGTCCAGAGATGCTATCTTTAAAGAAACAACACATATTGTAGAAAAGTTGGAAGCCAGTATACAGAGCAAGTCTGTGTTACTGGACATGTCAGAACCTAAAGATATATCTGAGTTAGAGACAGAGGAGGTCTTCTGCAAGATCAAATATCAGTAAACCAACAAGAGGTATGATGAGGAATTTGCAAACATTGCATCCAGTGAGCCTCAAGATATCCAGTAGCCAAAACTAAAATCTGATTGGTGTGAATGGAAATATAAGATAGGAAAAGAGACTTTTCAAGACTTAAAAACCCCAAGTGTGAAAAGTATCAAGAATCGTGATAGTAACAGCAGTTCCAAGTTTATCAGTCGAGAGATTGTTGTTATGGCCCATGTTATCGGTAAAATAACTTTTGCTAAAATACATTACAAGAAGACCAAACTAAAGTCATGTGACATATTGATGCCTTTTCATGTATGTTTTACCTCATTTTATTTTCTAGGTCAATACAGAAAAGCTGAAATTAAATGTTTGTGTGACATGGAGAAGCTTGTAGCGAGGTGGGTGTCAAAAGAGGTGTGCGCTACTGTGTAGACTCCAGTATTCCTGTTTCTCCAGGGAGGCTTCATTCCCTGTTCTAAGATGGCCACTGAGGTCACTACTGAGCATGTGCAGGGTCCATCTTGTCTTAAGGAATGGCCATCGGTATATTAATCATCGATGGTTACCATTGATGGCAATTTAGCAAGTGGCCATCGATGGTGACCAACTATGCAATGGTTGACCATCCAAGGTTTCACAAACCGATGGTCATCCCTGTTCTCTGATTGACTGGCCCATGGGCCAATCAGAACCTGGAGGTGGAGCTTCGTGGGCATTGGGGCGGAGCTATGCTTTGTGTGCCGGCACCTTGCAAAAAAAAAAAACAGAAACCATTCGGTTATAGTTTACCATGGATGGAGGGAAACCATCTGGTTCTCCCCATTGATGGTAAAAGCATTTGACATCGACCATAAACCATTGATGATTATGAATTATCGATGGTCAATAGCCATCCCTATCTTGTCTTTACTCTGTATTGTGTAAAAGTGAAATGATGGGAGACAGTAGTCCTAGAGAGAACCTGGTTTATACCTACCTATAACACTATTCCAGTATCCCTGCACTGCTATTCATTTGCAGCATACTGTGCACTCAATGGTTGGTGAGCTGTATAGAACTCCGTGCAACCTTCGCTCCATCTCCAGAGTGCATGTAATAGTGAGTATGGTTGTACCTACTATACTTCAATAAACCAACACCACTGGTTAAGTAACTGGGCTGTTCATAGTTTAAGATTTATGGGCATGAACAATAATGTTGAAGTATGGAAAATGTATATATCCAAAACAAGTAGATACAAAATATATATAATAATAAACAACACCACAAACATATAGTACCATATAAATGTTTTCATAATTGGCACAATTTCTTTGAATATACTATAGAGGTACTTATTGCAGACTTTTGAGACTCACTGTAACAAATAAAAAACAAAGGGCCTGATTCAGAGCCACTCGTAAGCGGCAGCTCGTTCGCTCCGAGCGATGTTTGCCCAACTGCGCATGCGTACGGATCGTTATACGCATGTGCGAACCAGTCAGTGCGGCCGAAATTCATGTGCTCGCAAAATAGCGAATGCCTGCTATTTTGAGTGACAGAATGAGGCGTATGTGGGTGGTAACAGGGTAAGGTGCTTGAAAACGGGGAGTGGAGATCCGATCGCAGGCGTGCTTAAAGGTCAAAACGGGCGTTTTAAGGGAGTGCATAATTAATCCAGCAGCGTCATTGACCACGTCACTTGTTTTTTTTTAACTTAGAACTGCTCGCAAAATAGTGGTTGAAAAAACCAACCACTAGAATAGCGAGCAGTTCAGACGCTGTTCGATGTACTCGATTAATCTAATAAATAGCGGACATGACGTATGGTGCGAGCGGCTAGGGGGCGTATTTTTCAAATTTACGTTCGCATGTTTTGCTCGCTCGTTCAGACTTAGAGGCGTGAACAGACCGCAAAGTGCGAACGGTTCATTTGAATAGCCACCCCTTTTTAGAAAACGAACGACAGCAAATAGCGAGTGGCTCTGAATCAGGCCCAAAGATCAGTAAAGAGTGGAAAATATCAGTTTTTATATGCAGATGGCTTCTACTGTCACCCGTGTGTCTTAGAAAGTGAACGGGGGATGAGAGCACCATATAGTTACTATATCAGCCGGATATGATAGATATAGCCTGTATTTGCTGTCAGCCATGCATCTGGGGTCAATAGGAAGAATTAAACCTGTTCACATGATGAGAGTACAATAAATTCACATATACCTTATTTTAGCAGTGAGTCTGGTCTACAGGCATTGGAGGGTGAGGAGGAGAGCCCAAAGTGAGCATTCCAATTTGCATTTTGCCGGGTCTGGCTTGTACACAGATCAGTCCATTATGCAGAGAGGCAGCCATCTTGGGCACCCTCAATTGCTGTTCTACACAATAATTCAAATCAGTCCCTATACCATTGGAGCTTAGAGTCTGAATTTCTTATCAGCCACATAAATACACATATACTGTACACACCTGTGGATCCATTTATGTTAAAACCCATTTATTGTCCTAATATGTTTTTGTGAGTACATGTCATACTTGTGCCATGAGTGCTTGCACTCTTTTTACAACAGATGGACTGGCCATCTGGCTCTTCTGGCAAATGCGTGAGTAGGCCTGGCCAAGCAGCTACGCCTCCAGCACTCTGCTCAGCCAGCATGCTTAGACTGGGGAATTCCGCAAGCCCATGGGCGACGTGGTCATGCCCCTCTTCTGTGAGTGCACATGCCTATGCCAAGGACCACAGTAAAGCCCCAGTCCATCCCTGTTTTACAGCATTGGGCTGGTCATCTTTTGGTGTGGAGTGTGTGTGTCTGTTTGAGCTCTACCATAAAGGACATAGCCTAATGCATCTATATTTACAGTTCTGTCAGACATGATAGCTCACACAGCATACAGTACCTGCCAGCATTTCCAGGGCGAGTATTACACTTATATGTGCACACACACTGCTGTACTGAGATTATGCCTGACCATCCCTAATCCACCGCTCCAAGCATAAGGGGCCACAAGTGTCATTTATATCCTAGCCTAAAACAGTTTCATTTTTCTGCACATGCACATTGTAGGACAGCATATTCTTACACACTACAAATAGACTTGTGTCCAACTCTAAGTAGGGCCCACAGTCAGGGCCAGCACAATATGGTAAGCAGGCCATGCTCAACGCTGGAGAGGCACCGCTGCATTCTCCATTTGCTGGGTGCCCACTGAAATTTTGTTGCCAGCGGGCACCCGGCAGCTCCTTCCCTGCAGCAGGAGACTGGAGCTCACTTTTGAGCTCCACCTTCCGACTCCTGCATGTGTGTAGGTAAAGATGTAATGACATCTCTCCCATAGTGAAAAGTTAGAGGAGTTGTCAGACGGTGGAAGGCCAGGAGCGGGGCTTCAGGAAATTACAGTGTTGTGTCATTATGTGTAAGGGGCACTACTACTGTGGGTATTGTATAAGGGGCACTACTACTGTGTGCATTATATGTAAGGGGCACTACTGCTGTGGACATTATGTGTAAGGGGCACTACTGCTGTGGTCATTGTATAAGGGGCACTACTACTGTGGGCATTATGTGTAAGGAACACTACTACTGTGGGCATTGCATAAGGGGCACTACTACTGCAGGCATTATGTGTAAGGGGCACTACTGTGGGCATTATGTGCAAGGGGCACTACTACTGAAGGCATTATGTGTAAGGGGCACTACTACTGTGGGCATTATGTGGGGCACTACTGTGTGGCACTATGTTTATAAGAGGCACTATTGTGGACATTATATGTATAAGGGGCACTACTGTGGACATTATTTGTATAAGGGGCACTACCACTGTGGCATTATGTTTATAAGGGGAACTTCCACTATGGCATTATGTGTATAAGGGGCACTACTACTGTGTGGTGTAATGTAAAAATGGGGCACTACTGTGTGACACAACGTGAATAAGGGACACTACTATGTGGTGTAATGTGAATCAGGGGCACTATGTGCGGTGTAATGTGAATAAGATTGTGCTACTGTGTGGCGTAATTTGAATTAGGGGTACTATTGTGTGGCCACGCCCCTTCCTTGTTGGACCATGCCTCGTTTTTGCAGTATGCGCTGTCCCTTTATAAAAAAATGGGAGGGAATTAGCAATTTTATAGTTTGCAGTGGGACGTCGAACACCCTAGCACCGTTCCTGCCCACATTGTTACCAAATCAGTAACATGGAGAATACATTTTTCTGTTTTATTTTAATTGATATTAGGACAGTGACTTTTATCAAACATGTTGAAACCATGACTGTTTTTCCAGTTTCCATAACTGTGTTGACTATTCCATGTTTTTGCTATTCTGCACTTACATTATCTCATGATTTCTTTCATGGTCAACAGCGCATGTACACCATGAGGCAGAACGTGAAGAAAGGAAGCGATCCATCAGAAAGATGAAGAAAGAAAGCCAATGTTATGCAAGACCATAAAAAAACAACTGAAGACGCTCAATATAAAACGAAAAATGGTCACCCACAAAAAATAAAACTGAAGAAGCCCAAATCTATTAAAAGATGTTGCCGTTAAAAAAATAAATAATTTATTGTTTTATTTTAAATTAATAAAAAAACACAATTGTTCCCTCTATATTTTTGATGGATTAAAGACCGATTACTTGTTCATAGAACATGCTGAGTGTATTTGTGTCGCCTTGTGCTGACTGTGCTCCTCTCACTGTATAGAAATATGATGAGATGGTGGGAAGAGGAAGTCTGGCTAGCCCAGGAGGGACAAAGAGGTAAAAGCCCTGCCTTGTATTTGAGCTACCGTTTCCCTCCTGAGCCTGGACACATTTATACATGAAGGTCCTGTTTGTCAGACTCACAGGGCTACAACCTAAATCCACTGGGATCAGGTGGGATTTGTCCAACCTAGAGAGGCAAGAGAAAATTCCTTAGCAGTTTATTATGTTCATTTTATGGCCTATCCATAGATTACAGCCTACATGAATAAACAAAAATCAAAGCCATATGCTTGAAGAGCAATAAAATGGGATAAGACTGAGTATATGGGGCCTATTCATCATCGGATGCCGTATTGCCCCCGATGATTATGTTATCATCTTGTTGCGAGGGATACTTAAGTATCCAACTCGCAGCAGGGGAAACTTGACACCGGAGCAATTCATCAATGCTCCGGTGCAGGGACAGCTTCTCCGAAGAGCAGCTGTCCCCTCGGTTAATATCGCAGCTACAAAAGTAACTGCATTACTTACCTCTTCCCCATCATCCCGGCTACACATGATTGACCCGAGGTCATGCATGCGCACAGCCGCCGGGGAGGTAGTGAGGAGGTGGCGGAGGCATCTGAAGAGGGGGCTTGTTCTCGCAAGCAAACTCCGAAAACTTTCAGTTTTCAGACTTTGCTGAATATTAGGTGGTCCTTCTGGACCCCTGATGATGAATTGCCCGGTAACTAAAATATGCGGAAACTAGCGTTTCCTGGTTCCTATCCTAGACTTCATTAACCAGGTTTGTCTAGTGGTTCATGGACAATTACTGTATACAGTACTAGTAATCTCACCTGAATTAATGCTGCAGCGCCCCAGTAAAATCTGCCACCTCCGTGACAGCACTGGCTACACTGTGACTGACAGTGGCTTCCCATTGGAAGCACTACCTGCCAATCTCTAACTGGACAGACAGTCGCAGGGGGAGGTGTTCTCTCCCCTTGGGGCTGCCAGTCCAGGCTGTGATTAGCAGAGAGTTTGCTTCCAGTGGAGTCACTCCCTGCCTTTCGGGCAGCCTTACCCGGCTCCTAGGAGCTGCAGTCCATGTGATTAGTGCATGTGCGGCGCCATTGTGAGCAAGCGCTGATCCCAGCACCTGTGAAACCCATTGTGCAGGCACCGGGACCTGAGCACCCGGCCAAGGGTTACAGTGTCTCCTTCTCTCCTCCGACGTGCACTGCAGGTTGGAGTACCAGCAGCAGGAGCCCCTCTCATCTAAGAGGGAAGGGGCTGCTGCTGTATGGCCCCCAGTGCCATCTGTACCTATAGGCTAAATGGGCAGTTGCCCAAGGGCCCCAGGATTCCAAGGGCCCATGGCCGATAGCACCCCTACCCCCCATTGCATAGCTGCCACCAGAGCCGGCCTTAGGCATATGTATTCAAGGCAAATGCCTAGGGCATTTGAAATGACTTAGGGGCATCCCGTGGCTCTGTGGCAGGGGTCGCGGAACTATCGCCCATGACAATTAAGGGCAGTACTGATAATGAGTCAAACTGTAACTGATTATTACAGTATGTGCTGTGGCTGGCTAGGGGTCGTATGGCTCATACTTAAGAAGGAAGCACCGAGTTTGTATGGCCGGAGGAGGAGGGGGGCCCTCCCCTTCTAACCCTCGCTCTGACTCTACCTGAACAGGCTGTCACTCACTAGACTGCCTGACGCCCAGCCCCCTCCTCAGTCTATTTTACATGCATACTTCTTTCCCTGCCCGGAAATGTGTGTGAGGGGTGTGTTATAAGTTATGTATGGTCACTGTTGTTCTCTGCGATATTTGGTGCTCACTGCATTAAATGACGCTCATTACAACGCTCTCTATGATATGTGGCCCTCACTGCAACGCTATCTACATTATATGGCGCCTCTGCATTATATGGCTCTCACTGTGATGCACTCTGCATTTTATGGCCTTTAGATGTGTATATTTTATGGTTTATTCTCATTATTCATTCACAGCAAGTGCTATGTTATCTGTGTTTTCAGTACATTTTTAAAAAAATTGCTTTTTTTCTTGTCCTCCACTGGAAATTTAGAATATAATGTATACTCACAATTTGTTCAAAATTTGTTGTACTGTACATGATAGTTGCCTACCCTCCCGAATTTAGCGGGAGACTCTCAGATTTGAATGAATCCTCCAACTCTCCCACAAACCATTGGATTGCGCATGGACGAAACCGGAATGTCAAGGGGTTGAGTTTGCGGGGGACGTCATGATGTCACGATACGTGACGCCATGATACTTAAAGGCCAGCCACCGCGGGGTTGTGGGTAGCAGTGGCCGGCTAGTCAGCAGTGCGTACATGGAGTGTGCTTGGGAGTGGCAGTGGCGGCATCGGAGCAGAGCCGAGTCTGGAAACAGTATTGCAGGTGTGGTCCGGGGGTGTACCAGACCACCCATTACCCTTGATCACAATTCTGCTGCCGATTCGACATTTGTATAAATGTAATTAACGTCCGCCCGGTCATGAGTGGGCAATGCATACCGGTTAACACATTCCAGACCGGGTGGCCGTTATTTACATTAATAGAAAATGTCGAATCAGACCTATTGCATACCAGCTACGCCTTTCCCTGCGTACACCAATGGGATCCTGCAGATGCAGGAGTGGGTGTTAAGTGATGTCACTTGCTCTGCTCCTGCGTTGCTGTGAAGAGGAGCTGAGCAGCTGTGCACTGTAGCAACACCTGGGGCAGGAGTCGAGGATGGGGTGCCTCACCCAACCACCCACCACGCCGCCATTTCAGACTGTGTGTCAGTGACAGTCTGACAGCAGAAGTGGAGAGGGGGACAGATGTCAAGAGAGCTTGATTAAAGCAATGTTTATTGCTTTGCTTTCCCCAGGTAAGGCAATTTTTTAGGGGCTACTTGTTGGGGAGGGGGTGCTTTGCATGTAGCCTGTAACGGCAGAAACCCCTATTTTAAATCATTTTTTAATTACTATTTTTTTCACTATCATAAAAGGGTAAAATTTAGTTTATTTTTTATCACCAATACATATTTTTTTTTGTATACTCAAAGGCTGCTGAAGGGACAGGAGAGGGGGGGCATAATGTGTATGGGGCATTACTGCATGTGGCATAATGTGTAAGGGGCATTACAGTATGGCATAATGTTATAAGGGGCATTACTGCATGGCATAATTTGATGAGGGGCTTTACACCATGGCATAATGTGTAAAGGGCATTACTGCATGACATAATTTGATGAGGGGCTTTACTCCATGCAGGGGCATCTTAAGAGAGGAGGGGTCCCATGTGCACTCACCCGGCGGGGCCCCCTCCTCTCTCCCTGGTGGCTGGCAGGCGACTGATGCGGCTGGCCAGCCCCCGGAGCCTTAGTAGACTCCGGGCACTAGAGCATGCCCGGAGTCTACTGCGCATGCGCAGAACGCCGGTAAATGGCCGTGGCAGCCATTTTCCGGTGTTCTGAGCAGTGCTGAGACCCAACGCGGGACCACGGACAATTAAGTTTAAAAAAAAATGGGTGCAGTGTGTGCGGTGCAGGACCCTCCTGGACCCGGGGGCCTGTGTGCCCCGCACACACTGCACCCATTATAGATACACAACTGACTCCGTGGCATAATGTGTAAAGGGCATTACTGCATGGCATAATGTGTAAAGGGCATTACTGCATGGCATAATGTGTAAAGGGCATTACTGCATGGCATAATGTGTAAAGGGCATTACTGCATGCACGGACACCGACTCAGTGTGACTTGCTTTAAACAGTTGATTTAATGTAGATTCTAATACATAGACAAATTCACCCCTAATCAAGTGGTGATGGATATACATAAAACATAGACAGGTAGGTAAATGCCCCAACGAGTTTCGTCCCTCCTGGGGACTTTTTCAAGGGCAAATGTTTACTGTTCTGCTCTTACCATCTTAAATAGCGGGTCTCTTAATTAATTATGCCTCAATGTGCGGTGCTGCGCCGTACTTCCGGGTTCCGTGGGACGCGCATGCGCAATGCGCGCGTCTGATCGTCTTGTGCACAGAGTTGTACAGACATCATTGTGGGCATCAGTCATATGTCCCGTCCAGGCAAAGCTGTCTTACACTTAATCAATGTAATATGGGCTCCGCTATCTGCACTGATGTCTGCAACAGAGGAGGAGAATCCTGGAAGAGAACAAAAACACCAATCCAGCCCGCAATTCCATTGCTGGAATATTGGCCTGCAAATTTCTCTCGCTCAGGTGTTCCACTGCAGCCTCTAATTCTCCCAAAACAGGCTCGCAACCGACAGGCCCACGTTATCTGTCCCAACTCCGCCTTGTATCTCCTACGGGTGATTGAGCTTTCTGCAGTGAGTGGAATGGACCCAGGTATCTCTCTCTGCCACTTTCAAGGATGTCGTACTTGTCAGCAACACTTGATATGGACCTTCCCACCGATCTGTCAGACAACCTTAACGTAAGAAATTTCTGATCATAACAAATTCTCCATGTTCAACATCCTGACAGTTTGTTTCTGGCATATCAGGTGACAACAATTTCAATTTCTGCTGCTGCTGTTTCAACTGTTTACTCATTGTTATAAGATACTTTACAGTAACCTCATTGTTACTCTTCAAATCTTCCTGTGGACTTACAATCGGATGAGGTTGTCTCCCAAATAGTATCTCAAAGGGGGACAAATTGAGAGGGGGTCTAGGAGTTGTCCTGATGCTATGAAGGACTAGCGGTAAGGCTTCTGGCCATCCTAGTCCAGTTTCTGCCATGATCTTACTCAGTTTATTCTTAATAGTACCGTTTACCCTCTCCACCTTGGCACTGGCTTGCGGTCGATAGGGGGTGTGAAGTCTACTATTAATACCCATCAACTTACACATGTTCTGGAAGACATCACCAGTGAAATGAGTACCCCTATCACTTTCTATGATTCTAGGGATACCGTATCTGCATACAAATTCCTGAACAATCTTTTTAGCAGTATTAGTGGCAGATGGATATGCCTCTACCCAATTAGATAACACATCAGTATAAACTAATACATACTTGAGATTCCTACAGAGTGGTAATTGGATGAAATCAATTTGTATTACCTGAAAAGGTCCGTCTGTCGGAGGGATGTGGGATGGCTCGGTTTGTATTGTTTTTCCAACGTTTTTCCTCAAGCAAGTCAAGCAGTACATTGCACTCTTTTCAGCTTGGGAAGAGAATCCCGGTGCACACCAATACGCCCTTACCAACTTACACATACCTTGCTTTCCCAGGTGAGTCAGAGTATGCGCTGCTTCAGCCAAACTTGGGTAGTATGCCTTGGGTGCCATCGGCTTACCTTGTCCATCTCTCCAGAGTCCGGAGGACTCTTGTCCACATCCCTTCAATCTCCAGACTGCCTTTTCCTAAATGGAACACAAATTTAGCATCTCAATTAATTTCTGCCTATCAATTGTCTGAAAAACCATAATTTTATTAACTGGCATGTTAATTCCTAACCCTGCTGCCCATTTGATGACAGCTAGTGCCTTTTGTAACTTAGCATACATAAGTTTTATCACCACATGATTTATTAAACAGAAAAAAATGGAACAGAAAAAAAATGAAATGATATACCATGAATGTATGTGTGTGAAGTGTACATGCGTGTGTGTATGGGGGGGAATATATGATATACTATTTGTATATTTTAAAGGAATTTATTCACCTGCACTTCCGGCCCAACTACTCGTCTATAGATAAATTGTGGAAAACAATCTATCAGAGAAAATAATTATTGGTGCATGTATGTGTGTGTGTGTGGGGTCTCATGGTAATGTAGCCATGACGGTATAAAGAGATTGTTCTTTGTCATTTACAACAACATAATCCTGTGCATATTCTCCTGTGTCAGTTTGTCTATGACAACTCCCATCCGTGTAAAACCATCAAATCTGCATTTTCTACTGATGTATCACATATGTCAGGTCTTGCAGAAAAGGTCTGTTTCAAATACTACATACAATCCTGTGTATCAGTCTACCTGCAAAACTCACCTTCAACCAGCGACTCACCTTTCTCCACCCTTTGTGCATCTTGAGGCACACATGGCAAGCACGTCGCTGGATTTAACATATTGCACCGTTTACCTGGCTGAAGAGACGTGTCTGGTTTGGGCAGAATTCAGAAAAGCAGACACAGCATGTGGTGTATAAACAATCATGTCATGACCTAATACTACATTCTCGCTCTTGTTTACTAGAAGAGCAGTTGCTGCTACACTTCTTAAACACGTTGGGAGTGATCTTGCCACAGTGTCCAATTGTGCACTGTAGTATGCTACAGGTCTGCTAGCATCACCATGTTTTTGTGTGAGGACACCTGCTGCGCAGCCATCAGCTTCCGTATAACATAACTCAAAAGGTTTTTCATAATCTGGCATTCCCAGGGCAGGTGCTCTCATCAGACTATCCTTAAGGTTAAGGAAAGCCTGCTCTGTTTCCTCAGTATGTGTGATGCGGTCAGGTTTTGAGGATGACATCAATTCCTGCAATGGTAATGCCAAAATAGAAAGAAAAAACCTGGGATCCATAATCTGCAGTATCCACATATGCCCAAGAAGGTACGGATTTGCTGCTGGTTTTGCAGCAGTGTCATGGTCTGTATGACCTGTATTCTGTCAGTGGTCAACTGTCGTAGCTCCTGGGTTAGACAGTGTCTCAAGTATTTAACCTTAGTCTGACATGGCTGTGATTTGTCCTTTGCAACCTTGTGTCCTGTGTGTGAGAGATGAAGCAACAATAGTTTAGTATCATTCAAACATGACATAAACGAATTAGAGTACAACACATATTCAGCAAACTTTCAAATCATAAACTGCAATATTATATGCAGTTTACAGGTGATCTAATACACAGAACACACCACATGTTACCTTACTAAGAAGTGAATTCCTTAATTGCTGTATTGCAAGGATTTTTCAGAAGTACATACACATGCTCACATACAAAACTCCAGACAGAAAATTCTCATATGCAGCATGTACAAGCTTATACATAGAGAACCTTCATATTTGGGTTTGCTGTGATTAATTATGAATGCATAAGTTTCACTGCACATTGCCTAGACTTTCAAGGAGATCAAGGAAAAATGAACAAATATAGTAGCTAGTCTGGCCTCTGGGCCTGATTCAGAGCCGCTCGTAAGTGGCCGCTCGTTCGCTCTGAGCGATGTTCGCACAACTGCGCATGCGTATGGGTAGTAATGCACATGCGCAAAACAGTCATTGCGATCAGAAATCGTGCGCTTGTAAAACAGCGAGGGGCTGCTAATTTGATTGACAGAATGTACCGTTTGTGGGTGGTAACAGGGGAAGGTGCTTGAAAACGGGGGAGTGGAGATCCGAACGCAGGCGTGCCTAACGGTCAAAAGGGCGTTTAATGGGAGTGCATAATTAGTAAAGGAGCGTCATCGACCACGTCACTTGGTTGTCTTTTAGCCAGAACTACTCGCAGTGATAGCGGTAAGAAAATCCTACCACAAGCACTGCGAGCAGTTCAGATGCCTTTCGATGTTCCCGATTAATCTAATAAATACTGGAGATGACGTGTGATACGAACGGCAAAGGGGCGTCTTCACAAAAAAGCAAGCGCATTTTTCGGACGCTCGCTCAGACATAGAGGCGTCAACAAACCGCAATAGGCGAGCGCTCAATTTAAATATCCGGCCCCTTTTTTAGAACGACCGTCCGCAAATAGCGTCTGGGTCTAAATCAGGCCCTCAGTTCTCTATCTCAATATTTACTGTAAACAAAGACACCTGATTTTTTTCCTAGAGGTGCAATGACTAAGGATTGTACACACTTAGAATTCCTAGAGGTGATTTAAAACACATTTTCTTTCTTTTTTTTTTTTCAGTTACTTTTTCCTTATAGTTACTTATTATGATTTTTATAATTTTTTTTGGGCATTGGCTGTACCATCACCTGCAGCCGCATAGGGTGGCGGAGGCGAGCATGCGCTGATAGCAATACCTTGGGCAACGCTACCTTGCAGTGCGTGCATGCTCCCTGGTGGTGTCTGCGCAATGTTTTTTTGCATTGCATGCACTCTCTTTTGCGTCGTGCTCGTGGCACTACTTAGTGGCACGAGTACGCCACTCAACCACGTGTTCCCCTCATGCTGCCACAGTTGCTATCTCTAACATTATTCAATATTTCCACATAAAAACTGCCAATTTTAAGAAAAGGTTTCACACACTTCCTCATCATCTTAATCCACACATCACAGTGCGTAGTTGCATACGCACCATACTTTGAATACATTATATGCCGTGCCGAACCTGTCGGTCCTTAAAAAAGCAGTGCATCATCTAACATTTCCACTGTTTGTTTAGCACCCATCTGGGCCAAAATTCTGAACTTTTCAATAGAGATTTAGACTGGTGGATTAATTCACAGGCTGCGTCCACTCACCTTCACCCGCTGTGTACAACCAACTCGCTAAACATTACAGACAACCTACACAACAAGCAGCAGAATACCGCCTATACAATATCCTGCCTTCTGGATAGGGAACAAACAGTGCCCCTAACCAATGGGAACACACAGTGCCCCTAACCAATGGGAACACACAGTACCCCTAACCAAATCCCTTTTTGAGTACTTTCCACTGCTAGAATGTAAGAGTTCCAATAATCCTCACCCTTTTCAGTGATTGCCTCCACCACAACTCAGTTCACTATCACGGTCTGTCCCAACCGTGCGGTTCATTCGCAATGCCCAAAGAACCTAACTGTTCAATGGACTTTGTGATCACACTGAGAGCCGATTTTAACTCTAGGGAACACACAGTACCCCTAGTTATAGGGAACACACAGTACAACTATTCTGCAATACACCTCCTATGTGTACCCTAGGAAACACACAGTAACCTAGCTCTAGGGAACACACAGTACCCCTATTAATAGGGAACACACAGTACCCCTATTCTCATCACAAATATACATCTATTATGCACCTTTTCTGTGCAGAAAAGAAATTAAACTGTTTCTCAGATATGGCAGTATGATTAAGAGACTTTAAACAATGTAATTGCTATCAATATGACAATACTATCAGAACGATTGTTTGATACTCGTGGCAGCAATACAGGAAAAACATATACGCTATTGTGCGACTCGCACTCTAGCGCCAAGACAGACAATGAAAGAAACAAACTTTTCTCTCCTGCCCCAGTGCTCCTTGAAACCACATAACAACGGATATTGGTTTCTCAACACCAGATGGTGCAGGTTTTGAACACAGGCCCTGATTCAGAGCCGCTACGTAAGCGGCCCCTCGTTCGTTCTGACCGATGTTCGCACATCTGCGCATGCGTACGGATTTTAATACGCATGCGCGAACCAGTCAGTGCGGCCGAAAATCGTTTGTTCGCTATATAGCGAATGCCTGCTATTTTGAGTGACAGAAGGAGGCGTATGTGGGTGGTAACAGGGGAAGGTGCTTGAAAACGGGGGTGTGGAATTCGAACGCAGGCGTGCTTAAAGGTCAAAACGGGCGTTTTAAGGGAGTGCATAATTAATACAGCAGCGTCATTGAC
The DNA here is from genome assembly GCA_031769625.1 of Taudactylus pleione. Taxonomy (NCBI): domain Eukaryota; kingdom Metazoa; phylum Chordata; class Amphibia; order Anura; family Myobatrachidae; genus Taudactylus; species Taudactylus pleione. The sequence continues at coordinate 1,787,246 of JAUIMM010000534.1, read as the reverse complement.
CACGTCACTTGTTTTTTTTTTACTCAGAACTGCTCGCAAAATAGCGAGAATAGCGAGCAGTTCATACGCTGTTCGATGTACTCGATTAATCTAATAAATAGCGGACATGACGTATGGTGCGAGCAGCAAGGGGGCGTATTTTTCAAAATTACAACCGCAAGTTTTGCTCGCTCGTTCAGACTTAGAGGCGTGAACAGACCGCAATTAGCGAACGGTTCATTTGAATAGCCACCCCTTGTTTTAGAACGAACGACCGCAAATAGCGAGCGGCTCTGAATGAGGGCCACAGTGCGTTCTTTCCTGCATATGGCGCCTTATTCCACATTTTGTTGCGAAATCGAGATCTGTACATTATTGTGCGACCTCTTGGTAGCGTGACCTCCAAACCTATGAGCCCCCAACTATGAATACCCTTATATTGCTAGAGAGAAATAATTGCTGTCCAGACAATAATTGTGGTGCCAAAGCACAAAATTTTTTATTGTATTCAAAAAGAAAGGTACACACTTTGATCTAGCACAATTAGTGCAATGACAATTAAATACAAAAGGTACAGCCAATACATTCACAAGCGCTCTGAATCCAGATTCCCGGCATCAAACGTGAAGCCTCCGTCATAAGAAAGAAAAGAAGATGACTGACTACAGGACTGAGACCGCTTGAATATATAGTGAACAACTCAATAGGAACGAGTTGGCATAATTCCATTGGTTCTTGTTCTTGTCATTCTGGTACGATGCAGGTCATAGGACAGTTCATATGGTGACAAAAGGGATATGGTCCATCCCTCCAGACGAGATAACACTACATACAAAGTACATATTCTAACCAATAATTCCCAATAATCCATAACCACCAAACGCAAAATGCGACTCCTTCACCAATAGATTCAGATATCTGGAATTAAGCAGGGTGTCAGTATGATACCAAACATGACATGTCTACTAAGTTCAATACCTTACATATCATATATATACATTTTACACCACAATGATTAGCTAACAAGGGCCCTCATTCAGAGCCGTAAGCTCTGAGCAGAGCGCACGCTCTGAATGAGGGCCGGCCTCCATGAAAATGGAGCGTCCTCCTGGACGCTCGTATAGCTGTGGGTCACCACCCACAGGCTATATGAGCGTGCAGTTTGATGGGCACGATGGTCGTGACCATCGCGACCATCGAAACTGCGAGCCGGAGCCTGCGGTTGAGGTTTTCAACCGCAAGCTCTGGAGTGATTTTGGCTCTATCAGAGCCAAAATCACTCCCACTGACATCACTAGTGATGTCAGTGGGCCGGCTTCTGATGGGAGGCGTTCCCATGGGAACGCCCCCGTCAGGGAGGCATGCCCCCGGCACGCCTACCAAAGGGGGCGTGCTGTCAATCAACATCAACAGCACGCCCCCTTTGATCAGACACAACGAGCGAAGGACTTTCCTTCGCTCGTCGCGTCTGGCGCATGCGAACGACGGAGCTCCCTCCGTCGTGCGCATGCTCAGTCCAGAACATCGACCCACTTGCGAGCGGTCAGCCGCTTGCGAGTGGGTCTGAATCAGGCCCAAAATCTCTAATATTATGCTCAATGCTAGGGAACCTTTTTTATGTATGCTTGCATAAATGAATGTGAGATATTTACAGGAATGCATCAGTGTGCGTTGTACGTCTGAACGCAGCGCAAACGTGTCGTGTATCATGCAAATATGTGCTGTATGTATTGTATTTGTTAATGTGTGTCTGAATATGTGTCATGGATTAATATATATATATATATATATATATATATATATATATATATATATATAGCTTTATCCAGTAACTAGTATTTTTGAAATTATATCAGCCTGAACTAAGTTCAACAAATGACAGACAATGAAGTTGTTCTGATCAGAGATGACCAGCAGATAGATACTTGATGGAGTCACAATGTCTGATGGCTAATCAAAGGCCTTTTCTGCCTATTTGGAATGTAAATGTTAGTTCTTTTAGGCATACAATGATAGTCAGACTTATGACAATGGTTTCTAATTTTGCATTTAAAACACTCGTCTGCACCTCACAGTATGTGTGTGTTTTCCAATTATCTGCCACAGACATACACAGACCCTGTCTCCTATACACTGGCTAAAAGTTGCATTTTTAAAAATATATATTTATATATATATATATATATATATACTAGGGGTGAGCGGGTTCGGATTTCTGAAATCCGAACCCCCCCGAGCCCCCCCGATCCGAGTCCGATCCGAGTCAGGCTCGACTTTTCCCGCCTGACTCGGATCTGAAATCGAGGCAAAACGTCATCATCCCGCCTTCCGAGTCTCGCGGGTTTTGGAACCTATATAAGGTACCCGCGTCGGCGCCATTTTCTCACTCGGCTGTGGACAGTGAAGAGGGAGGGTGGGAGTTAGGGCTGTGTAGTGTAGTGTAGTGTAGTGCTGCTGTTGTCCACTACTTCAAAGTCCATAGGGGCTGGCTGGACTGTGTTGTGCAGTCAGTTCTCCATAGGGGCTGTGTCCACTCCAAAGTCCTGTGCAGTGTCCCAGTCCTAAAGGGGTGCTGTAGTGTTGTCCAGGGGGTGCTCTGTCCATCAGGGGTGCTCCCCCCAAGTGCTAAAAAAATAATATATTTTCTGTGTTTGTGAATTGTGTGCGCAGTAGCCGCACGTGCATCAACAAAGTAGTGCCAAGCGTGCGCCTGTGTCATAAGTAAAGGGCCGGCTGGCTTGACCGTTAAAGGGTGCTGTAACCCCCAAAGTACACTCCAGTCCAAACCAAAAAAAAAATTATTTTCTGTGTTTCTGAATTGTGTGCGCAGTAGCCGCACGTGCATCAACAAAGTAGTGCCAAGCGTGCGCCTGTGTCATAAGTAAAGGGCCGGCTGGCTTGACCGTTAAAGGGTGCTGTAACCCCCAAAGTACACTCCAGTCCAAACCAAAAAAAAATTATTTTCTGTGTTTGTGAATTGTGTGCGCAGTAGCCGCACGTGCATCAACAAAGGAGTGCCAAGCGTGCGCCTGTGTCATAAGTAAAGGGCCGGCTGGCTTGACCGTTAAGGGTGCTGTAACCCCCAAAGTACACTCCAGTCCAAACCAAAAAAAAAATGATTTTCTGTGTTTGTGAATTGTGTGCGCAGTAGCTGCACGTGCATCAACAAAGTAGTGCCAAGCGTGCGCCTGTGTCATAAGTAAAGGGCCGGCTGGCTTGACCGTTAAAGGGTGCTGTAACCCCCGAAAGTACACTCCAGTCCAAACCAAAAAAAAAATTATTTTCTGTGTTTGTGAATTGTGTGCGCAGTAGCCGCACGTGCATCAACAAAGTAGTGCCAAGCGTGCGCCTGTGTCATAAGTAAAGGGCCGGCTGGCTTGACCATTAAAGGGTGCTGTAACCCCCGAAAGTACACTCCAGTCCAAACCAAAAAAAAATTATTTTCTGTGTTTGTGAATTGTGTGCGCAGTAGCCGCACGTGCATCAACAAAGTAGTGCCAAGCGTGCGCCTGTGTCATAAGTAAAGGGCCGGCTGGCTTGACCGTTAAGGGTGCTGTAACCCCCGAAAGTACACTCCAGTCCAAACCAAAAAAAAAATTATTTTCTGTGTTTGTGAATTGTGTGCGCAGTAGCCGCACGTGCATCAACAAAGTAGTGCCAAGCGTGCGCCTGTGTCATAAGTAAAGGGACGGCTGGCTTGACCGTTAAAGGGTGCTGTAACCCCCAAAGTACACTCCAGTCCAAACCAAAAAAAAAATTATTTTCTGTGTTTGTGAATTGTGTGCGCAGTAGCCGCATGTGCATCAACAAAGTAGTGCCAAGCGTGCGCCTGTGTCATAAGTAAAGGGCCGGCTGGCTTGACCGTTAAGGGTGCTGTAACCCCCGAAAGTACACTCCAGTCCAAACCAAAAAAAAAATTATTTTCTGTGTTTGTGAATTGTGTGCGCAGTAGCCGCACGTGCATCAACAAAGTAGTGCCAAGCGTGCGCCTGTGTCATAAGTAAAGGGCCGGCTGGCTTGACCGTTAAAGGGTGCTGTAACCCCCAAAGTACACTCCAGTCCAAACCAAAAAAAAAATTATTTTCTGTGTTTGTGAATTGTGTGCGCAGTAGCCGCACGTGCATCAACAAAGTAGTGCCAAGCGTGCGCCTGTGTCATAAGTAAAGGGCCGGCTGGCTTGACCGTTAAAGGGTGCTGTAACCCCCGAAAGTACACTCCAGTCCAAACCAAAAAAAAAATTATTTTCTGTGTTTGTGAATTGTGTGCGCAGTAGCTGCACGTGCATCAACAAAGTAGTGCCAAGCGTGCGCCTGTGTCATAAGTAAAGGGCCGGCTGGCTTGACCATTAAGGGTGCTGTAACCCCCGAAAGTACACTCCAGTCCAAACCAAAAAAAAAATTATTTTCTGTGTTTGTGAATTGTGTGCGCAGTAGCCGCACGTGCATCAACAAAGTAGTGCCAAGCGTGCGCCTGTGTCATAAGTAAAGGGCCGGCTGGCTTGACCGTTAAAGGGTGCTGTAACCCCCAAAGTACACTCCAGTCCAAACCAAAAAAAAAATTATTTTCTGTGTTTGTGAATTGTGTGCGCAGTAGCCGCACGTGCATCAACAAAGTAGTGCCAAGCGTGCGCCTGTGTCATAAGTAAAGGGCCGGCTGGCTTGACCGTTAAAGGGTGCTGTAACCCCCGAAAGTACACTCCAGTCCAAACCAAAAAAAAAATTATTTTCTGTGTTTGTGAATTGTGTGCGCAGTAGCTGCACGTGCATCAACAAAGTAGTGCCAAGCGTGCGCCTGTGTCATAAGTAAAGGGCCGGCTGGCTTGACCATTAAGGGTGCTGTAACCCCCGAAAGTACACTCCAGTCCAAACCAAAAAAAAATTAATTTTCTGTGTTTGTGAATTGTGTGCGCAGTAGCCGCACGTGCATCAACAAAGTAGTGCCAAGCGTGCGCCTGTGTCATAAGTAAAGGGCCGGCTGGCTTGACCATTAAGGGTGCTGTAACCCCCGAAAGTACACTCCAGTCCAAACCAAAAAAAAAATTATTTTCTGTGTTTAGCCGCACGTATATATCAAATCGATATAACATAAATGGAGGACCAAACTTTCTCCGATAAAAATAAAATAGAGAAAGATCAAGAACCACTTCCTCCTAGTGCTGAAGCTGCTGCCACTAGTCATGACATAGACGATAACATGCCATCAACGTCGTCTGCCAAGGCCGATGCCCAATGTCATAGTAGAGGGCACATACAATCCCAAATGGCAAAGTTCAGGAAAATGACCTTGAAAAAGACATTTAAATCAGCTGAAGAGAAACGTAAACTTGCCAATATGCCATTTACGACACGGAGTGGCATGGAACAGCTAAGGTCGATCCCTAGTATGTTCATGACTAGTGGTTCAGCTTCACATGACGATGGAAGCCCTCCTCCCACTAAAAAAATCAAAAGAGTTAAGCTGGCAAAAGCACAGCAAAGAACTGTGCTTTCTAAGAAGATATCACAAATCCCCAAGGAGAGTCCAAGTGTGGTGGTGGTTGCGATGCCTGACCTTCCCAGCACTGGACGGGAAGAGGTGGCTCTTTCCACCATTTGCACGCCCCCTGCAAGTGCTGAAAGGAGCACCCACAGTCCACTTGCTGATATGCAAATTGAAGATGTCACTGTTGAAGTACAACAGGATGAGGATACTGGTGTAGCTGGCGCTGAGGAGGAAGTTGGCGAGGAGGATTCTGATGGTGATGTGGTTTGTTTAAATCAGGCTCCGGGGGAGACAGTTGTTGTCCGTGGGATGAAAAAGCCCATCACGGTCATGCCTGGGCAGAAGACCAAACATTCCACCTCTTTGGTCTGGCAATATTTCTATCCAAATCCGGACAACAACTGTCTTGCCATATGTACCATATGTAAAGGTGAAATAAGTAGGGGTAGGGACGTCAACCACCTAGGAACATCCTCCCTTATACGGCACCTGCAGCGCGTTCATAAAAAGTTACTGTCAAGTTCAGAAACTTTGGCTAAGACCGTAAGCAGTCCAGGGACACCTAAATCCCGTTGTCCTGTTGTATCCAAGCGCCTGCAAACCACACCGTCAACTCCCTCCTCGTCAATTTCCTCCTTAGTCAGGATCGAAAGTAGTCCTGCAGGCCATGTCACTGGCATGACTGACTCTCCTATCCGGGATTCCTCCGGAGGATCCTGCATTGCTACGCCTACTGCTGCCGCTGCTGCTGTTGCTGCTGCTGGGAGTCGTTCATCATCCCAGAGAGGAAGTAGGAACACCACTACTTTTACTAAACAATTGACCCTCCAACAGTCCTTAGCGAGGAGGATGAAGTACGACAGCAGTCATCCTGAAGCAAAACGTATAACTGAGGCCTTGACTGCTATTTTGGTGTTAGACGTGCGTCCGGTATCCGCCATTAGTGCAGTGGGATTTAGACAATTGATGGAGGTAGTGTGTCCCCGGTTCCAAATCCCGTCTAGATTCCACTTCACTAGGCAGGCGATACCCAGACTGTACAGAAACGTCAGAAAAAGTGTCCTTAGTGTCCTGAAAAATGCCGTTGTACACAATGTCCACTTAACCACGGACATGTAGACAAGTGGAACAGGGCAGACTAAGGACTATATGACTGTGACAGCCCACTGGGTAGATGTATCACCTTACGCAGCAACAGCAGCAGCGTCACCAGTAGCAGCATCTCAGAAACGCCAGCTCGTTACAAGGCAGGCTACGCTGTGTATCACCAGTTTCAGTAAGAGGCACATCGCCGACAACCTCTTAGAGAAACTGAGGGAAATCATCGCCCAGTGGCTTACCCCACTTAGACTCTCCTGGGGATTTGTGATATCTGACAACGCCACCAATATTGTGCGGGCATTACATCTGGGCAAATTCCAGCACGTCCCATGTTTTGCTCACACAATAAACTTGGTGGTGCAGAATTTTCTGAAAAGCGACAGGGGCGTGCAGGAGACGCTTTGGGTGGCCCGAAAAATTTCTGGCCACTTTCGCCATTCAGCGACTGCGTGCCGAAGACTGGAGCGCCAGCAAACACTCTTGAATCTGCCCCGCCATCACCTGAAGCAAGAGGTTGTGACGCGGTGGAACTCAACCCTCTATATGCTTCAGAGGATGGAGGAGCAGCAAAAGGCCATACAAGCCTATACATCCACCTATGACATAGGCAAAGGAGGGGGTATGCACCTGACTCAAGCGCAGTGGAGAATGATTTCCGTGTTGTGCAAGGTTCTCCAGCCCTTCGAACTTGCCACACGTGAAGTCAGTTCAGACACTGCCAGCTTGAGTCAGGTCATTCCCCTCATCAGGCTTTTGCAGAAGCAGCTGGAGAAAGTGAAGGAGGAGCTAAGATGGAGCGATTCCGCTCGGCATGTGGGACTTGTGGATGAAGCCCTTCATTCGCTTTGCCAGGATTCCAGGGTGGTCAATCTGTTGAAATCAGACCACTACATTTTGGCCACCGTGCTCGATCCTAGGTTTAAAGCCTATGTGGTGTCTCTCTTTCCGGCCGACACAAGCCTGCAGAGGTGCAAAGACCTGCTGGTGAACACACTGTCAGCTGAAGCGGAACGTGACACGTCAACAGCTCCTTCTTCATTTTCTCCCGCAACTGGGGCTGCCAGGAAAAAACTTAGGTATCCTAAGCAACCCGCTGGCGGTGATGCAGGGCAGGCAGGACCAAGTTTGGACATCTGGTCCGGACTGAAGGACCTGGCAACAATTTCTGACATGTCTACTGTCACTGCATATGATACTGTCACCATTGACAGAATGGTGGAGGATTACATCGGTGACAGCATCCAAGTAGGCATGTCAGACAGTCCATACCTATACTGGCAGGAAAAAGAGGCAATTTGGAGGCCCCTCTACAAACTGGCTCTATTTTACCTGAGTTGCCCCCCCTCCAGTGTGTACTCCGAAAGAGTGTTTAGTGCAGCCGGGAACCTTGTCAGCGAAAGGCGTAGGAGGTTGCTTCCACAGAATGTGGAGAAGATGATGTTCATCAAAATGAATTATCAGCTCTTCCAGGGAGACCAGCCTCCAGAAGGTACAGAGGGACCTGTGGTGGTGGATTCAAGTGGGGACGAGTTAATACTTTGTGAGGATGAGGATGTACACACTGAAGAGGGTGAGGAATCGGTGGATGAGGAGGATGAGGATGACATCTTGCCTCCGTAGAGCCAGTTTGTGCAGGGACACATTAATTGCCAGCTTGTTTTGTGGGGGCCCAAACGAACCAATCATTTCAGCCACAGTTGTGTGGCAGACCCTGGCGCTGAAATGATTGCTTTGTTAAAGTGTGCATGTCCTGTTTATACAACATAAGGGTGGGTAGGAGGGCCCAAGGACAATTCCATCTTGCACTTCTTTTTTTTCTTTGCATTATGTACAGTTTGGGGCCTAGTTTTTCTAACTGCCATCCTGTCTGCCACTGCAGTGTCACTCCTAGATGGGTCACGTGTTTGTGCCGCCCACTCGTGTCGCTTAGCATAGTCATCCAGCTACCTCGGTGCAACCTTTTGGACATAAAAACACTATTGTGAGGTGTGAGGTGTTCAGAATAGACTGGAAATGAGTGGAAATTAAGGTTATTGAGGTTAATAATAGCATAGGAGCAGAAAAACCTACAAATTCTGTGATTTTAGCTGCTTTTATGCTTTTTTTAAAAAAAATACAGATCCAAAACACAAAACCCAGAACCCAAAACACGGAAGGGTGGTTTTGGCAAAACCAATCCAGATCCAATATACGAAGAAAGATCCAGATCCAAAACCAAAACACAAAACATGAAAAGTGGCCGGTGCACACCACTAATATATACCCATGCGCATCAGATCGCGCCGACGCAGGAAAGTGTCCGATCTACCCCCCATCAGGCCATAGACGACTAGATCATCAGATAATAATTTGCAAGCGATCGTAACCAATTATCTGACTTCGACAGTAGCATACTATAAGGAGTAACGTATAAGTATTTAAGTACGTAACATGAATAAGACATTACTGTGTGGCGTAATTTAAATTGACGGTACCGTTGTGTAGTCATGCTCCTTCCCAGTGAGATCACACCTGATTTTATTGGCACGCACACTCTCCCTGTTTCAATTGTGGATGGAGACACTAATGCTGTTTATGTACTTATATCACATGTAGTATTCCCCGCAGTGTCCCTGCTCTCATCCATCTTGTAACTCCCCTTCAGTGTCTCTGCCCTTGCCCTCCCTGTAACTCCCCTTCAGTGTCTCTGCCCTTGCCCTCCCTGTAAGTCTCCTTCAGTGTCTCTGCCCTTGCCCTCCCTGTAACTTTCCTTCAGTGTCTCTGCCCTTGCCCTCCCTGTAACTCTCCTTCAGTGTCTCTGCCCTTGCCCTCCCTGTAACTTTCCTTTAGGAATCTATTTATTAACATTATTTTTACTAAAATAAAGTGAAAAAATGTGTTTTCACACCATTTTCACATTATTTTAGTATCACCTAAAGTTACTAAAGGGCAATTGGAGTAGAAATCGTAAAATTGTACTCCAAGCCCTAATTATCACTTATTTTTAGTAAGCAGATCGTATTTCCCATAATTGTAATGGGAAATGTGATCTGGCCAAAGTTACTAAAAATAAATTGTGAAAAAACACTGGGGAAAAGCCCTGTGATAATAACGCCACCTGTAGGTGGCGTTATCCAGGGTCTTCCCCGGTTACCATAATAGGCAGAGCAGAGCCCGGAGCCGGCCCCAGTGATCAGCTGTGTGGTCTAAACAGACCACATGCTGATACACTGTGAAGAAAAGAAAAAAAATGAGTAAAAAAAAAAACTTACCAGAGATCAGGGCTCTGGTGATGTCCTGCCTCCGGTCAGTTGGTCTCCCATCCTGCACTGGGGCCTGGTCATCACCTGACTGGGTCCCAGTACAAGATGGGATGTTAGCTGACCAGAGCCACGGAGGACATCACCGGAGCACCGATCACCAGAGGTAAGTGTAATTAAGCGAGCGGGGGTCATGGAGGGAGGTCGCGATCACAGAGAGCAGGGACTAGCAGCAGGGGTATGGCTTAGCAACAGGGGCGGGGTTTAGCAACAGGGGCGGGGCTTAGCGGTGGCCGATCGGCACATGTGTGGGCACTTGTCGCAGTATTTTTTGCGAAAAATACGTGATAAGTGTGCAGAGGGAATTTGCAGGGACAGAGCTTTATCGCAAGCAAAGTACATAAGTGAGCAGAACAGTGGAGAAGGTCACGCTCTAAGGCATATTTTCTCCATTTCAAATTTATGCTCTCACACTACAGTGCTGCCCTTTCCCTCTCTAGTCATATTTCAAGCGCCTCATCTCCTTCCAGTCCTCCAATCCTTAGCATCTTTCACCACCCTGAACTCCCTCTTCTGCCCACCCCCTCCTCGCCTTCCCTCCTAGCTCTCTACTGTTGTCTTCGCTTCCTACTTCACATCTAAAATTTACTCCATACGTCAGGATATCATATCCCACCAGTCCCCCAGCACTACACCTCCTCCTTTCCCAGATCATCCCTCCCCTTCCAATTTACCTACACTGACATCCTTCTCCCCTGTATCTGGAGAGGAAGTCACGGCCTTTATCCAGTCCTCCCCCCCTTCCACCTCCCCCCTTGACCCTATCCCTTCATTTCTCCTCCGCTTCCTCTCTCCCTGTGCCTGTTCCTATCTTGCCCACCTCCTCAATCTCTCCCTTTCATCTGGCACTGTCCCTTCTGCATTCAAACATGCCCTTGTCTCTTCCCTTCTTAAAAAATCTACTCTTGATCCTAACACTCTACCCAACTACCGACCCATCTCTGTCCTCCCTTTTGAATCCAAACTCCTTGAGCGTATTGTCTACAACCGCCTTACCATCTTTCTTTCCTCCCACTCCCTCCTTGACCCTTTTCAGTCTAGCCTCTGTTCTCTCCACTCCACTGAAACTGCCCTCACTAAAGTCAGCAAAGACCTCCTTGCTGCCAAATCCAAAGGCCACTACTCTCTGCTCATTCTCCTTGACCTTTCTGCTGCTTTTGACACTGTGGACCATCCTCTCCTGCTGCAAATCCTTCACTCCCTTGGTCTACGTGACACTGCCCTCTCTTGACTATCCTCCTACCTCTCTGATTGATCCTTCTCTGTCTCCTCTCATGGCTTATCTTCCCCCCCCACATCCTATCATCCTCCCCAAGGTTCTGTTCTTGGACCACTCTTTTTCTCCTTCTATACATCCTCTCTAGGTGTACTCATCAGCTCTTTTGACCTCCATTATCATCTCTATGCTGATGACAATCAGATCTACCTTTCCTCCCCTGACCTCTCCCCCTCTCTCCTCACCCGTATCTTCAACTGTCTTTCTGCTATATCTTCGTGGATGTCCCAGCGATTTCTTAAACTTAATATGTCTAAGACTGAGATGATCATCTTCCCACCCTCCCACATAACCTCACTTCCCACTATTTCTTTATCAATTGATGGCACAACTATCTCCTCTAGCGCCAAAGTGCGCTGTTTTGGAGTTATTCTGGACTCCTCCCTCTCCTTCAAACCACATATCCAGAACCTCTCACAGTCCTGTTGTTTCCATCTTTAAAATATTTCCAGGATTAGACCCTTTCTCACCCAGGATGCTACTAAGACCCTAATACACTCACTGGTCATCTCCAGATTGGATTACTGTAACCTTCTCCTATCTGGCCTCCCGAACTCCCATCTCTCTCCTCTCTAGTCTGTCCTCAATGCTGCCTCTTGACTCATCTTTCTCTCCTAATGCTCTACATCTGCCTCCCCTCTCTTACAAGCCCTCCACTGGCTCCCCTTCCCCTTTAGAACCCAATTCAAGGTTCTCACACTGGCTAACAAAGCCCTCACATACTCCTCTTCCATTTACATCTCTGACTTCATCTCCCTTCACTCTCCTGTCCGCCCTCTTCGTTCAACAAATGCCAACTGATTACTTCCTCCCATTCCCGCCTCCAAGATTTTGCCCATACTGCTCCCCACCTTTGGAACTCTCTCCCTCTCCCCATCAGACTCTCCACCTCTCTACAATCTTTCAAAACGGGCTCTCAAGACCCACTACTTCATCAATGCTTTCCAGCTCTCATCCTAACTTGCTACTACATGCTCCCTCCTCCCTGTCTTCCCCATCTGTATCATGCCCATCTGTCTGCCCCTCCCCTCGTGAATGTAAGCTCTTGCGAGCAGGGCCCTTTACCCTCTTGTGCTTCTCCTTACTTTATTTTCATCTACTTCTTACTCACCACTAGGACACCTAACACTTAGTGCTTATGCTCTGTTGCTTAATTGGGTGTTATGGCCACCAATATATCAATGTATATTATCCATGTCCTTGTCCTTCATTGTATTATATTTTACTGTAAGTCACTTTTTCGGTTATGTACCTAGTAAGGCGCTGTGGAACACTTGTGGTGCCATATAAATAAACGATAATAATAATAATAATAAGAATAAGAATAATAATATTAATAAAGAACAAGAGAACAGTGACTTACACAATGCAGGACAAATACACGGTATATAAACGGGAAGCAGTAGGGAAGCCGATGGATGGAATCCCGACTGTCGGCTTCCCGACAGTCTAACCCCGGCAAGGGGTTAAATGACAGGCCTGTCATTTTACCTACGCCGGGAGCCCAACACCCGGATTACCAATCTAAAGTAAGCCGGGCACCAGGCGCGGACAGCTGCGGGGGGGGGCTAGGTTTAGGGTTCCTGGGGGGGACTTAGGGTTATGCACCCCCAGGGGGAGGTTAGGGTTAGGCACCCCCCTGGGGATTTAGGTTTAGACGGTGGAGGAGGGGCTAGGTTTAGGCACTTAGAGGGGGGATTAGGGTTAGGCAATTGGGGGGGAGGTAAGGGTTAGGCACCCCTAAGGGAGGGTTAGGGTTAGGGGGTAGAATTAGGTTAGTTTATACGTACTTGAGGACGATCAGGATTTCCTGCTCTGCCGGGATGCTGCTGTCAGGATTAGAACTGCCAAAAATGAGGCTGGTGGTAAATCGTACGAAGCAGTCGGGAAGCCGATGGACGGAATCCCAACCGTCGGCTTCCTGACTGTCTAATCCCGGCAAGGGGTTAAATGACATGCATCGATATCCCGTCGCCTGTCATTTTACCTATTCTGGGAGCCCGATGCCTGGCCTACCGATTGAGGGTAAGCCGGGCGCAGAGCATGGACAGCCGCAGGGGGGTTAGGTTTAAGGTCCCTGGGGGGGACTTTGGGTTAGGCACCACCCCAGGAGGTTAGGTTTAGGCTATGGGAAGTGGGGGTTAGGATTAGGCACCCCCCCGGGGGACTTAGGTTTAGGCGGCGGAGGTGGGGGTTAGGTTTAGGCACTTAGTGGGGGGATTAGGGTTAGGCACTTGTGGGGGAGGTTAGGGTTAGGCACCCCTAAGGGAGGGTTAGGGTTAGGGTGTAGAATTTGGTTAGTTTATACGTACCTGAGGACGATCGGGATTTCCTCTTCTCCTGAATGCCACTGTCGGAATTAGAACCGCCGGCCATGCAGCTGGCGGTAAATCGTATGTATTCCATATAAACATTGCTGCAACAGCCGTCATAACACTCAAAAATTGGGCAGGGCGGTAGGAGTCAAGGGTTGGTTAGTTGCCATGAGTAATATTACAGAAAGGAAAAACACAAGGGGTAAGAGGGCCCTGCTCATGAGAGGATCTTACATTCTACTTTCTATATTATAAACACAAAAAACACAGTAATATACTGTAGGAGCGCTGACAGGGCACAGTTTTATATAATAAACAGAACAGTAGTAAATATAATGACTAGTACAATAGCATAGAAAGTTGCAGTAGAAAATGGTTAAAATAAATCATCAATAAAAAACATGATCCAATCCACCAATCACATCATTATTCTGTGGGTGCTCAGAGGCACAATTGTAATCCAATGGTAATGGAAATAAAGTGCTTTGAGTGTCAGTCCAGACCAATAATGACCAAATCCAATATCCAGTAATAAATGGGGGTCCTAATTAGCAGCGCTGGCAGGCTTCCGCAAGAGTCCGGTCCCCTGGGCAAGGTTCAGCAGTCCGCTGGATAAGCACGCTGATGGAGCACGAAATGATATTACTTTGGTGGATGAGTGGTGAATGAAGGCAACCAGTCACTAATGCGTTTTGCTGTGTCAAAACCACAGCTTTATCAAAGGTGCTAATGTACTAGTCATTACACTTATTCTGCCTTCCTTCAATTTGTATTTGAGCGCTGTTATTCTGTTGTTGTACTTTCTATATTAATCCTATACAATGTCTTGCGTCCCTTAATAACAACAAAAAGCAGAATATTCTATAAAGGGAATAACACATGATACATGATTGCCTGCTTTGACTATACAACCTCTGGTAGTATGATACCCATAGAAAAAGTAGCTCTGGTGGCATGCTGCTCTTAGTACTATAGTTTTCACCTGCCACTGCATGGCATGCCCTGAGTAACAATAGACACACCCATAGGGGGAGCTAGACATGCCCTTTGGGCGGAACATGGCACGCCCCTCAGCTTTTACCACCTACAATCTCCCTGAAACTAGTTTTCAAAAGTAGGCAAGTATGCTGTACATGATCAGACTGTGACCTGTGTTTTTTTCCTGTAAATGACTTCTGTTTTTCTACCGATAGCATCCCATCCCCTTGCAGAGGATTGTTTAATAGGGGCCCCAGTGCATTGCTTTGCCCAAAGGCCTGCACTGCTGTTAAGACAGCCCTGATGGGCTCCTCTCCTACTCCATCACAATGTAGAAGGTAACTGAAGTGAGGGAAATATGTGAGGGAAATATTTGGCATGCATCCACTGGATTATTAGGTGCATCTGACATATTCCAGATGCACCTAATAATCCTATTTATTAAAGTATCTTTGTGGCATATCCTCCCAAAACACCAGTTTCCGTGGGGGTAAACGCAAATATTAAGTTTCACCACAATGTAAGAAGAAGAGAACACAGCAGATATCTCCAATCCATGCCGTGGTCCCTCCATTTCCAACAGCGACAGCAGCCCCAATAATTTTCTATAATGGCTGCTGTGCGGACGTCGGCTTAGTCATGTGACAAAGGTGGCCTGTCAGGACAGGATGTGTATAAATGATCAAAGCAGGTATAATCATGCAGGTCTGATCATGTGCAAATCATGTAATGATCCTACAGTTAGAGATAGCACAAAGGACGGACAATGTGTGAATGGGTAGACGCATGAGGTTCAGAGGGCCCTGCTTGTGAGCGCTTACTGCCTGAGAGGAGTGCCTCCTGTCACAGACCGCCATGACAACTCTTTCCAGATACGACAATCTGAGAGTCACCGCCGTGACCTTCACTGGTTAACTCAGCGCTTGTGGTTATTAACTCCAGTATCTGCCACCAGCAGGAGACCAATTTAACGCTAAAGCGTAAGGCAAGCTTCTGCTCTCACCTGTACACACAACTTATCAATATTTAAACATAGGTAACATGCCAAACATGAGGCATTTGGGTCATAAAAACACAGTTCCAGAACTTGAATTAATGTTTTAATTCAAGAATACCTTCAAAGCTTAGTTACAAAAAGTTACAAGATTATACTAATGTTAAATAAAAGGTTGCACACAAGTTACTTACAATTTCAGAAATAAAATAAAAGCGAAAAAGCAAACCACACTTTCTTTCTTGGGGTAATTTGGGGACAGGGGCCGTGCCTAGTGATGAACTCCAATTCAGTCTGTACCTTTGACGATAGCCCCTCAGAAAAGAACACTGACCCAGAAGTCAGCTACAGTTTTATGCCTGTTTCTCCAGGCACCCCCCGACCCCCTCCCTGAGGTGATTTTAACCCTTGTCAACTCAGAGAGGTTTGTCCAGATGGTTGGATCTTTGGGGTCTCTCTCATTCGGACAGGGGTTATTTTAATTACCTTTCAGCCCTTTCTGAAGTTTAGCTCCAAGGCTTATGTCAATAAACATACCCCTGGACTTAGGTGAAAAAATACACACCCTTTGCAGACAATATGTCTCTGGTATAAGCAGTACTGGTTTGATCTCAGGCCTTGATTCAGAGCCGGACGCTCTGACAGAGCGCTTGCTCTGAATCAGGGCCGTCCTTCTTCATTCACGACCATCGGGCTTGCGATGAGACCCTTGAAATACGGTCTCGTTGCCGCAAGCCCTAGAATGCTTTCGGCTCAAACAGAGCCGAAAGCACTCCCACTGACATCACTTGTGATGTCAGTGGGGCCGACCCCAGATGGTAGGTGTTCCCATGGGAACGCCTCCATCTGGGCAGCCATGCCCCCGGCACGTCCACCAAAGGGGGTGTGCTGTCACTCAACATCGACAGCATGCCCCCTTTGGTATGAGACCCAGAGTGACGGTTTGCCCATCGCTATCCAGGTCTCGCGCATGCACACGATGGAGCCGGCTCCATCGTGCGCATGCACACAGGGCCACCATCGACCCGCTTGTGAGCGCTCAGCGCTCGCGAGCGGGTCTGAATCAGGCCCTCTGTTTAGGAACAATACACAAAGCTCTTAATGACTTCTTCTGGCAGAGCCTGGTCAACTGGCTGGTACTTTCCAGGGTCATTTATCTTATGTGAGATATACATGTTGACAAAGTTTTATGATGCTATGGGAAGGAAATCCCTTCTACGATTCATCTCAGCTTCAAAGAACTAAACTAAGGGATTTGACACCTCACATTAGACTTTAGCATGACATTATGCAGATACATATACATTTACAAGGGAAAGTTATGGATTCTGCTGACGCAATCATGTGCAGTTATGTCCATGCGGATGCAAAATCGCTTTTTCGCTACACCCCCCTTCAGCATCCTGTTAGTTACACTGAGCTGGGGGTCACTCCAGTGCTCAGTCAGAAAGTGTCCGTCCAGTGACGTCACTCCCCGCGGTGTCAACCAGTGCGTGGAGGGATGCTATGTGCGCAGCGAAAAAGGGGTGTGGCCTCATGGTTAGGGCGTGACCATGCGGGAATGGGCATGGCCTCGTGACCGAAACCCTGTGGTCCCATTATTACTGGGGGGCAGGGGGGTTGCCGGAGGTGCGGACTGCCCTGTGTGCAGTGTAGGCCGGCTTCCTCACATTTGTCAGGAGCCGAGTGCTGCACTTATTATACAGTGCAGCACCCAGCTCCTGTCACTGAGGAGGAGTCTGCACCTTGGTGTCACCCCTCGGCGGGTGACCCCCGGGTGTGGCCCGCAACCCCCTTGTGGTGCCACTGGGTCCTACCTCTGACGTGTGTAGCATCTCCACACATCTTTTCTCCATTGCATTCATAAGGACTAGAGTTTATTTACTAAGGGGCGGCTTGTTAACAATGTCGATTTTTAACATGTCGACATGCAGAGTTTTGCTTATTTTAGCCTAACCCTTACCCTAAAACTAGCCAGTATCTTCTTAGTGTATGGGCACACTGGGCAGCTGCCCAGGACAACACAATTCTAGGGACCTTCAAGCAGCAGAAAGCTATTTCCCGACCTCTCTAATTGTGAATTACACACAATCCGAGTGGCCAGGCAGCATTCTTTACCTGCCACCCAGCCTGCAGCTAGTGAATGGCTGTCTGCATGCTGTTTGGTGGGTGGTTAGAACTACAGTAGGAGGGGTAAGTTATGAGTTGTTTTTATTTTTTATATGAAGTCTGAATTTTTTGGTAATTTGTGTGGGGGGATTGTCAGATCTGAGATTTGCTTTGGGGGGAGCACTGACATCTGGGCTATGTGATTTTAACACAGTACAGTTTATATACAGTATTACAAATTTGTGTAGTTTTGTCATTATATATTTCATATTTTATTAAATATATGTGTCTTGATTAGGGATGTGCACCGGACCATTTTTGCCGGATTTGGATTTGGTTCTAATTCGTCGTCCGGCTTTGGATTTGGATTTGGATTTGTCAAACTGCGGTGACTGGCTTTGGATTTGGATTTGGATTTGGATTTTTTTACAAAAATTGACAAAAAAAGCTAAAATGACATAAATTGGTCTTTTTTTTCTTCCTAGAGTATTATTAACCTCAATAACATTAATTTCCAGTCAATTTAGACCATATCACAGCTTATAATATTGTTTTCAACATTATTGGCCAAAGGTTGCAGTGAGCTGACTGGTTACTAAGCGACAAAGCAGCGGCACAACGACACAGACACCACAGTATAAAGCACATCTATGACACATTGCCACACAGCAGTGGCAGAAATGAAAAGTAGTGCACCCACCCAGTGGGGTACGGCCAGCAGAATCACAGTACTTGTTTACATAGTGGGCTACGGCCCTAGGAGTCACAGTGCACAATCTTATTCACATTACACCACACATAGTGCCCCTGATTCACATTACACCATAAAGTAGTGTCTCTTATTTATGTTACGACACACAGTAGTGCCCCTTTTACACAATGCCCACAGTAGTGGTGTCCCTTACACAATGCCCCCAGCAGTGGTGCCCCCTATGCAGTCCCCTTAGTAGTAGGGTCCACTATGCAGTTCCCCCAGTAGAATGCCCCCCATTAGCAGCCCCCCCCAGTAGTATGCCCCCCATTAGCATGCCATCCAGTAGTATGCCCCCCATTAGCAGGCCCCCCAGTAGTATGCCCCCCATTAGCAGGCCCCCTCAGTAGTATGCCCCCCATTAGCATGCCACCCAGTAGTATGTCCCCCAGTAGTATGGCCCCCCCAGTAGTAGGCTGCCCCAGTAGCAGGCCCCCCCCAGTAGTAGGCTGCCCCAGTAGTAGCCCCCCCTGTAGTATGGGCCCCCCCTGTAGTATGGCCCCCCTGTAGTATGCCCCCCCAGTAGTATGGCCCCCCCAGCAGCAGGCCCCTCATTAGTATGGCCCCCCCAGTAGCAGACCCCCCCCAGTAGTATAGCCCCCCCCAGTAGCAGGCCCCTCAGTAGTATGGCCCCCCCCAGTAGTATAGCCCCCCCAGTAGCAGACCCCCCCAGTAGTGCAGACCCCCCCAGTAGTATGGCCTCCCCACACCCCCAGTAGCAGACCCCCCCCCAGTAGCGCCCCCGGCCCTTGCACAAATAAAAAATAAAAAAATAAAAACTTACCTGTATCCCCGCTCCCGCGCCGTCCGCTCTGTCACACGCTGAGGAGGGAGCCGGAAGACGGAGCTCATGTGTGAGCTCCAGCCGGCTCCCTCCATGCAGCAGCCAATGAGAGTCTGTGTGACTCTCATTGGCTGCTGTAACAAACACACAGCTGCCGCTGGCGGCTGTGTGTTTGTGTCTGTGTAGAGGCAGAGCGCTATCACAGCGCTCTGCCCTACACAATAGGAGCCCTGATGTCGGATTCTCTAGTGAGAATCCGACATCAGGCGGCCGCCGTTCGGCCCCGAATGGGGATCCGAGTCAGGCGGTGAACACCCGAACAGGGTTCGGGTGGACTCGGATCCCCAATGTTAGGAGCGGTTCGGATTCCACAGAATCCAAACCGCTCATCTCTAGTCTTGATTGAAACTTCTTCTGCCATGACAATTTATAACTAGCATTGTGCCATATATCAATCTTTACTCTGCCAAAGTGTAACATGTATGGACAGGATCATGATAAATGCATAGGACAATGACGCAGCTTTTGCAGAATTCTGTCCTTATATAATCTGTGACCCCCCCCTCCCTGCAGCACAACATAGTATTGCCAGGAATTTCCCTTTCTTGCTTTGTTTTCTCCTAACTAAATAAGGCACTGTGTGATTCACACACAAGGGTGGAGCCCAGGAGCCCCCTCCTCTCTTAATACGCCCCTGGTGGGGCCGGTGATGTCACATCAGCTGAAATGCCACAGAACATACCTCCCAACTGTCCTGCTTTTGTCGGGACAGTCCCACTATTCAGGGACTGTCCCACCCGTGGGCCAAAGTGTATCATGTTGGGGGGAAGTTGGGGTAGATCTCCCTGACCGCTGCTCTGCAAATCATTGAGAGATTCAAACTGGGGCGGGTCACAAGGCCACAACCCCTTTCCTGATAGGCAACACCCGATTTTTGGGCATACAGAAGTCCCGCATCTTATGTTCAGAATGTTAGGAGGTATATGCACAGAGCCATGGGCGTAACTACCATAGGTGCAAGGGGTGCAGCTGCTATAGGGCCCAAAGCTGAGGGGGGCCCATCTTCCTTGTCAAAGTTACATGTGTTATATATATTTTTCACCATTGTGTGGTACATAGGGGCCCTTACAAACTTTTGCTATGGGGCTTTCAAATCCCTAGTTATGCCCCTGCGTGACAGAACAGTATCCTAAAGTCTTGGGAAGAGCTTTAATCCTGCTATAAGTTGGGCAGGTGATACTATTATCAGCGCTTTAGTGAAATGCTAGGTTATCACTGAACATGTATTTCCCCTCGACAGGTCACATTCAAATGATAACTTAGGACATTTGTGGTCATGTCATAATATTGGGCCTGATTGAGTTATATGCACTAACACAACTGTGTCTTTGTACACAGTGGCTGTAATATAATATGCAAAAGCCGCCGGAGACAGTTTAAGTAATAAAATGCCCAATGATGCCTCCTCTGATCCAGAGACCCAGCCATCGACTCTGCTGTGTGACCATCAGACATCTGAGTTACCATCCAGGTCCAAGGACACAGCCAGTGGATTCAGCACGCCCAGAAAACTAAGCTGACACTCAGGGGATGCTGGGATGCTCCATGTGTCCGCCCCTTTCCCGCCCCCCCTAAAGCAGTGGCTTAAGCTGGAATCACAGTGGAGCAATGTTGGCCAAATATGTAGTTTCCGGACAAATTGGAATTATATATCATTCAGTGTGTACGGCCAATCTGCGCACTCCTGCAGTTATTAGCTATATCTTCTGGCCAGCCGTGCTGCACAGCCAACTGAACGACATTGCATGTGGCATGGTGCAAGGTAATAAATGTCCTGATGTGTACCTCGTATACGATATGTCGGCAGGGCCGGCCGGCACATTACGCCAGGTACGCTGCTGCATACGGCGCCAAGCTGTAAGGGCGTCATTTCCTGGGTTAGTCCCGCCGCTGTGCTGTCCCCCACAGCCGCCGGCATTACAATGAGTCAGACATGACTCATTGTATGTGCTGCGCAGCCACCCGCCAGTGCCACAGCCACTACCTTAACATCTCACAGGCTCAGCCTCACACATGAATTAAAGTCCGGCGCCGGAATGGCTGGAGGGGGAGGAGTGGCCACTCTCTCTTCTCCTCTACTTAGTTCCGCCCCCCCAAGTGACACAGCTTTCAAGAGTCTGTGTTCGGCTAGAGGGGTAGGAGGGGCCACGCTCTCCCCTCTCCTTAGTTCCTCCCCTTTCCACGTCCAACCCCAGCAGCCTCTCTCTCTCTGATGCTGTGATTGGGTGCCGGCGTTAAGTCCAAGGAGGAGCTACCTGCCATCCACGTGCTGCATTTCTGGCACCAGGTAAGACAATTTAAATACCCTGCTTTTGTCATGCACTGGCTGTCCCGTCTCCCTGTTGTCACGCTGTCCCTGTCACCCAGTGCTGTCACCCTCTCTCTGTAGTCAACCTTTCCCTGTCACCTAGTGCTGTCATCCTCTCCCTGTCACCCTCTCCCGGTCTTTACCGTCTCCCTGTCACACAGTGCTGTCACCCACTGGCTGTCTCCCTTTCCCTGTCACCCAGCGCTTTCACCCTCTCCCTGTCGTCACCCTCTCACCCACTGTTGTCACCCTCTCCATGTCGTCACCCTCTCTCTGTCACCCAGTGCTTTCACCCTCTCCCTGTCGTCACCCTCTCACCCACTGTTGTCACCCTCTCTGTCATCAACTACTCTCTGCCGTCATCCTCTCCCTGCCGTCACCCTCTTCCTGTTACCCAGTGCTGTCAACCTTTCCCTGTCATCCGCTCCCTCTCACCAAGTGCTGTCACCCTCTCTCTGTCACCCAGTGCTTTCACCCTCTCCCTGTCGTCACCCTCTCTCTGTCACCCAATGCTTTCACCCTCTCCCTGTCATCACCTTCTCACTGTCATCACCTTCTCACTGTCACCATCTCCCTGTCATCACTCTCTCCCGGTCACCCAGTGCTGTCAACCTCTCCTTGTCACCCAGTGCTTTCACCCTGTCCCTTTCACCTAGTGCTGTCATCATCTCCCTGTCGTCACCCTCTTAATTATTTTCATGTAGGGGCCTATGTGTGTGCATAATTATTTTCATGTAGGGGCCTATGTGTGTGCATAATTATTTTCATGTGGGGGCCTATGTGTGTGCTTAATTATTTTCATGTAGGGGCCTATGTGTGTGCTTAATTATTTTCATGTGGGGGCCTATGTGTGTGCTTAATTATTTTCATGTGGGGGCCTATGAGTGTGCTTCATTATTTTTATGTAGGGGCCTATGTGTGTGCATAATTATTTTCATGTAGGGGCCTATGTGTGTGCATAATTATTTTCATGTGGGGGCCTATGTGTGTGCTTAATTATGTAACCCCCCTCTACCTCTATAAAGGGAATATGGGTTACTAATTACCTTGGTGCCTAATATATATCCACCTTTAATTTTTATACTGGTGGTGTACCCTAATATCAGTGCCTCCACCCAAGTATTGGTAGTAGTTATGGGCCTACTTGGGAAAACCCACCAATATCAGTAATATCTTAGTACCTCCAAATGTACAGTGAACATATATAATTTAAACGTATTGTACCACTTACACAAACCTCTGAGTGTATCTCATATGATACTAGTTTATTTCCTTCTTCGATCTTCAGTATAATTCATATAGGAATTTATACAAAGAGTAAAAGAAAATACAACAATAACAATCTATCCATCTACAATGGTAACAAACATGTATATTGTATATGAGCTCATATAACTACGATATTGAATAGTCTTTCATCAGTGTTCATATGCTGTATGTAGATATTTTATACTGGGTATATATATGCATATATATCTATTGAGTTAGATGAAGCCTCCGTGCAGGTAATATTTCAGTTTATTTCATGAGCCGAGCCTGAACATTAAAGTCACGGACTTAGTGAAACTTTGTATCCTTCCCGTAGCCTTTTTTTCAGTTCTTTAGCTATATTCCTTTGTAAGATATGTTCATTAAAAGTTAGTTAGATGTTATACCACTTTTGGTCACTAGATGGCGCTCTTAGTCCAGATATGAATTTTACAGTCCAGGGTTATATGGAGGGGCAGTGTAACAGTAACGTTTGGTATAGTCACCAAGCTCTGGATTACTAGCACAAGCAGGCAGTTATATGGTAGCTATTATGTAGCTATAAGCCTTAGTGTTCTCTCCTGCACTATCTCAGCCCCTGTCTCCTGTGTTCTGTATATGTGGTGCTGGTGTCATTAATATTCACTCTCACCACTCGATGAGGCAGCTTTGTGATTGGCTGAGGGGGACACTCCCTTCTGCTGCTGCTGCTGCTGAGTTTGTACACTCCCCCAACTCATCACTGTGACGCTGTGATTGGTGGTCAGTGGGAAACTGGGCGGAGCTTAGCCTGTCACTGCTGGCTTCCTACTGCACTGCTCCTCCGAGGCTGGCGGGATCCTGCACAGCTGACTACCCGACGCTGCTGTCACACACACTGGCCACCTAATAAGGTGAGACCCGGACTCCCACTCCAGCCACACACTCCCTGTGCACGGCTGCTGCTGATTATAGCTGTGTGATTATAGCTGCAGCACCTGCACTGAGGGGGTGAGCTCTGAGGGAGCGAACTGCTAAAGCTCCTGGTGCTGTGACAGCTCTCCCTTTTATACCCCTATCACAGAGGCAGGAGACAGCCAGAGAGGAGCTCGTGTCCCTCATTGCCCGCCTACAGCACGAGCCCTTACAGTGCTAATTGACAGTTAACAAGGCTCGAGGGCTACTAGAACCTTCCTCCCCCACACAGCTGTCCAGGCCATGTGTTCCTCTACTCCTGCAGCACATCTCTCCCTCCTCATCTATTCCAGTCACATTATGACAACAATATACATAACCAATGAACACTGTAAATAAATTAAATAGCATATTAAACATAGATATATATTTGTCTTATTCTTTTTATTTATTTTCTTTAAGACAGATAGAATTTTACCAGATAAATATATGTAAATTATTAGTGTACATATATGTATTGAACTTACAGTTAGTTATAACTTATAGCAGTCCCTATATTTTATACATAGTGTTACATTTTCTCTCCCTGGTGATCTGTGCACAGTTCCATCCCTTACAGTCAGATCACCAAATATTGGCACCCCTCTTGACAACCATACCCAAAATAGGGCCAAGTAAATACCACATGTGGATGAACCATCCGAGGTAAGTAAGCAGGTTCACCCAAATGGGGATATGTCAGTATTAAAGGAGGTCTATGCGTACGTGGTGGCATTTCCCTGCCCAACATCCCCTCACCAACCTGTGGGGGTTCTAACATTATCTCAGATTCTCCACTCTGAATAACCTCCTTATCATTTATACTGTGTTCTAGCTCTCTTTCCCCATTCCTCCAGGATCTGCTGTCATTGTCATTATCACCCAATGGACAATAACATTCATCTGGCAATATAGGTCTCTCAGTCAAAGAAGGTAAACTGTGATTAGTGGTAAGTGGTGCATTATCTAGGGACACCTTGTCATAATAAAAACATCCACTACCTTCCTCATTGTCATAGTTGTCATTTCTGTCATTTTCATGCTCATAGGCAGTAGTATTTCTTTTCAATTCAGAGTGGGTATCCAATGACCGCAAACAGCCTCTACCTTTCCGATTAGAATGTCTAATGGTTGCAGACTCATTGGTATCCGGTAACCGAATATCTTGCCCGATAGGCAAGAGATGTTGTCGGTGGTAAGTAGCTATAGTTCCCTCCCCTGATTCCAATCTCAATTTGTACACTGGAATATTAGGTAGTTTCTCAATGATCACATATGGATCAGGTTTCCAACGATAGGCTAATTTTTGTCTTTTTGGAATTCCTAATTGCTGTACCAATACTCTGTCCCCAATGTCGAGCACATTTTCCCGCACTTTGAAGTCATATTGACACTTATTCCTAGCACCTGCTCTCCTAGAAGCTTGTTGAGCTATAGTGTGAGCATGTTTCAATTCTTTCCTAAGTCTACATATATACCGCGTGTGTGTTTGTCCAGTAGAATCTCTTGCATTCAATCCAAGGGAAACATCGATGGGCAGTCGGGCTTCACGCCCGAACATCAATTCATATGGGGAGTACCCAGTGGCCTCATTCCGGGTGCAATTATACGCATGCACCAAATGGCAAATCCTCCTACTCCAGTATGTTCTGCACTTGGGGTCCAAGGTGCCCATCATGTTGAGCAGGGTACGGTTAAACCGCTCTGGCTGTGGATTCCCTTGGGGATGGTAAGGGGTGGTCCGGGATTTCTTAATCCCGCAACACAGACAGAGCTCTCTAATAATTTTTCCCTCAAAGTCCCGCCCCTGGTCGGAATGCAATCTGGCGGGTAACCCATAATGGACAAAGAATCGTTCCCATAATGTCCTAGCTACGGTCACGGCCTTTTGGTCAAGGGTAACATAGGCCTGGGCGTAACGAGTGAAATGATCTGTCACTACCAAAATATTACATTCCTTCCCTGGTGAGGTTTCCAATGACAGATAGTCTATGCAGACTAAATCCATTGGACCATTGCTGGTTAAATTTACCAAGGGAGCCGACCTAGTGGGTAGAGTTTTTCTTAAAATGCAATTGCCACATGTTTTACAATAATGCTCAATGTCCTTCTCCATCAGTGGCCAATAGAATCTGTCAGTTATTAACCCCATGGTCTTGTCTACCCCAAGGTGACCATGCTGGTCATGCAGTGCCGTAAAAACTGTGGGTCTATAGGACTGTGGGGTTATAAGCTGGAATTTAATCTTTCCAGTTGATTTAACAATCTTACGATACAGTATCCCAGCCCTCAATACCAACTGCTTCATCTGCCGCAACAATAATTTAGAGGGATGAGACAATGAGGTCACATCACAACCATCAGGACCATGTTCAAGATAGGACAACACAGGGGAAATATCAGAGTCACTCCTTTGATCCAGTCCAATTTGCTGTTTGCTTAATTTAGGTAACCCATCTAGCTCTAATTGACTTAGCCAACAATAGGCATGGGGCAGAGCCTTGTCAGAAGCTCCTAGTGCACTGATGCATTCCATACCCTGTGCTTGAACTCCCTGTATGGTAAAACATAACCCTTTGATGGTGGTTGCAGGGACTTCAATCCACTCTGAGCTTTCAGGTTCACTTTCTTTTCTGGGTATTCTAGATAATGCGTCGGCATCAATATTATTGATACCTGGGCGATACTTAATGGTGAAATCATACACACTCAAAGCGGCTAACCACCTGTGCCCAGTTGCATGTAATTTTGCCGTAGTTTGCACATAGGTCAGAGGGTTGTTGTCCGTAAACACCTCAAAGTTGGCCCCATAGAGATAGTCATGAAATCGATCAGCCACTGCCCACTTTAATGCCAAATATTCCAATTTATGCACAGGATATCTCCTCTCACTGTGGGATAATCCTCGGCTAATATAGGATACCGGCCGTAATTTTCCCCCATGTTGCTGGTATAACACAGCCCCCAACCCATCAAATGAGGCGTCCACATGTAAGGTATATGGCTGTGCTGGATCAGCATATGCCAATACAGGAGCATTGGTAAGACTCCATTTTAGTTTAAGAAAAGCCTCTTCACATGCAGGGGTCCATCGGTCCCCAAACTCCTCAGATGGTTTGAAGTATGCCTCCTTTTTATGAGCCTTAGCAGAAGCATTTCTACCAGCTGGTGGATACCCTCTAGTTAATGCAGTTAGGGGGTGACATATGGAGGAATAGTAGGGTACAAATCGACGGTAGTACCCACAAAACCCAAGGAACGATCTTAATTCCCTGAGATTTGTAGGCCGAGGCCACTGGTTCACTGCCTCCACTTTTGCTGGATCAGTGGAGATTCCATGTCGACTCACTACATGTCCAAGGTAAGTGACAGAGGGCTGACAGAATCTACATTTGTCCAGGGAGAGCTTAAGTCCTCTCTTTAACAACCTATCCAGTACCTTGAGCAGACGGTGGTTGTGCTCCTCCAATGAGGATCCAAAAACAATGATATCATCCAGGTACACTAGTACCTCACGGTAGTTCATATCACCCACCGTCTGCTCCATGGTGCGCTGGAAAGTTGCCGGGGCACCTTTTATACCCTGGGGCATCTGTAAAAATTCGAAAAACCCCAGAGGACATATGAAGGCAGTTTTCTCTTGGTCCTTGGGACTCATAGGGATTTGATAGTACCCACTTCTCAAGTCTAAAATGGAGAACCATTGACTCCCCTGTAGACAATCCAATGCTTCCTCTATCCGGGGCACAGCGTACTGATCGGGCACTGTACATTAGTTCAGTGTCCTATAATCAATACACATACGGATCTTGCCATTTTTTTTTCGAGCGACTACGATAGGGGAAGCATAAGGACTCTCAGAATGTTTAATGACCTTGCTCTCCAACAAAGTCTGCAAATGTTGCCGTACATCCTCAAAATCGGCCGGAGCCAGTCTCCGTGACCTCTCACGAAAGGGTGTTTCATCAGTGAGTTTAATATGATGTTCCACTCCTTCAGCCTTTCCCAAGTCCCATTCCCCGAGAGAGAATACCTGTGACCTTTTTAGCAATTCTGAGCATAAAGTACTGCGTGCATCCAACCCAATGTCGCTACCCTGAAAACTCACCATCAACTCCTCCATAGATAGTCTGGCAGCCAAGGAGGACTCCTTATGCTGGCAGACATCCATGGAAGTATCGATATTATGAGTCAACATGCTTCTAACCTGGGCCTCCTGAGTCATCTGTAAACACCACCTACTAAGTATCTTGAAGAGATGAGCATTGGTCCCAATTGTTACAGGTACTGCATCCTTTTCACCTGAAGATTCCGGGCATACCAGAGCGATCATTGGTAATTGCTCTACTACCCCCAGGAATTCCTTGGGAAGCTCAATGTTCACCACCACATAACCCAGATAGGGATATTGATTTTCACTTAATCCCCAGATTACGAGTCCTTCCAAGGGGTGAATTGGAACATCAGAGAGATGTTGTCTATACCACTGCTCAAAAATAATGGACACCTGGGACCCACTATCTAACAATACAGTGCATGGATGTCCATTCAGTCGCGCAACTACCCGTGGAGCAGGCCCCAACATGCCATCCGGTATAGAACTACTCCACTGGGCACTCCCCATTGAATCTACATCTATTGTCTGGGAGACTGCGAGGGGTCCGCAAGTCTCCCGCCATCGTTTCCCTGATTCGAAGAATTGAAATGGGGTATCACAGGTCCCAATTGGTTATGATCCCAACCCAAGGTACTCTCCACAGCTCTATGGCCTGGTTGTCCACACCTAAAACACCCTCGGGCAGTCACACTTCCACCCCTCCTGAAATTTCCCCTTCCGCTGCTAAATCCCCTATTCATATTAAAGGGGACTCTCATGGCAGGTACAGGTTTTGGATACAATGCAATGAGCTGATCCTTTGTTTTGTTTTGCTCTTCCATTAATTTAACTAAACGGTCTTCATGTGGGGTAATTGTTTCAGGGGAGGGAACCACCACTTTAACTTTTTTATGTTGAAGTTTCTCTCGATTAGCTATCAGAGCTTCCTCATTGGTAATTTCCTTAATTAACTCAGTAAGAGTAAGACTTCCCAATAAGGCAGCAGTACACCTCAAACGCTGAGCTACAGGGTCAGAGGTTAAGGCTCCCCGAATTACTTGGTTCAACCTACTACTGTCTATATCCTCTTTGGCTAAGCCTCCCTTCTCCACAATCTGATGAATCAATTTATCCAATCTATATACATATTGGGACAACTTTTCCCCTTGCTCCTGGTAAGTGTGATTAAATCTAGCGACCAGGTCACCTACATCTTCTAAGGTCCCATAAGCATATTCCAATGCCTGGAAGTAGTCGGCTACAGTAGCATCAGGGTTACTTTTCCTAGTGGCCCTAATGATTCCCATAGCTGGCCCACGCAAACTCTCGACAATTCGTTGTTTTTTTATGTGATCGGGGCAATGCCATTCCTCTGATTGTTGAATAGCCGCCTCCTTCCAGGCATCATAAGGTTCCTCACCAGTAGGGACAGGAGTCATTCCAGAGAAAATTCTCAATCTCCTGTAGCTGCCCTCATAGTGCCAGCGTTCTAATTGGTGTACTACTTTTTCAGCTATGACCTCTAATTGACTGCCCAACTTCTCCTCAACCCCTTGAGAATGATCATCCATACCCATGGCCGCGGAGGGAGCTCCACTGGTCTGGGACTGGTTGTCATCTACATTCAAAGATTCAGCCGCTTCCTCACGAAGGTCCTTAGTAGGCCATACAATTGTCCACCTGCGTGCTGGATTGGCCCTTACTGCTACCACTTTTGGAATCAATAAAGAGTCTAACTCCCTGTCAGATGTAATGAGCACTGCACATAGCTCTCCATTTTCCCTCTTTTGTTTATCAATAATTTTAGGGTGTTTTACTCCATAAAGAAAGAGCAACTCTGTCATAATAGCCCCATCAGTGGTGTTCGTGAGGTCCCCATGTAATACAAAGCTCCTCTCTGGAATAGATCCCTTTCTTACACACCACTCATAGGCTTCCTTACAAGAAACTTGAGCCATGTTTTCTAGTGTCTAATCACCTGGATGTATAGTTCGATCTACAGCGGTGCCTCCAAATGTAACCCCCCTCTACCTCTATAAAGGGAATATGGGTTACTAATTACCTTGGTGCCTAATATATATCCACCTTTAATTTTTATACTGGTGGTGTACCCTAATATCAGTGCCTCCACCCAAGTATTGGTAGTAGTTATGGGCCTACTTGGGAAAACCCACCAATATCAGTAATATCTTACTACCTCCAAATGTACGGTGAACATATATAATTTAAACATATTGTACCACTTACACAAACCTCTGAGTGTATCTCATATGATACTAGTTTATTTCCTTCTTCGATCTTCAGTATAATTCATATAGGAATTTATACAAAGAGTAAAAGAAAATACAACAATAACAATCTATCCATCTACAATGGTAACGAACATGTATATTGTATATGAGCTCATATAACTACGATATTGAATAGTCTTTCATCAGTGTTCATATGCTGTATGTAGATATTTTATACTGGGTATATATATGCATATATATCTATTGAGTTAGATGAAGCCTCCGTGCAGGTAATATTTCAGTTTATTTCATGAGCCGAGCCTGAACATTAAAGTCACGGACTTAGTGAAACTTTGTATCCTTCCCGTAGCCTTTTTTTCAGTTCTTTAGCTATATTCCTTTGTAAGATATGTTCATTAAAAGTTAGTTAGATGTTATACCACTTTTGGTCACTAGATGGCGCTCTTAGTTCAGATATGAATTTTACAGTCCAGGGCTATATGGAGGGGCAGTGTAACAGTAACGTTTGGTATAGTCACCAAGCTCTGGATTACTAGCACAAGCAGGCAGTTATATGGTAGCTATTATGTAGCTATAAGCCTTAGTGTTCTCTCCTGCACTATCTCAGCCCCTGTCTCCTGTGTTCTGTATATGTGGTGCTGGTGTCATTAATATTCACTCTCACCACTCGATGAGGCAGCTTTGTGATTGGCTGAGGGGGACACTCCCTTCTGCTGCTGCTGCTGCTGAGTTTGTACACTCCCCCAACTCATCACTGTGACGCTGTGATTGGTGGTCAGTGGGAAACTGGGCGGAGCTTAGCCTGTCACTGCTGGCTTCCTACTGCACTGCTCCTCCGAGGCTGGCGGGATCCTGCACAGCTGACCACCCGACGCTGCTGTCACACACACTGGCCACCTAATAAGGTGAGACCCGGACTCCCACTCCAGCCACACACTCCCTGTGCACGGCTGCTGCTGATTATAGCTGTGTGATTATAGCTGCAGCACCTGCACTGAGGGGGTGAGCTCTGAGGGAGCGAACTGCTAAAGCTCCTGGTGCTGTGACAGCTCTCCCTTTTATACCCCTATCACAGAGGCAGGAGACAGCCAGAGAGGAGCTCGTGTCCCTCATTGCCCGCCTACAGCACGAGCCCTTACAGTGCTAATTGACAGTTAACAAGGCTCGAGGGCTACTAGAACCTTCCTCCCCCACACAGCTGTCCAGGCCATGTGTTCCTCTACTCCTGCAGCACATCTCTCCCTCCCAGGCCATGTGTTCCTCTACTCCTGCAGCACATCTCATGCAGCATATCTCCCCCTCCCAGGCCATGTGTTCCTCTACTCCTGCAGCACATCTCATGCAGCATATCTCTCCCTCCCATGCTATTCCAGTCACATTATGACAACAATATACATAACCAATGAACACTGTAGATAAATTAAATAGCATATTAAACATAGATATATATTTGTCTTATTCTTTTTATTTATTTTCTTTAAGACAGATAGAATTTTACCAGATAAATATATGTAAATTATTAGTGTACATATATGTATTGAACTTACAGTTAGTTATAACTTATAGCAGTCCCTATATTTTATACATAGTGTTACAATTATTTTCATGTAGGGGCCTATGTGTGTGCTTAATTATTTTCATATAGGGGCCTGTGTATGGTTTTTTTTCATGCAAATCCTATGTGTATACTACTTTATGTTCGTGCTAATATGTGTTTTTTTCTCTCAAGTGGGGGTATATGTGGGTTTTATTCCTGCAAAGCCTGTATGTTTTATTTTCAAGTGGGGACTAATGTGTTTTTCTTTCATGCAAAGTTTATGTGCTTTATTATTTTCATGCGGGTGCCTATTTGTTTGTTTTTCTCATGTTGTGGCCTGTGTATGTGTTTCTATTTATCATGTGGGGCCCCCATAGTGGGGGTTAATGTGCATGTTGTTTTCCCGTTTAGTCTATTGTATATTATTACTAAGGATTCTATATGGTCTGATGAAGGAGAAGGTTCATGTGGGGTGACACCATTAGTTACTGCTCTTGGTTACACCAACCATAGTTATGCCACTGAGTATAGTATTACATTATAACCATGTGTATATAAAGCTGGTCTTTTGATCTTCAAATTCCCTTTTGTCATTGTTACATTATAACATGTGCTCCTGATATTTCACACACCGAAATATGAGGCTTTAATTCAACAGGGGGCACCAAAATCTATATCCGCTTACCAAAAAAATTAGGCTCGGGCCGGCCCTGTATGTCGGCCGTGATATTATCCGGGTACACATTGCTCCAGTGTATACCCAGCTTTAGGGAGCACTGCGACCGTTGTCACAGACACAGATCTACACATGCGCAGTACAGATCCTGCGCCGATCGCCAACATTGGAGTTGTACGTAAACCATTGGGTTTGTGTATAACTCTGAATCAGGCCAATTGTACATAGTTAGATCTCCAGAAATTATAACTACTTTTTCCAAGTTATAAAATGTGACCATGTAATCCCCTAGTATTATTAGATCATCGCAGAATAGCTTAGGGCCTGATTCAGACCCGCTCGCTAGATGCGTTCACAAGCAGCAATCGTAATCGCACAGCAAGGCACTAGCCCGCACACTATGGCTTAGCGTACGATCGCAGTGTGCATGCAGACGCCCACCAGCCTGTCTTAAGACGCCTACTTGTACACATCATCTCCAGGAAGTGTATGCAACCATCGCTACCATTGAGAACCATCAGATGCATATGCAGCATTGTGGAAGACTGTACCCTACCACAAGCACTGCGAGTGCTTCAGTGTTAAAATCAGCCAAGTGACGTGTACTATGATGCTGCGTCTTAATTATGCACGCCTCTGAAACGGCATTGAGACGTTCAGGCACGCCTGTGTTCGCACCACCACTCCCCCATTTCCATCGACCTACCCCTGTCACCATACACAAACGGCTCGTCCTGCCACTCAAGCTAGCGAGGCGTCTTTGCACAAGGGGCGAGTGCTTCGCGATCGCACAGACTGGTTCGCGCACTGTGATGCGTACACATGCGCAGATTGCAAACGGGTGTATCTAGAGGTCTGAGCGCCCCTGGCAAAATAGGGGCCTGGCACCCCCCACCCCTTTGGCAGTTAGTAAACAGACTGTACGAGTGTCAAGGAGACAAGGAGAAGCGCCTTATAGTGGCAGAGGCAAGTATTAATAAGGAGGAAATCAGGAAAAGCAAATATATATATATATATATACAGTATATATATATTTATATATATATATATATATATATATATATATAAAAACACTGATCATACACACACAGCATTCAGTACAACACACATAGCAATCATAAAGCATACTTACAAACACACACACACACAGAGCATATTTACACACACACACGTGTGGGCTCTGCTGCTTGGACCTCCTCCTAGGTGCCGGGCTGCTGGGCGGCTGTGATCCGCCTTCTCCCACGATGACATGCTCCCTCTGAAAGGTCTTTAACTGCAGCACAGGCACGCTGCCCGGATGCTGCCAGTTCAGCCAGTGCCAGGTGGTGCCAGTGCCCCCCAACCAGCTGGCACCCCTGGGGAGTGCCATCCTGGCCAATAGGGAAATACGCCCCTGAATGCAAACATCGGCAGGCTGCGTTCGGAAGCATCCTAGCGAGCGGGTCTGAATCAGGTCCTTAATTCAATCTGCACATTTAATAGATCTCTGCAAACCTGCAGCTATTCATGTGATTCTGGACATGTCTGAAATGGTTCACTTACCTCTAATATACACAGCTATGCAGAATTTAGCAATTTATATCATGCCTGTTTTGCAGAATAGAACAATGTATAATGTATATTCAGGTGAGTGTCATGTTACAGTATAAGCTAAAGGGGATGTACAGTAGTTATGTGACCAGCGACCGCAAGGCCGCCGGTCACAATTCCGACGGCAGAATGCCGGCGAGGGATGTATGATAGGCATCGAGATACTACCGCCTATCATAACCCCAACGCCAGAATCCAGGACAACGCTGGACAGAAAGAAGTAAGTCTTGCCCGCCCGTCCTCTTAGATGTGGGAGGAGGAGGGTTAGGTTAAGGGGCTCCCGGGGGGATTTAGGGTTAGGCACCCCCCCGGAGGGTTAGGGTCAGGCTAGGGGAAGGGGGGGTTAGGAACCCCTGGGGGGAGATTAGGGTTAGGCACCCCCCTGGGAGTGTTAGGTTTAGGAAGCGGGGAGGGGGGGTTAGGCTTAGGCACTAGGGGGGAGGTTAGGGTTAGGCACCCCTGCAATACAATCCCATTCCATGTTAAAGCATTTATTTACAGCTAGTCTCTGAGTATAACATAAAAGGGGATGAGCACTGGCATGCAGATCTACTTGTAAAATGAAATGAATAAACATATTTTGCAACCATGTAGTGCCTGCCCTGCTTTCCTGTTATAGTTGGTGGCACATAGCTTCTGGGAGTGAGTCAATATCATTGGCAGCAGATGTGTAAATTGACACATTTTCTGATGTCTCCTTTCTTTCTGGGAAAGGATAATCCTCTGGCTGGCGTGTTTCTGCATGTTGTGGATGGAGAGGACACTGTACGCACAGCAGAGGAGGCAAGAATAATTGCCATTGGAGCTCTGATCGGTTTGAGAGAACCATTAAAACCCGAAAAATAAATGAACAGTAATCTCTGGTTTGTTAACAACATAAGCCAAAGCAAGAGATCCTGGGGCAGCACGGATGGCGTAGTAGTTGGCATTACTGAGGTATTCGATTCCCACCACAGCCCTACCTGTGTGCAGTTTGTATATTCTCCCCGTGCTTGCATGGGTTTCCTCCAGGTGCTTCAGTTTCCTCCCACAATCCACAAATACACTGGCAGTTTAATTGGTTATCGACAAAAATTAACCTTAGTGCAGAGGTACCCAAACACGGTGTTCAAGGTACCTCAACACGGTCCTCAAGGTTCCCCAACATTACAGGTTTTAGAGATATCCATGGTTAACCACAGGTGTATTAATTAGTACCTCACTCAACTTGATTTAACCACCTGTGCTCAACCATGGATATCTCTACAACCTGAACTGTTGGGGAGCCTTGAGGACTGCGTTTGGAAACCTCTGTCTTAGTGTGTATGCAGGGCCGTAGTAAGCCGGCTCAGGCCCCAGCACTATTGAGGGGGCGTGACCTAATCGAGGGAGGCATGGTCATGCCCCCTTAGGAAAATAACCCCTATTTTGCAGTGCTATGCGCTGGGGAGGGGGCGCTGTGAGCCCCTCAGCCTGGTGCAAATCCAGGCGGGGGGCTCGTTCAGTGTGATCACTCCCCCCCCACAGTCAGAGAGGAGACTGCTCCTGCTCAGTGGACTTTCCCCCCGTTTCACCGACTCCTGCTCTGACAGGCAGAGCAGAGCTGGAAGGTGGTGCCTGTGGTCAGCCTTGTCTGTGTAAATAGACAACGGGCTGATCACTGTGAAAAATCTATATATATAAAAAAAAAAAAAAAAAAAAACACTTACCTGCATCCAGTAAGCTCCTCTGTGACCCAGGTCAGCTGATCTCCGGGCTCCTGATCTATGACCCTAGTATCTGATGTGTGCTGTAAACCGTCGAGGTGGGGGGAGTCGGTGGCGGCTCATGTGAAGTCACACTTTCAGGGTATTTTTTGTGTGGGGCAGAGATTCAAAGGGTCAGAACATTCTCGCATGCTCTGTCCCTGCATGTGAGATCTGATACATTCTTAGGATGTATTCAAATATCGCATTGTGATTTTGGGAGAATTTATCACATAAACTAACACACGAATTAGCAGGGAGCTAATAGATCAAATATTGTATATCAATATACTTAGTCACAAATGAATTTTATAGAGCCGCAAACACACCTGTGTAACTGTACAAAAAAAATAAAAGCCAATCACCAAAAAATGAACGGGTTATGCGCTAATTTAGAGTATATGAAATCTGTATAATACTATTCAATACTATTATCAAATATGGCAGAACCAAAAAAGATCAAGAAGCCAAAATAATTTGAAATGTATTTATATGAAATAATCTAATTAATAAAAAACATAGAAAGCATCCAGGTGTACTATACACTCTATAACATGCTAAAAATCTGCACAGAGGTGGATCTGTCCAATAGCCGGTTCTTTTCCCCAATCTAGAGCGGTATCCAATTAGCCCTGAATATTGTTCATGTGCTAATTGATCCCCGCGATCGGTGAAAAACAGGGATTTTTTGCCGAATATCCCGACTTTTTAACGTTTTTTTTTCACCCTATCCAATTATTTTGGTCAAAATAATAGGATAGTTCTCATGAAAACACATAGGAGCCGCGATAAGCTTGCAGACCTATGTGTTTTCAACTTTTGGGTGAAAAAACGGCACTTATTGTGGATTCTTTTTCGGGATACGAAACCCCCCCCGATAAGTGGCTGAATTCTGGGCTGATTGGATAGCCCCGGGCAAGATAATTAGCAGCGGTACCGCCCATAATGGTAATGGAGAAAAGTAGGTCACATTAAAATCTCACTATGTTAGACTGTAAAGGTAAGGTTATTTAAGTGTCCGTTCCTCCGTCTAAAAAGCTCCGGTTCATGTGCATTTGGAGCCCTGTCGGGCTGAGATGTTAGAGCGGTTAAGAGGTAATCATTCAAATGTACAAGCAGTTCTCCTGGGCAATAATTCCATCAGCCTGTGACAGCCCTTCACCACACTCCCGGTTTCGCTCCCTCCAATGGAAGCTTTATCATAGAGTAAACCTCTTTCATAAAGCTTCCATTGGAGGGAGCAAAACCAGAACTTCAGAGGACTGTTCTTATTTGATCTGCTACTTGGTGGGACTTTGGCCCTGATTCAGAGCCGTTCGTTAACAGCAGTACGCTCGTTGCATTCCGATGTTGACTAACCGCGCATGCGTCGGTGTAACACTGCGCATGTGCGTACGGCAGATTGCGAGCTTTTTTTGTCTCGTTCATCAAATAGCTTACAGGAAGTGACATGTCAAATGTGATTGACAAAACAGGGTGTTTTTGGGCGATGACGGGGGTGGAGATGGAAAAACGCAGGTGTGGCGAGGCGTTTTTGGGGCGTACATACATTATCAGATGCGAACGTCAAATGTGTTCGTACCAACTCATACGTCACTGGATGATCCTCTTTCCCTTCAAAATGCTCGCACAGCTTAGGGTCTGGATTACTCGACCACATTGGCGATGGCCTTCTCCTCCGTCCCGGAACTCCACGATGTAGCATCGATTAATCACGGCTTGTCAGAAAATCAATTAGTGTTGGATTGAAAACCGGCTTGGTATGTGTTTTGAAATCAGTTTTTTGGGTTAGCACAAAACCGTACGCAGGTGGAAATCATAGCTGCTAATGTCAGGATTACACAATCAATTTGCGTACATTTGTGGGGGTTTATTTTGGGGTTAATTTGGGGTTTTTGGCCTATTGTAATAATAATGTCATCATGTTGGTGTTTTTTTGGCCATTTTGCTTTTGCCTGGTGAATTTGCATCCTTATGTAAATTTTAAAACGTTCCTTAAAGAGCCCTTTTTTTTTCTCATGTTAAATGTTGGTGTTGCACGTTTTTGCCTTGTGGGCCAGGATTAAATGTAAACCATTTTTACAATAATGTCAGAATACAAAGTCGTACATTTTTGGCAAATTTATTGCTATAAAAAAGCAATTTCATGCACATATTTTACACAGGCGCAGGGCTAGGCACATTTGGAGGATTGGCTGATGTTGTGCCAGAGGTGGAGGATCCTGATGTTCCGGCAGGAAGGGAGGTCGGCTCCACCATGTGCTGGCGAACGAGCTGCTCCAGGGCATTGGCGATGCGGATGTTGGCCCTGGTATTTTCCGCCAGGGCCTGACCAATGGTCACGTTGGCCGCAGCATTTTGCTCCAGGGCCTCAGCCACCCGTACCAGACTGGCGACCATCCTCTGCAGAATCTCCGTATGGAAATCCAATTTAAAATTGAGTTCTGTGAGGAGGGACACTGCCTGCGAGGGGTATTGCCCTGGACTGGCTTCTGCAGGGTCCTCAGCCGGATGTACTGGTTCCTCCCCTGCAGAGCCAGCAGAAATTCTGCGGCCAAGGCTCCCCTCTGGAGCAGACTCATCCGCCTGTGTCTCTGTTGGAAAAATGAGAAAAGACTCACATTAGAATCTACATATTGGCACAATAACATTTCAGAGTTGGTGACATCACAATATTTACCTTGGACAACATGAGGAGCCGCAAAGTCTGGCATGTCCGTATCCATGTTGGACACGCCAAACACCTCCACAGCCTGCACACACCCCTGTGCCAGCTCTTCTAAATCATTCAATCCAATGACACAGGGGTGGGACCCCCACCTGTCCCCCTTGCATGCCTAGCCCTGTCCACCAGTTTTTGCTTCAGGCGATATTTGAAGTCGGCCCATCTGTGGGTGAAATTGGAACCATTATCCTTTTGTTTTAAATGGGTTTTGGTTTTAGGGGGGGTCAAGTGTTTACTTACCGCAGTTTGACATCCCGGGCTAGACGGACATAATCACCCACCCTATTGACAGCAACGGCTACCTCCTCCCACATTCTCCACTTCTGGCTTGCACTCATATTCCTGTCTGCCTGTGGCAGGATGTCCACACACTTCTGAACCAAAACCTCCATCTCCTTTCTTGTGAATTGTGGCTGCCTTTTCTTTTTGCCAGCTTTGGCCGGAATACTGGGCCCAGCAGCCTCTTCCATGTCATCCTCCTCACCTATTTGTTTAAATGTTGAGAATTGTAAACTTCACAACTTGCACTATATTATGTGTCAAATGAATCATTGTTTCCAAATGCCTGAAATACTTACCGCCTGACTGTTGCCCATTGTTTCCCTGGTCTGTAGCCATGTCTTAGCTCAAAACAAGAAATACACCAGAATTTTTGGTTTGGCTAGTGACGTATTTATACATGCGTCCTTATTTTTCGGCCGCATCATTGATTGTGCGTTCCTATGATCCCTCCTTAATTTGTGCGGGAAACTAAACACTATGGCTTGGGGCGTCTCGAGTCGAGGTGGCGTTTGTTGATTGTTGGAGGTTACGTTGGTCGGAGTTGATTGTTGGCGGGTTTTGGAGTTGGCGTTGGTGGGAGTAGTTTTTATTTGTTAAATTGGGTTTTAATTTTTCCGTTTGCATTTTTTCTGGTGGTTTTTTTGGGGCGTTTCTTTATTTGGTAAGTTTTGGCAGTCTAACTTTTGTTCAATTTGTGTCTCCTTCTTTTCCTGTTTTTTTTAACGTTATTTTTTCGTAATTTCATCTTTGTTAGGTTTTTTTTTTGGCTCTGCCCCAAAGACCTTTTGATCCGGAAACGTATATATTATCTATTGGTAAGTTCATTTTTTCACTTGGTTAGTAAATGTTCATGTTTGTATTTACGTAACTTTGTTGGACCTTACACTTGTAACCTTTGTTTTTCTTAGTCAGAATTGTTTCTAAAATGTTGTGTTTTTCTAGCTGCGTATTTTTGAACTTGTATTTGCAAACTAATTAGCGCATTTTTATCTGTTTCTATTGTGACTGGTATTTGCGAACTAATTAGCGCATTTTTAACAGTTTCTATTGTGACTGGTATTTGCAAACTAATTAGTGCATTTTTATCTGTTTCTATTGTGACTGGTATTTGCGAACTAATTAGCGCATTTTTAACAGTTTCTATTGTGACTGGTATTTGCTAACTAATTAGCGCATTTTTATCTGTTTCTATTGTGACTGGTATTTGCGAACTAATTAGCGCATTTTTATCTGTTTCTATTGTGACTGGTATTTGCTAACTAATTAGCGCATTTTTAACAGTTTCTATTGTGACTGGTATTTGCGAACTAATTAGCGCATTTTTAACAGTTTCTATTGTGACTGGTATTTGCGAACTAATTAGCGCATTTTTATCTGTTTCTATTGTGACTGGTATTTGCTAACTAATTAGCGCATTTTTAACAGTTTCTATTGTGACTGGTATTTGCGAACTAATTAGCGCATTTTTAACAGTTTCTATTGTGACTGGTATTTGCGAACTAATTAGCGCATTTTTAACTGCTTATTCAGACCCGTTAAATTGTTTGTGTTTTCCCTTTAGCATTTGTTGGACCTTACACTTGTAACCTTTGTTTTTCTTAGTCAGAAATGTTTCTAAAATGTGTTTTTCTAGCTGCGTATTTTTGAACTTGTATTTGCGAACTAATTAGCGCATTTTTATCTGTTTCTATTGTGACTGGTATTTGCGAACTAATTAGCGCATTTTTAACTGCTTATTCAGACCCGTTAAATTGTTTGTGTTTTCCCCTTAGCATTTGTTGCTTACATTTGGCCCCAATTTGACGTAGTCTGCGCAATGTCGTTTTGCTCTTTGGGCAAATGTGTGTTTCTCCCCTTTTATGTTTTGTCTTGCACCAAATTTTGAAACAGAAATGCCCAGCATAAATTGTTGTATTTTTATATTGTGATTCTTTACAGTTTGCACGTATCATGACAATACCCCGGCATGTAAGCATAAATGGATGGTATCATCAAGCTAAGTAAATTTCGTTTTTTTGGGGGGGTTAAAAAGCCTTACATTCAAATCTTGCCATTTCAGGTTGATCTGGGTCGGATTGTTCTGGCCATGCTCCCGGAAGCCGACCAACCTCAATCTCGTCCCAGGCGTAGGCATCGTAGGTGTGCAAGGCCCCAGATATTTCGAACACGTGTCACCCTTTTTGGAATGCCCAATGATGAGGTTTTAAGACGCTACCGTCTTCCTCCCAAAATCATCATAGACACTCTCTCATTAATAGAAAGTGATCTTGAGCGGCAAATTGACAGTCTTACAGCAATACCACCACTTACGCAATTTATGGCGGTGTTACATTTCTGTGCCTCAGGATCATTTCAAACAACAGTGGGAATAGTGGCGGGCATCTTACAATCCTCCTTTTCCCGGATCCTGAGGGCAGTGATGGAGGCACTTTTCAAGCACCTCCATCATTTTATTCAAATGCCTTTGGATATGGGTGCCCTTAGTGTGGCCAAGGCCAATTTTTACCAAATAGCTGGCTTCCCACACATCATAGGGGTTGTGGATGGTACTCACATACCACTTCAGCCTCCAGCACGGCTGGAGGCCATATTTCGCAACCGTAAACACTATCACTCCCTGAATGTAATGGTGGTATGTGATGCCTCCCTCCAGATCCTGTCCCTGAATGCAAAATTACCAGGAAGTGCACATTACTCATTCGTCATCTGGCAATCAGGGATATGGCACAAATTAACCAACCTACAAGCTGGTGATGCGTGGCTTCTGGGTAAGTGGAGACCTTTAGTACATAACAATGTTAAGCTTGATACACAGTGATCCTGATGTTGTCACTTCTTTTTCACAGGAGACAGTGGCTACCCTTGCACGCCCTGGCTGCTCACTCCTTATTTGGCTCCCACACCAGGGCCACAAAGTAATTTTAATGCCACACTTACAGCCACCAGGCAAGTGGTGGAGCGCTGTATCAGCCTTTTAAAAGGCCGATTCAGATGCCTCCACCGCTCTGGTGGCGAGCTCATGTATTTGCCGGATATGGTTTTCGAAAATTGTGGTCCTGTGTGGGATATTTCACAACATCGCCATAAGGAGTGGTGTCCCAATGCAGCCAGAGGATGCCTTACCTGAGGATGGCCCCCCCGAGGTTGGTCGGAGGTCAGTATGTGGGGGGGCCATACACGATGATATGGTGGCCTGATATTTTAGGTAATTATTGTCAAAACAACAGTGTTTAGACCCAATGTGGTACGGTTTGTTTGAGAACATCTAATTAATTGTTTTTTTTTTCTCCATCTTCTGTTTGTTTTCATAATCTTTGGGACACCAACGATGACTACTTCCTGCTACCCTTAAAAAACCTTCATGTGGAAACTTTGGGAATATATTATGGAACCCATATTGCAATGCCACATTTGTGGAATCATGTTGGCATGGTCCTTCGTCAACCAGTTCTTGATTTTTTGTGTGTTTTTTTTTAGTTTTTTGTATGTGTTGTATTTATGATTATCACTGTGTGTTTTGTTTGTGAGTGACCACTTTGTTATTTTAGTTATGTTGTGAATAAATGTCTTGAGAGTGTAATTTTGTTCCTTTTTTTGCCCATTACAAGCAAGTGTAACCAGGTTCACACACGTTACATTTGCCTAAGGGGTAATCCAGTAATGACGCAAGTTGAGCTAAAATGTAAGATGTTTTCTGGGTCCAAACCAACACCCAAAGGAATCCTGTACAATC
Source organism: Taudactylus pleione (assembly GCA_031769625.1). NCBI lineage: Eukaryota > Metazoa > Chordata > Amphibia > Anura > Myobatrachidae > Taudactylus > Taudactylus pleione. The sequence continues at coordinate 1,745,015 of JAUIMM010000534.1, read as the reverse complement.
AGTTGGCTTCGTAATATCGGCCTAAGCAGCTTGCCCCCCAAATAGGATCATGTAAAATGTAGTAATATATAATTTTGACAACACCAAAAAAGGGAAATGAGATTGTTACTGTTAGGTGTTTCTTGTGCCTGTTTTCCTAAAAAATACAACACACAATCTTAGTGACAATAATTGCAAATCCTTGCTGGAAGAGTCTACTTATGTCAGTGTAAACAATCTCTGATTTTGAAACAAGGAATGAGACAGAACGTTAAGTTTTAAATATTAATTTATTTAAATTTTGTAAAAAAAAAAACTAAAACGGGTTCCTAAGGAGGACCGACATATGGTCAAGGACCACCAGCAGCCCGATGATGTGCTCCCGCATACGGCCCACACAGCCGGCTAATTCTGCCATACGCCTCTGTTCCTCTGTGGGTTAGAAAAGTGTGGGGATTAATACATCAATAATGAAACCACATTAAAAAACAAGCCAAACCAAGCTAACCAAAAATGAAAATATTGTGGAACAAAGCAGAATTACACCGAAAAAACCAAGCCCCCCAAAATGGTCTACCCCAAAATTACAAGTCCAAAAATCAGATTCAGACAGGCGTGATATGTGTATGGTGAAATCAGCAGTAACAGGTAAAGACAACCCGAAAACTCCCAAAAAGTCGACCAAAAAACACAAAAAAATGGAACGACACATGATTACATCCAAACAGTTTGTTGCGCAAAAAAACCCCCAAAAAACCCATACCGTTCAAAATAACGGCCGCTCCTGAAGCCACTCCCTCGTCCTCCTCGGAGGTGCCTCCATTCCCCAAAGATCTTGGCGGGGTGATTTGGGATTCCGGGGAGGGGGTAGTTAGAAGAGGGGTGGTTGGAGGAGAGGGGGAATTGGGATGGAGGGGAAGGCGCCCCGAAATATCCTCCACAGGGTCTGGGCAGGCTGGGGAGGAGGGGGAAATAGGGGAATTTGGGGTTGTGGAGGGTTGGCTTGGAGTTGGGGAGAGTGGGCGAGAGCGCCGTCTTGGATGGCGATGACGCCGTAGTCTTCGCTGTGCCCCTAAAAGATGTGAAACAAATTGTGGTTAGTTTCAACCAAAACCGAGAAAAACACAAATTTATGACAACACAAATCGGAAAACATGGCCATGCAGATATGAGTACAATGAATAAATAGGACATACATGAAAACATGGCCATGCAGATATGAGTACAATGAATAAATAGGACATACATGAAAACATGGCCATGCAGATATGAGTACAATGAATAAATAGGACATACATGAAAACATGGCCATGCAGATATGAGTACAATGAATAAATAGGACATACATGAAAACATGGCCATGCAGATATGAGTACAATGAATAAATAGGACATACATGAAAACATGCACACGCAGTTAGGGCCACAAAGAGAAACATGAAAACCACAGTCCCAAAAACTTACTTTCAGCGATATGCATGCGAAAGCATGCCAGCAAGCGGGGCGTCCGCCGTTGCAGGTCCGACCACCTGCGCTCCAGCTGGCCGATCTGGCGGCGTGAGCCGAAGGAACGCAGGCGGCCACGTACCTCCGCATATGCGGAACGCTTCTCGCGATTTGTGATGGGTGGAGGCTGGCTGGTGATCCGCCTATCCATCACCTCGGTTAACACCAGCAGCTCGCGCCTGGTGAATGCCGAGGCTCTCATGATGGCAATGGTGTATTTGTTAAAAATAATTTTTAATAAAGACCCGAAAATAATTTTGATTGGCTAATGTATTTGGGTAATTAAAAGGACCAATTCTATTGGTTAGTGTATGAGTCATGTGTTCGACAGGGCCAGAAATCTCTTGAGAGTTATGATAGGCTTGATGCAGTGACATGCGTAAGCAAATTTAAATAAAGAAATGAACCCCGGGAAATATGCGGGGACAAAAACAAATAAAACAATTGTTTAATTGGGTCTAACATGTATTTTGACAAATAAAAGCGAATGTTTAAGCCGTACGTATTCTGCGGGTAAACACAAACACGGACAAGATTAAAGTTTATTGCATTGTGAAAACAAACAAAAAAAAAACCAATTAAGCTAATTGATATATTGATTGGCATGATACGATTGAGGGAGGTAGGCAGAATAAACGAGCAGTTAATCGAAATCTGACAGTCCCACTTCCGGTTTGTACTTGTGCGTGCGTTCCCTTCAAGTCATTTCGGGGATGTACGCTCGCTATTTGGCACGCTCGTTAGTTAGAGGAGGGGTCAGTTGAGTTTGGGGAGGATGTTTGGCTGCGTTCGAAAATACGAGCGAGTGCTTGAATTTACATCTTTTTTTACGTACGCCGAACGTACGAACGGCCACTTGCGTCCGGGTCTGAATGAGGGCCTTTGTGCGGCTGGTGCTTGTATCTCCAGCACTCACCTTAAAGAGGAGAGAAGGTGGAGACATAGACTGGCCTAGTCTGTAAGCCGGGCCAGTGTTCTATCTGCAGTGTGGTGAAGGGCTGTCACAGGCTGACGCACTTCCAGGTGTGTGTCACAGATCCAGTCACTGACGCGTTTCTCGACCTGAATAAAACAGATTTGTTTGAAATCTTATGGACTATCAATGTTCAAAATACTGTAACTTTCACTTAAACCCAGCGCTTTCATCTTTTCTATTTTTTATTGTACAGCAAGCCGTAGTCTGCAATGGAGCCATTTTTTTAACCTGCGTACAAATCCGTACATCAGTCTGAATTTATTAACCCATTATTTCTGGTGAGTCCTCTGAAAAGAGACGTTTTGGAAGATTACCACATCATTATCAGAGTACTGCCGCATATATTCTAGATATCTAAGGCGGTCCCTGTATTTTGGCTTGCATAAGCAGTCCCAATAGCTTTCTGAAGGTACTGTGAAAATGGCCGATTCATCAAGTTCCAAAATGCTTAGCTTTTCAGATATGACACCTGGTAGCTAATGGCATCTTTAGGTGATGTTCATCAGTATAGCCTATAGGCTACCTTTACGCAATTTTTTTGACAGAAAAGATTTTTGGATGCCTCCCTGGCAGCCTATAGTTGCCCATGTGCCACTCACGCACAGTTGGTAAGCCCGACAGGAAAGTGTAAGTTTTACACTCTTTGTTGGTGAGGGCTCTTATAGGAGTCACTATCCCGGCAGGAAGATTTTGCTAAATAACGCGGCCATAAGAGATGATAGCTTACAAGACCCTACTGTCATAAATGGCTCCTAGACTCCATTGTCTTAAGTGCCAAAAGAACAAGTCTTCCAAAGTATATAAGCCTCTTGCACTCAAATGTCTCTATCACCTTACACCAAGGGTCCCTCTTTGGGATCTTAGAGTGTAAAAAACATTTCTATAAAGTACCTATTCTAAGAACCCCCAAAAGATCTATTATGTACTTTATTTAAAGGGAAACTCCGACCACTGCCAAAAAAAATAGTTTCATCACATTCCCTAAAATGTACTTAATTCTCCTGACTTGTTACATGCCACCTGCTCAGGAAGAAATTAGCATCTGGCTTTTCACAAATGAAATACCTGCTTTAGCAACAGTCTAAGTAGGCAGTGTTCAGTACCCACCGAAAGGTATTTTCCCACAGTTCTTCACTTTCTAACTGGTAATTGCTAATGACGTTGGTGCCAGTAGCCTGAAGCCATAGATTTCACAAAGTGATTGACTCAAGTACAGGTGCCAGCGCTCAGTGATAAACATGTACCAGCAGCACTGGGATTGCTCTGTGCAATGACTCAGTGGAGAGAAAAAATTGGGGAGAGACCGTATAAATAGATCTAAGGTTACCCATAAATTTAACCCTAACAATAACCAAACTCTACTTGGTGTCTCTGGATAATATAGTGACTTTGGGCTCTATTTTCTACAATCCACATTTAGAATAATCCCTTGCCGACACAGAGCTTGCTAGAAAGCTCTGTCCCTGCGAATCCACTCCGCACACTTATCACTGTATTTTTTTTTTAAAATACAGTGACATGCGCCGACCGGCTGCCGCTAAGCCCCACCCCCCTGAAATCGCAACACCACCCCCCCACCCCATTGTGGCCCCCCGTGCCCCCCACATTAATTACACTTACCTCCGGTAATCGGGGTCTGGTGATGTCCTCCGTGGCTCCAGTCAGCTGATCTCCCATCCTGTACTGTGACCCGGTCAGCTGATGACCGGGTCCCAGTGTAGGATGGGAGACCAGCTGACCGGAGAGAGGACATCACCGGAGCCCCGATCTCCGGTCCCTGGACTCAGGTAAGTTTTTTGTTTATTTTTTTTGCAGTGTATCAGCGTGTGGTCTATTTATACTACATAGCTGATCACTGGGGCCAGCTCCGGGCTCTGCTCTGCCTGTTAGAGTATAGCAGGAGTCCGGTAACCGGGGGAGACCCTGAATAACGCCCCCTCCAGGTGGCGTTATTTTCACAGGGCTTCCCCTGGTATTTTTTCACAATTTATTTTTAGTAACTTGCAGACAGATCGCATTTCCCATTACAATTATGGAAAATGCGATCTGCTTACTAAAAATAAGTGATAATTACGACTTGGAGTACAATTTTACGAATTCTACTCCAATTGCCCTTTAGTAACTTTAGGGAAAACTAAAATAATGTGAACAGGGTATGAAAAGGCCCTTTTTCACTTTATTTTAGTAAAATAATGTTAATAAATAGAGCCCTTTGTCATGTTGCAGAAAAAAAATACAGAAGATAAAGAGCAGGAAAAAGCTACCCGTAGCTGAATTCTCAGTTTGGTGAGATAAACAATATGGATGTTCCTGTTGCAGCATATAGGTGTGACAATGTATTAGCTTACAAGTGCATACCTCACATCCATCCCAATTTTGGTGGGACAGTCACACTTTTTGGACACTGTCCCACCCGTTGGTTGCAGTATCCTGCGGTGGGAGGGGGGGTGTGTTTGGGAGGTGGGTTTTGAAGGTTCCCCTCTCAACCGCTTTTCTGCTTAGCAGAGCACCAGCAAATAGATGCCGTAAACATGCATGGCGGATCTATTCCACGGAGAGAGGGACAGAGGCTTGCTCTGTGCCTCCCAGAACACTGGCATCCCCAACATGCCGAAAATGGGAGCCGTGGCTCGCGGGGAACAGATTTCCTGTGAAGCAACGCCTCCTGTCATGAGGTCACATCTACTTTTTGGATGCATGCCAAAGGTCCCATTTACAATTTCAAAGAAGTTGTGAGATATGCAAGTGGATGATTTAAGGTTAAATCTAAATGTACATTTTCTGAGTGTAAAATGTACACCCACAGTGTCCATTGTTTCTTCAAGTTTTTCTTTATGCATTTAATATTAGTAGAGATGTGCATCGCCGCTGACCCCCGTGTTTTGGTTTTGGATCTGGATTAACTTTTGTGTTTTGGTTTTGCAAAACCACCCTCACGTGTTTTGGATCTGTATTTCTTTTTTAAATTATAAAAACTGCTAAAATCACATAATTTGGGCTTTTCTGTTCCTACAGTATTATTAACCTCAATAACATTAATTTCTACTCATTTCCTGTCAGTTTTGACCACCTCACAGCTCACAATATTGTTTTCATCCAGTTTAAGCCAAAAAGTTGCACCAAGCTAGCTGGCTGACTAAGCTAAGCGGCAGCAGTGGGTGGCACAAACATGTGGAAGCTCAATTTCCAACATGGCACGTCAGAAAACAAATGTTTTCATTAATCAAGAGGCCTGAGGGAGATGGAGTATGTATGTAGTTGAAGGCAGGGAAAGGAAGGGTTGATTCGTAGTAAATTTAATTTAATTTTTTGATTCCAAAGCAAATTTATGAGGTAGGAGGGGAGAGGAGGGAAGAACATGGGTGAACAATATGTCCAATGTTTTGCACACAAAATCAATTTGGTGATTCAGGAGATGCTGTCTGTGGCCATAAACATTTCTGGACATTTTCGGCATTCAACAACTGCATGTTGAAGATTTCCGCGGCTTTGGCAGTTCAACTTCCAACATGGCATATCAGGAAACAAATGTTTTTATTAATCAAGAGGCCTGAGGGGGAGTATGTATGTAGTTGAAAGCAGGGAAAGGAAGGGTTGATTTGTAGTAAATTGAATTTATGTTTTGGATTCTAATTCAAATTTATGAGGGAGGAGGGGAGGCATTAACAAAAAATATTTTATTCATTCACATCAGTCCTTGCCATAGTTCAACTCTTTGGTGTTTGCACATTTTTTTTTTAAATGAAAGGGGCATACAGGAGATGCTGTCTGTGGTCATACAAATTTCTGGACATTTATGACATTCAGCAACCGCATGTTGAAAACTTCAGCAGCTGTGGCAGTTCAATTACCAACCTGGCACATCTAGGAAAGATAATTTTACTGCAGTGGCAGACAGGATATCAGTTTAATAAACTATAAAAATAATGTTTGTAATCTACACAAAAAGACAGTCAGCAATGCCCCAAACAGTGCATAATGCAAAAAAAAGCGGTGCTAGATGGAATTGTCCTTGGGCCCAACCACCGACGGGAGTAATGCCGGTGTCCACTCCATCGATACTGCTATCAACCTCTCCCTCCATTATCTGCTCTCCAACATAGAAACGAGACATCCCAAGACCAATCAGCATAAGTAGAACTCTGGGGAATAGAGGACAAAATGACACAGTTAGCAACTACATTTCTGGAAATGAAAACTCTGCACTTTTCCTAAACTCAGGTGCTGTCACTGCAGTGGTTAGCTCTCCTGGAACAGACTGTCAATTGACGGGTCTATGTTATCTGTCTCGCCTCCGCCTTGCACCTCCTTCAGATTGCTGACTTTTCTGCAGTGCGTGGAATGGACCCACGTGTCTCTCTCCGCAACTTTTAGAGACTTTATCAGCACCTGGTACGGTCCTTCCCACCGATCAGTCAAACAACCTGAACATAAGAAATTTCTTATCATTAGATAATCTCCAGGTTCTACATCATGACATTTTGCATCAGGCATGTCAGATAATAACATTTTCAATTTCTTCGTGAGATACTGCACAGTAACCTCATTATCATATTTTCACATGAGGCTGCCTGTCAAACAGTATCTCAAAGGGGGACAGATTAAGAGGCGGTCTGGGGTGATCTTGATATTATTAATACCCATCAACTTACACATGTTTTGAAAGACATCACCTGTGAAATGAGTATCCCTATCACTTTCAATTACTCTAGGGATACTGTATCTGCATACAAACTCCTGTACAATTAAACCCTGTTATTAATAGCTACTGCTCTAGGTAGTGTCGTAGCCCCTGGGTTGGACAGTATCCCAAGTATTTGACCCGGGTCTGGCATGGCAGTAATTTGTCCTTTGCAACGTTGTGCCCTGTGTGTGAGAGATGAAGCACAACAGTTTAGTATCATTTAAACTTGACATAAATGAATCAGAGCATAACATCAAATCGTCTACATGTCTACATGTTGTATTAGAACAGACCCATCGGCAGGTTGAAAAGATTGTAAACAGTCGTGTAAGGCCTGGTAGAAGATACTGGGACTGTCTATGAAGCCCTGGGGCAATTGTGTCCATGTGGTGTGGGTTGGGGAGTGTGGAAAGAAAGAGGTTGAGGATGTGGATATGGGGGTTGTGGCTGTGTGTGATATGTGTTCTGGTGCTGATATGTGTGGTATGGCTGTGTGATTTGTGACTGCGCAGGTTGATATGTATTGAGAACTTGTAGCTGTGCAGGTGAATAGGTGTCTGGTGGCTGTGGGTGCATTGTTTCAAGAGCTTGAATGCTAACAGCCATTAACTTCTCACTCTGCATTTCTCTCTTCTTAAGGATGTTTTGTCATGGTCAATTGCAGCTTCCCTGAGTGCGTCCACAGAAATTCCCCTCCACCCAGGAAGTGAGGTCTGAACCCTGGTCTTTAGGATGTCTTTAAGACCATCCATAAGCACTGTTACTGTCATTTCCCTGTAATGAGTGTCGTCTTTAATATCTTTTAAACCTGTGTATTAGGTAATAGTCTGCAGAGCTCGGTTCAAACAGTCTGCCGCAGACTCTCTCCTTCTGTTTAATTGTAAATATTTTACTCCAATTAACTACTACAGGGAAAAATATGGCTAATTGGTTGACAATATGGGTTATGTTATTTTGATTGCCTTCATCAGTTATGGGAATATCTCCATCCAATACAAAGGCCGTGATAAACTTTTTCAAGTCGGTATTGTGTGGAAGACATGCCCGTAATACCACTCGCCAATCCTTGTTGGTTGACTCATGAGCATTACCCAAATCCTTTATAAATTTTTAGCACTTTGCTAGGGTCTGGGAAGTCTATCATTATGGAATGTAACTCTGCTCTCGTCCATGGACAATGCATAGCTACATCCCTTGTAGTCACCACACCCTGTGCGTCCGGATTCCCATTGGGAGCAGTTATTGTCTGGACGGGGTGGATGCCTACTGCACCACTACCTGTGGCTTTATTACCTTGTGGAGGGTTCAGCCTCTGACAACTATGTATGGGATTAACAGTCTCTGTAGCTGCAGGTGTTAATATTTCCTGCACTATCAATGGTAAAACCTCCTCCCTTACTGATGCGGGTGGGGTAGCTACCTGTGCTTGTTGTGGTGGTACATTTAACATTTGTGCAACATGGGAAAAAGCAGACATTACAACAGATTCATCATCTGCATTATAAACATGTTCCTTATAGTTACTCAGAAGAGGGTACAAGTTACTTGTTACATTTTTATGATTTTTGTGATCGACTGTACCTACACCACTGTCCGCATAGGGCGGAGGTGGTGCATGTGCGCTAACAGTACCTTTGGCAACGCTACTTTGTAGTGCATGCTCGATCCCTGGCGTCACGTGCACAATGCTATTTTGCATTGTGCATATGCTTCCTCGCGCCGCGCACACCGCTAATTTGCGTCGCATGCACTCTGCTATGCCACATGTTCCCCTTGTGCTGCCACAACTTTAACAGTCATTAAACTTTACCCTTTTGTTTAGAGACCTCACCAAACAAATACTGTCTCTAACATTGTTCAAGACCTCTAAACCAAAACTACCTATTCTGGGAAAAGGCTTTCTATACTTCTTGGTCATCTCGACCAATATGTTAAAATATGCCGTAGCGTATGCACCATACTTTTTAAACATAATATACCTGGCCAACCCAATCGGCCATTCTGACAGCAGCACATCATCGACCATTACTAGAGATTGCTTAGCACCCATCTGAGAAAATGCTGTAGCAATTTCTAGAGAATTTAGATTGGTGAACGATTTTCAGAGAGCTACATTCATGCACTCCCTCCCGTTATACACAGCAAACCCGCCTGGTGTTACAGTCGGCTTGCACAACGAGGAGCAGGATAACCACCTATTGTAAATTATCCTACTTGCGGCTGTATTAACAAGCATCAGCCACTCGCTTCTGCATGCTATACAACGGTTTCCCGCCCTTAGGGATCATTTGCATAAACAAAGAGTAAAATAACTTGCTTTGTGAGTTATTTTACTCGTGGTAAATCGACTCAAGCTTTACCACTCCGCTTCCTACTTCGAGTTTACTCCCACTGGTAGCATTGAGAAGTTCCAATAACTCCTAACCTTGCCAGCAGTTTCACTCCCATGATGACCCACTTCTCAATCACAGTTTACATAAACTATGTGGTTCGATCGCGCTGCCCAAGGAACCTAACTGATCAATGGACTTTGCGATTAATGGTTGTTCGGACCGAGAAGAACTCCTTGTTTCTAGGAACCACAATGTACCTGCTTTGTACACTGGCCCAGTAGTTTGCACGGCCTCGTCAGGCACCATCTGAGTTTCACTTGAGGTTTAACCAGACAGTAACCTCCACCAGGCTTAACCAGACAGTAGCCTCTGCTTTTCGGGCTTAACCAGACAGTAGCCCACACACACGTTTCAATCACATACAACCCTATTCTGCGCATAGAAATAAAGCCTTTTCCCAAATACAGCAGTATAATTCAGAGGTTTGAACAGGTAATCACACTATAAACACAATGACCTTTTTGAACATGCGGCAGCAATACAGAAAACATGCAGACACTATTGTGCGACTTACCCCCTAACACAATACTTTAACAATGAAGGAAAACCCACTTTTCCTTCCTCGTCCCTGGTTCTAATCAGCGCTCCTTGCCTCACACGGTGACGGTAGCGTTCTCTCAGCAACCAAGTGGTAGCAGGTTTTTGAAGGCAAAGCGTTCTTTCCTGCTTATGGCACCTTCCACCATTTTGGTGAGAGAACGATACTGTGTGTTACCGTGTAAGTGGTAGCGTGATTTCACTCGATGAGCCCCCAACTATGGAATCCTATCTAAACCTCTATACTTTAGATGACGCTATTTAGTGTTATGAATAGTCGCACATAAAAATAAACACTTTCAGACCTTGATTGTAGTTCAAAAGCACAAAAGTTATTATTCACAAAGAAAAAGGTACTACGCACTTTGATCTAAACAATGAGTGCAAGGGTTACATTCATTAAAGTACAGTCGATACATACGCCAGCGCACCGGTCCCAGTTACAGTCATCAATCCAGAAGCCTGCGGTCATCCAAGAAGAATGACTCCTAACTGGTACCAGGACACAGGCTATATACCCGAACAGATCATGATAACAGCAATGTAGACAGACAAACATGATTCCATTGGTTCTTGCTCTTGGTCTTTGTAGTACACTGTAGTTTATAGGACAATTCACTAGGGGTATGTCCCAATTCTCCCGATTGCATTGTCTTTCTTTAATTTATTTAAATTAACCACAGACTCAGCATACAGAGTTTTACATTCTTAACCAATAATTCGCTATGATCCATAACTCCCGAACGCATGATCCGACTCTCCTGCCGATACAGCCGGACATCTGGAAATAGACAGGGTTTCAGTATAGTACCAAACATGAAATGTCTACGATGTTCTATACCATTAATATCAAATACATACATTTTACATCATAATTAATAACTTTAATATAAACCATAATGTGCAGGAACCTTTTATGAGTGCGTGTATATTTATGATTATATGTAAGTATGTGTTGTGCGTCTGAGCACAGCGTAAAAGGTACGCTGTGTGCAGGGGTTGTGTACAGCACACACATGCTCTGTGTGTGTGTTTATATCTGCAATAGCAACTGTGTATATATGTGCACGCATTGTGGATACACATGCATGTATATATCATGAATTATTATATACAGTATATATATATATATATATATATATATATATCTTTATGCATTAATTGTCATATTTTGATATACTTCTGTCTGGACTACAAAATGATAGACAATGGGTTTTCACAGGTGGCCAAAACATGCTTGATGAAATCACAAATGTAAATAATACTAGTTTGTTTAGGCATCAGACTTAAAGACAATGGTTTATTTAGGGTACAATTAATTTCTTCTTAACCACATCAGCATTAGATACCAGGCCTACAATGGCTAACGATAGCTTAAACGTCTAACAATCCACCTTCAGAACACTCCTTCTGAGTATATCAGTGTCTGTATTATACTTCAATTTTTATAGGCATACTGTATCTGTATGCAGAGCAAACGACCACCATCTTTGTGTATAATTATTTGTCACAGACAAATCCACAAGACTTGTCTTGTCATCAGTGAATATTAATGTAAGGACTTTAACAGTGTGCAGTTAGCACGGCATTGGCACAACGCTAAAATAGCGGAATATACCATCTGTATGGCATCGTGCTAAAGACGCAAAATGGCGTCTTCACATATTCTTAAAGATTTGGTCTCAGCCAATCATCCAGCTTCGACGCCACATTGTAAGAAACCACCGTATAGGTAAGGTGCATATGGAATGGAAAGCAATGTTCCCAGAGTGATGAGAAATGGGTGGCGTGTTATGCACGCCCCATTTTCAGTGACCACGCCCATTTTTTGCTGCACGCCAGAGGCGCACATATATATTTTTTATGCATGTGTGGGATGGAGGGGGGTGCTGTTTTTCAACTTGCCCTGGGCTCCAAAGACCCTAGTTATGCCTCTGGTGACAGGAGGACCCCATACATTGAATTGCCTGGGAGACTTGGCAGACTGAATAAGATATATCGTAAGTGAATGTGAGCCAAATATGTGATTTTTAATCCATTCATAATGGCTACCTGTTCTGCAGGTGCACCCCACTGCTTCCAAGTCAGCAGGATGACTGCATTAAATAATGCAATTGGACAGGGTATCCAACCTCTAAGGAGTGCCTTGAAAACCATCCTAAATAGTTGCTATTTAAAGTAACTGTAACCGTCCATATGTTGTTTGCTTTATTTTGTCCAGCATAGAAGAGTGAGAGGCATATTCATCATGAAATCGTTTTCACTTGAGATAATTTAGTTTTCAATTGTAAGCAAATTAATTGTAAAAAAAAATCTAATTCATCATTCATTCCTTACAAAATATTCACTCCCGAAAAACTGCTACTTTTGCGGAGTCAGCTTTTCGGAAGTAAGATAGTTTTCACCTTCAGCTGTGCCTCCCGAGATTCTTCGCCGGCTTTTTATCAAACAGAACATGCGCAGCACTAACAACAAGTGTCTGAGCTCCTTTTTTATGACACTTTCAAAAAAAATTTAAGACTTTTTGGGCATGTCTGCAGTCGGCTCCTATTTTACAACCATGAGGGCCAGAGCATTCCTGGATTCCTCCCCCTGCCGCTGTAAGTGCCACCCCCCCTCCCCCCGCATGCGCCGGTGCCAGTGCAGCCCCTTCCCTCCCTCTGCGGCTGCTGGTGTAATTGCCGGTCCCCATCCCCCCGACTGCCAGTGCTAGTGCAGCACCCTACCTCTGTGGCCACCAGTGTTATTGCTGGTCCATCCTCCCCCTGCGGCCGGTGGTGCCAGTATCAATACTGGCCCCCTCCCCCCGGCAGAGTCAGTCAATGGCAGCCCCCCTCCCTCCGCGCCTGCTGGTGTCTGCAGCTGACCTCCCCCCCCATCCAACCCGCCGACGGAGTCTGACCGTCCGAACCACCGCTGCTCCAAACCTCCCCTGGCGCCACTGCAGCACAAGCTCCCGCCGCCAGAAGAGCACAGGAGGGAGCCAGTGACGGCCAGAGACGTCGGAGGTAAGTAAACACAGCAGGAGGGATCTGAATAGATCCCCCAGCTGCACAAGCTGCCGTGCAAACGGCAGCTTGTGTATTTTAATGGATGCTGTATGCCACCTCAGAGTTGGCGTATAGTATCACTCACAAGTTACGAATAAAAAAGCTTTTTCAGAACTTGATGAATTGCATAATTTCTACATCCCCATACTAAAGTATGGGGACTGTGGAAATTATCGATTCACAATTGTAACCAGTAGATATGTGTGATATCTCCTCCGTTACATGATTGATGAACGGGGCTGGCACTTAAATTATACTAAATTAGGTGAAAATGTTATTTTTCACCTGCTTTTGTATAAATTAAGTGATGATGAATATGCTCCTATATCTGTTAGAAAACATTTTATATTATTTCTATTTCACCTGGTCTCTAATTTTTTGTGTCCTTTCTGGACTTGACCACTTCCCCAATGACATCATGTACCACCGCCATATCCTGCACATTGCCATTAGGCCATAACCTTAAACTACTATGTAGTGCAAAGATTCTCAAATCTTAATTCTATTTAAAGGATAGTTCTGGGAGGTGTGAAACTGATTTTGGGTGAAAGAAAGCAGAAGATTGGAAATTTAGTAAATGATGAATTTGGTAAGCAGTTTTAGTAGTACCATCATATAAATTACACCTTTTCACAGAATTGTAAAAAAAACTGAAAAGCACTAAGGCAGTAGATCAAACTGTGTGTTCAGAAACACAAATGTCATAAATCCCTGAGGAGAGTCTAAGGGGTACATTTACTAAAGTGAGAGTTTTTAGAAGTGAGTTTTAAAAGTGATGTTGCCCATAGCAACCAATCAGATTCTATTTAACATATAACTAGCACCTTCTACAAGATTATAGCTAGAGTCTGATTGGTTGCTATGGGCAACATCACTTTTAAAACTCACTTCTAAAAACTCTAACTTTAGTAAATTTACCCCTAAGTGTGTGCTATGTGTGATCCTGACCTTTCACAGAAGCCGCTTTCCACAGTTTCTGCTCCCTCTGTATTTGTGGGGATGAGCAGCATACGTATTGCTTATGATATAGAAATTGAGGATGCCAACGTGGAATTGCAAGAGGATGAGGGGGATATTTATGTAGCTGACGCTGGCACTAATGACGATATTGAGGATGAGAATATTGTTTGTGTAAGTCAGGCATTGGTGGAAGCAGCTCTTGACCATGATAAGAAGAAGGCCATTGTCATGCCTGGGCATAGGACCAACAAATCCACCTCTTATATCTGGAATTATTTTTACCTAATTCCTGACAACATTTGTCAAGCCATCTGTAGCCATTGTGGAACCACAGTAAGTAGAGGTAGGGACGTTAAGCACCTCCACGCTATTACATCATCTGCAGCGAGCTCATGACAAGCATTTTATAACATCAGAAACTGGTTCTAAAAAAATAACAACAAGCAGTCCAGCATCAGCTAGCTCCCTTCTCTCTACTAGATCCCAGCATCTGCAATCACAACCGCCAACACCTTCATCCTCAGTAATGGTCAGAGGTAGTCCAGCATCCAATTTACTAGGTGACACATCCCCTTTCCAGGACTCCTCACAAGAATCGTTGAGCGCTCGGCCTGCTGCTGCTGCCGCTGCTGGGGGTGGATCTTCATCCCTTAAGTGGACCAAGAAGACTACGAGTAGTAGTTTAACAAACCAATTAACCATGTCACGGCTCTCAGCCAATCAGCGTTAAGACCATTGAAAATGCACTAGGAGAGAGAAAAAGATGGTGCCCGCCATCCCCCACCGCCTGACACCGCCGGCACCACCCACTGCCGACACCATTGGCACCTCCACTGGCAGCATCCCCCGCTACCAACACCACAGCTGCCGACACTCCTGCACTGCTGCACCACGTACTGAGGACACTGTCAGCGACCCCACACTGCCGACACTGCCGACACTCCCACACTAAGGACACCACAAGCACCCATTGCACTGCCAACACTGTCAGCACACATGCACTGAGGACACCACTGGCACCCCCGCTCTGCTGACACAGCCAGCAAACCTGCACTAAAGACACCGCTGGCACCCCCGCACTGCCGACACAGCCAGCAAACCTGCACTAAAGACACCGCTGGCACCCCCGCACTGCTGACACAGCCAGCAAACCTGCACTAAAGACACCACTGGCACCCCCGCACTGCTGACATCACCAGTACCCTTCACTGAGGACACTGCCAGCACTGCCATGCCATGCACTGAGGACACCGTCAGCAATCCCGCTCTGCTGACACTGCTGTCACAGTAAGTGCACTATTAGTGTATCCAACCCACACTGTATAACACACTGTATTCGTGTTGGAAATTAGAAACTGAACTGCCACATGTTAGTGCCACCCACTGTGTCACTTAGCTTAGTCAGCCAGATAGCTGGATGCAAACTTGATTGGAAATTACTGGAAATAACTGTTATTGAGGTTAATTATACTGTAGGAACAAAAACAGGCCCATTTTATGTGATTTTAGCTGTTTTTATGGTTTTTTAAGAAAAAAATCCAGATCCAAAACCAAAACACGAAAACAAAACACCAAGGAAAAGAATCTAAAACCAGATTCAGATCCAAAACCAGGGGAGATCCAGATCCAAAACCAAAACACGAGGGTCGGCGCACATCTCTAATATGTATACACTGGGGAACAGCAAAACAAAATTAACTTTTTAACTTTTATTTTTTTACTTATTTTTTTAGATTTTTAAAAACTTTTCTTGATTTTTTTTTTACAGCTCCTGGACGGACAGCACTGCCCCTGGATGGACAGCACACTGGATGGACAGCACACCACACCCCTGGATAGATAGCACACTGGATGGACAGCACACCCCTAGATGGACAGCACAGCACACCCCTGAATGGACAGGACACTGGATGGACAGCACACCCCTGGATGGACAGGACACTGAATGGACAGCACACCCCTGGATGGACAGGACACTTGATGGACAGCACACCCCTGGATGAACACAACAAACTGGGATGGACAGCACACCCCTGGATGGACAGCACAGTACACCCCTGGATGGACAGATGGACAGCACACCCCTGAATGACAGCACACCCCTGGATGGATGGATGGACAGCACACCCCTGAATGACAGCACACCCGTGGATGGACAGCACAGCACACCCCAGGATGGAAAGCACATCCCTGGATGAACAACACAGCACACCCCTAGATAGACAGCACACCCATGGATGGGGAGGGACTTGTATGCAATCTAAAACCCGCGAGAATCCAACATGAGATTGATGACGTTTTGCCTCGTTTTGGATTCCGAGTCAGGCAGGAAAACCCGAGTCCGACTCAAATCTGACTCGGAATACCGATGTTCAGGTGGGTCCGCTTCTCTGAGATGTGGACCTGCTCATCACTAAATATTAGGCAGTTACAGATAATTTCTCTTCATTTTACCAAGTCTTATAGCAGGAGTTCCCCTGCCATGTGAGTCAGTTTGATGTTTGCCAAGCTGAATTAAGACACCAAGGGGCCTATTCATCAACACTAAAATAACGTTTTTAAGGACATTTTCCTTAAATAACATTATTTTAGTATTCATGAAGTATCTTAACGCAGGAGATATCAGTGGTTAAGTTCCCCTGCGTTAATTTCCACACTCCCCATACATTAGTATGGGGATATGGAAATTATGGTATTCATCAAATTCTGAAAATTATGTATTTTCGGAATTTGATGGAGGTACTATCCGCCACTGTGAGGTGGCGAATGGCAGGTGAAACTTACCTGCTTACAGCTGGACAGGTCCCCCGGCGTCTCCCTCCAGCGCTCTGGTGTGTCCTCTGGCTCCGGAGGCTGGTCGGACACTGTGTTCTCCCAGCAGAACACAATAAAGATTACAAAAAAAAAAAACATGACAGACCAGGAGGACGGAGCCGGAGGCTGCTGCGCGGACAGGTAAGTGCGGGACGTGGGGGGAGGTGAGCGGAGGGTGGAGGGGGGGTTGGGGGGGTACACAAAATTACCGCAGCTCTAAGTAGTGCTGCGCATGCGCTGGGTTTACGAATGTAACAGCGCATCCGCAGCACGGATTCCAGCTGCGATAATGCAGTGTAGTGAGGGAAAACTATCTATTTCCCGAAAAGCTGTCATCGCAAAAATAATAGTTAATGAGAGGAGGAATGATGAATTCCTCGTGTAATTAGGTAGAACTCTATGCGAGTTCTAAACCTAATTACCTCCATCGAATTTTATGTGTTATTGAATAGGCCCCCAAGTCACGTGAATTGGAGTTTGGCGTGAGTAGGAATTAGCAGGAATGGAATGAGATAGACATATTCCTAGGTCTGTGTGAGAATAAGTGCAGAGATGGAGGGGGAATCCCAATATGGTAGCAAGATAAATCTAATGTTGTGACAGAGTAGGTGTCCACTAAGAAATAAGGAATGCACTGGCAACATCAAAATTGATCTAATTAAGTTAAATATATAGGAGAGTGGGGTCATGTTGAGTATGCAGAATCTGTGTACCCCAATACAAGGGATAACCCAGTATGTCAAGAGACATAGGGCCTGATTCTGAGCCAAATGCAATAGCGCGCACAGCAGCGTCTAGTGGTGGTTGCCCATTTGTGAATTTATGCAAATGGCCTACAAGTTTCTTCCCTTGTGTACATTCGTGTGGTTGAAAGTGCAAGGACTAAGATGCCCATTTTTAGCGCCCTTGCAGGCTGTAATAATGATTGGTATATCCATTTTCGCGCATGCAGTTCCAAATAATACGTGCTCATGGACATTGTGTACAGCTCTAAATCTGGCCAATAGTGACAGATTTTCTACAAGTGGGGAAGCAGTAATGTGCCACTTTACAAAACAGGTTAGATGTATTAGGTAACACCTGTTATACATCTAGCAAGTGTATTATGTCTTCAGCATTTATATTTGTTATATACATTTATTTCTGTGTAAGCTCCACCTAGTGGTCTGCTGATAGCTGTTAGTTTTAACTATTAGGTTGCCAAAGTAAGCTTCCCAGATACACCCTGAGTAGGGCATAGTGCCCAACTCCATCTTAATTTCCACATGGACCACTGCAAACAGGCCCTATATATTTCTCCGCTCAGAACAGCATTGATGATAAGATCTGCTGTCAGTTCTGAATCTGGTTTTAGGTATGTATCATATGAGTGCATGTTGTAATCACAGTCTATATTTGTTTTAATTTAAGTTTGACCATACTCTTCCATTACTACAATACACAACATTCTTCAGATTAAATTTGTTGAAAAGTAGAAGTGGTTATGCTGTCTGTCTAATAATATATAGGCCAAAGGGAAGCATATAGTGAGGACAAAACAGTAAAACATTGTCAGCAAGTGGGACACACACAGTATATTCTGACTCCCAGATCTGCCACACTGCCAGCTCAGCTATCTGCATATGACAACAGAGCAGCTTCTAGGCAGTCTGCAAACAGTGGACACTCAGCAATTGCAGTACTGCCATTTGACTTCACAGAGATCTGCACACTGTGGGCCAGATTTAGCAAGGATCTTAATTGCTTATACACATGCAATTGGCCGATTATTTCATGTGCATGTGCGCAAACCAAATGCTGCGATCGGGAATGCGATCGCAGTGACCATGTAGACCCATCGCAGAGTGATTGACATGAAGCCGTTTGCGAGTGGTGACGGGGAGGGTGGCCGGGTGAACCCACGCATGCCAGTGCGTTGGGACGGCATTACAGAGGCGTGCTTAAATTAGTCACTGCGATACCAGACGCAGCCTGAGGTCTCATAGCGTGTGCTGAAGTAAGCAATTCCTGACTGAGGTCTGACCTGCCTTAGCTGTGCATATGAGTCCGATGTTACTGATTATTTCACTATGTTGCCAAAGTATACGGATGTGAGTAAGGGGAAGTGGACGTCTTTATATTAGGCTTTCGATGCGAATGCAGACTTTTGTATATCATCGCTGATATTAGCAAATGCGTTGCATGCGTATAAGCAGAATAGCGATCCTTGCTGAATCAGGCCCAGTGAGCACAGCCACCTGTGTACAGTAATGCAGCAGTACACAGTCAAGCACCTCCTTAACAGTACCAAGAACCTGGCTTCACAGAGACCATCAGCAGCATAGCATCTACACCTCAACACCATGCCATAGATAATGACACTGTCCTACAAAACAAGGTCCCAAACCTATGGTTCCTCATAATCCTCATCTGACAGTAATGCATTCATCATTGCCTGTGCAAAACCCGAAGCCACAGAAGTACTGGCCAACTCTGCTGAGCAAGAAACGCAACTGAAAATAGAGAAATTGCTTTTAGAAGCAGAGAACTTATGTCTGGGGGCAGAAAAAGAAATGGAGATAAACTGCTTAGACACAATAATGGAGAAGTTCGCTGCAGAGAAGAAAGCTGCAGCTGCTGCAGCTGAAGCAGATTCTTGGAGATGGCAGAAAATCCTGATATAAAAAGAACCATCAATAACTTAGATCTCGGATCCCAGGATTCACTGAGATGCACACCAGACTATACTGTATATCAAGTCTCCAAAACAAGCAGTAACCCTCCAACTGTGCAAGGTATGCAACCAGACTTCATCAGTGAAAGAAGTAAAACATGTTGTGCAGTGCAACTATAAGTCAGCAACAAATGTCAAATTTACAAGAAAGAAAACTCGACATAAATTGAACCCACGAGGGATCACCCTCCCCCACGCCAGGTATTTCAGACTGCAAACTACAACAAACAAACAGCACCTCCTGCACACAGCAGTGGTACAATACAGACCGGGCAGGGGCATATTAAGAGAGGAGGGGTCCTGTGTGCAGTCTCCGTCCGGGGCTCCCTCCTCTTTCTCCGCTGACCAGCAGCCCACTGAGTGCAGCGCCACAGCAGTAGCCTCTGGGCACAAGTCTGTGCCCAGATTCTACTGCTCATGCGCAGGTCACTAGGAAAATGGAGCGGCAGCAATTTTTCCGGCGGTTACCCTACTGCGCATGCGCAAAACACTGGGCAAACATCCATCTTCCAGGCGATTTTTACAAAGATGATAGCGCTGACGTGGGACTCCGGAGAGGTAAGTATTAAAAAATATGGGTGCAGTGTGTCTGCGGTGTGGGCCCCCCTGGACCAGGGGCCCATGTGCCCTGCACATCCTGCACCCATTATAGATATACACTCCTGAGACCAGGCTTGAATCAGACAATCCTTGCAGGTATGACTGCATACCACTTACCCACCATGTTAATACACCAACAGCATATCCTAGAGCCAACCAAGATTCACTAGACTTTGCTAAGTTTCTTGCATGACAAGCTAGTAACAAAAGGACTTTAAGGTTCAGTGATTGCCCTCAGAGATTCAGTGCCTGGTGACCCTCCTTCCAAAATGCAATCAGAGGCTTATGCTGGGTACACACTGGCAGATATAATGGTCAATCAATTGATCTGCCAGTATATCTAGTACCCATCGGCCAGTGTGTACAGACAATATATCTGTGACAAATTGTGTCGGCTGTGCTGCACAGCCAATGCCCAATATATCTGCAGATATATTGGGGCATCGTGCTGTGTGTACAGGCCATGACCACCCGTACACTTGCAGCAGAGGCTGCAGGCAGGGGGGCGCGACACATCCCCTGGCAAGCGGGACCCGTGGCCAGATGACAGATGATGGTTGTTCAGTGTGTACAGTGGCCCTGATTCAAAGCCGGATGCTTTAAATGAGGGAGTTTTTTTTTGTTTGTTTTTTGGAGCCGGCCTCCTGGCCCCTCGCTAAGCTGTGGGTGACCACACACAGCTTTTGCGAGCAGCCAGGTGATCGGGCTTGCAACGAGCCCTTGTGCTAAGGTCTCGCTCCCAAAAGCCCCAGTGAGCTTCCTGCTATAATAGAGCAGGAAGCTCAACTACTGACATCACGAGTGATGTCAGTAGGACTGCCCTCAAAGAGGCAGGCGTTCCTTCGGGAACGACTCCGTTTGGCTAGCCACCCCCTCCCTGCCTACAAAATGGGGCGAGCTGTCGATCAACATCGACAGCCACCTGTTTTGTTGCGAGCCCGGAGCAAGGGATTTCTCGCTCGCTAGGGGGCTCGCACACGTGTAGTGCACACGCGGCGCGTGCGCACTGCCCGACCATCGACCCGCTTGCGAGCGCTTGCGAGCAGGTCTGAATCAGTTCCAGTATGCACAACCATCATCTGCAGATATATCTGTTAGGTGTGTACCCAGCTTTAGACCTTTCATAGAGTAAAAACATAGGGCCTGATTCAGACCTGGTCGCAAGCGCTGAGCGCTCGAAACCGGGTCAACCGGGTGACCCACAGCGCATGCGCACGATGGACCCGGCTAGCACCAAAGGTGGCGAGCTGTCGATGTAGAGTGACAGTTCGCCCCCTTTGGTGGGTGGGCCGGGGGGTGGCTGCCCAAACGGCGTTCCCATGAGAACGCCTGCCGTTTGGGGGCGGCTCCACTGACATCACGAGTGATGTCAGTGGAGAGCTTCCAGCTCTGTTAGAGCCAAAATCTCTCTGGGGCTTGCGGCCATAAGACCCTACCACAAGGGTCTCATCGCAAGCCCGATGGTCGCAATGGTCTTGACCATTGCAACCATCACCATGGCCGCTCGCAATGGCTGTGGGTGGTCACCCACAGCTAAGCGAGCGGCCAAGGGGCCGATCCAAAAAAAAAAAAGTCCGGTCCTGATTCAGAGCGGGCGCTCTGTCAGAGCGAGCGGCTCTGAATCAGGCCCTTAGACCTCTTAATTTGATGGCTTGGATATATGTCTGCTGAGCAAATGGATTATAGTGTGACTATAAATCACTCAGAGTCCGGCCTTAAAATGATCTGGGATAAACTTAACAAATGTTATGGCTCACCAGAGATAATAAAAAGTGCACTTTTCAAAGAATTGCTAATTTCCCTAGACTATCTAACAAAGGCAGGGCCGGATTAATAATGGGGCTGATGGAGCTACAGCTCCAGGCCCACCATCTGAATAGGCCCACGGCCTTTTGATGTGTGTGCTGCTGTAGAAAGGAATTTTTATATCCTTCTACAGCAGCCTGAGGGCCGACCATGCCCTCCCCCCAGCCGCACATAACACCCCCCCACCCCGTCGCCGCCGAGGCTGTGACACCGGACCGCCGGTGCATAAACATAAAGGCAGCACAATGGAGGGCTGGGCTTGTCTTGCCCTCCCAGCGCTGCTTACAGAGAAGTGGCAGCGGAGGAGCCTCCGCGTCATGTGACGTCACAGCGTGTGACGTTACATAGGTGCCGCCCGCCGCCACCACCGCACCGTGTCCTCCTCATGCAGCCCGTCCTAGGCTGTGCACCGACCACCACCTCAGTCACAGGCTCACAGCTCCTTCATGAAGGCTGGAGACTCCGTGACAGCAGCAGCAACTGTCTGTAGGATGTGATCTTTTGAGTCCCCCAAAAAGTGAGTTGCTGTTCAGTCCTTCTGGCCAGGCTGCTGCTGTGTAGTAGGATATGTATTGATATACTGTAAATGCATATCAATCATATAAATATCTATACATAATATTAAATTATGAAATATTTAAAAATTATATATAAGTTTATAAATATATATAATATGTGTATATATGGTAAATAAAAAGACCATGTATACAAACTGTGTGCATATATATATATATATATATATATATACACACACACACTGTATATACAGTATAATATACAAACATATACACTATATATGTATATATATTATATACTGTGTGTGTATATATATATATATATATATATATATATACATATATAATACAAACTGCGTGTGTGTGTGTGTGTGTGTGTATATATGTGTGTGTATATATATATATATATATATATATATATATATATAGAGGTTGGGTACATCAGTGTTTTTCACTTCTTCACACATGGCAGGTAGTTGCGGGCATCTGGGGTTGAGTCATTTGGGACAGCACACTGTTTTTCCTGTGTTTCACATGCAGTATTAGCTTTCCCGCTAGGCTGTTTTAGTGGGGCGCTGCGCCCTGCCCTATTTCTGAAGGGCAGAAAGCACCCTGCCCCCCAGCGCAGTGCCCCGCTGAGACAGCCTGCGGGTTCTGTCTCCGCCCACAGGTCACAGTGTCCCACGGGTGGTCAATACGGCGGCGAAGCGGTCACCACCGGTGAATGGATGCCGGGAGCATGCGCTTGGGGGCTGCCCGGCATGTCTGTAAGTGCCGGGCATGCCCCCAGAAGTCACGAAAAGGGGACGCGTCATAAAGACACGCCCCCTTTTCTTTGGAGACGCCGCCTATTCTGTTGCGCACGCGCCGAAGGCCTAGCTCTAGGTTCGGTGCCCTGCCTGCTGCCGGACCTAGAGTGAACACGAAGTATTTAATTTATATATACATACATACATACATGTGGATATAATGCATTGGGTTTTAGAACCAATAATTATAATTTCTTATCGCCGCTTACCACGGCAATGAGAAATTATGTACAGCCAGTATGAGTCATATGTAGGGACAGGGGTTCTAAGAGGAGCCATCCCTGAAATGTGTAAAAGTAAAGTGGTTGCTTAAGCGATCTCTTTACTTTCAATTTCTGGAGGTGGACTCGCTACTCCACATGTGTGTTCTGTTGACCGCGCATGCATGAGTGGAGAATGCTTGAGAGGGATCCTAGAGGTCTCTCTCTCTGTACTTTTTGTGGACTGTAGCATATAGGGCGGAATTCAATTGATTCCAGCCCCCAATGCGCCCGACGGAGCTATTCAATTCTTGCTCCTGTCGGGCGCGATCAGTTGCCAGCGCTACATTTCAGCTCGCAGCCCCAGGGGGGTCAGAGCTGAAATGTGCGAAAAGTAATGTGTTTGGGTGCCCAAACATCACTTTTCGCGAACGGCAACAATTGAATAGCGGCCCGCAATCTCCTGTCACTTTAGACGGGAGATCCGGACCGCGTAATCAATTGAATTCCGCCCATGGGCTGCATTAGCTAACTCCATCTTCAGAAGGTATTTATGTAGCTTGGTAACTTTGACAATAAAGCAGCCCCCATAGTATCTTATCAAGGCTTTTGTGATCTTAAATGGGAGACTGTAACAGATATCTCTTATACCTGCTCTAGATCCCTGTAGATACAATTGAGAGATATTTAATATTTGCGGGTACCCTCTTCTGCTCTTTTTGTTTTATATAAAATAACAGATGGTGCATGCTTCATGTGAATGAAGATGGTAAGGATATTGAAGTGTTTGTAGGTAGATGGTAGATATGTCATCCATGGTGCTAGACCAGTGGTTCTCAAACTCGGTCCTCAGGACACCACACAGGTCACGTTTTCCAGGTCACCCAGCTGGTGCACAGGTGTAGTCATTACTCACTGACACATTTTAAAAGATCCACAGATGGAGCTAATTATTTCACTTTTGATTTTGTGAGGAGACATGGAAAACATGCACTGTTTAGGGTCCTGAGGACTGAGTTTGAGAACCTGTGCGCTAGACGAACGCTATGGCACAAGTCAAACACCCTCACTACTAGTCACAACTCCGCAGTAATGAACACACCCCCTGCGGTGACACACAACAGGCCCTTCATAAATTTCAGCTCCAGGCCCACGTGGACCTTAATCTGGCACTGAACAAAGGTACAGATACTTAGGGGTAAATTTACTAAGATTAGTGTTGGTCCGAGATTGCAATCATGGGGGTAAATTACCATTTTTCCAATCACAGGAATTTACTAAGGAAAAAACGTGTATTTTCTTATCTTTAGAGGTGATCATGGCCAATTTTGAAGTTAAAATGCATCCGAAAATACAACTAGAAATTAATACGTCACACGCTGCAGCGACGTCAGACCTGGGAGACGACCTAGGAGTTGCTGGGTGACGAAGACGCCATGCTGTCAGCTTGTAGTCCTCCCATCTCTGTTGAAACAGGATTGGTGCATCTCCCTTCTTCTACCTTGTTGGTGCGCTGCTGAGGTGCCGGTGATAGCGTTCTAAGTGTTTCCGGTTTAGCTGTGAGTCTCCTGTGTCCAGTCAAGTATCCAGTGTCCACGTCTGCTTAGTTTTGATTCCTGCCGTTTGTGTCATCCAGACGGCACGGTCCGCATTCCAGTCTCCTGCCGCTTGTGCCACCTGGGTGGCACGGTCCGCATGTCTCCCACCTGCCGTCTGTGTCATCTAGCCTGCATGGGCCACACCTCAGCATCCTGATTATAGATTATCCAGTGAGTTTCTGCTTGTATCAACCCGGCGGCACAAGCCGCACCACTGCACCAACCTGTGTACTGTCACTTGTGTCAACCTGGCGACACAAGCCGCACTTCTGCACCTCGTGTACGCAAATCAGTGTAGTACCACTTGTGTCAACCTGGCGACACAAGCTGCAGTATTTCACATCTTGTTACATAGCCAAGGGGCTGCTTCTCGCCAAGGCTTACCAAACCTCAAGGCTGCTACACGGACAAGGCCACATCTTGTTACAAAGCCCAGAGGCTGCTTCTTGTCAAGGCTTACCAAACCTCAAGGCTGCTACATGGCCAAGGCCACATCTTGCTACACAGCCCAGAGACTGCTTCTCACCAAGGCTTACCAGCCCTCAAGGCTGCTACACCTCACCATCCCTCAAGGCAATAACGGTCGCCAGTAGACAAGTGCTCCAGCCCTCAGGACTGTAGCAGGACTATCTTATTACCAGTCTACAAGGGGAACCCCCAACCTATCTCCTTACTCAATCCCCCGCTCTGCACTAATCGGAGTTTATTTCTCCAGGAATCGTTACAATACACCATCTTCTGAACATGGCAGCACCTTCCATAGATAGGAATACAACACGAGATTTTACCAAAAATTGTGAATAGGATCATGGTTGTAATAAAACCAAACATGGTGTAAAAATAGAACTTACAACCCCCTCCTGAGCAGCGTGTCTAGCAGAAACATACACAGATCAAAGTGATCTGTGTATGATTCTGCCTTTTGTTGTTAAATAAATGGTTAATTTGAAATAAAAAAATTATGTGCTTCCCATAACCAGCCCCGGGCTCCTGAGCCTGTCCTGGTTCTAAAAATACAGGAAAAAAATATGTAGGGATCCCTGTATTATAGGAACTAGCACTGGGCTCCCAGTCAGAGGCCGCTCTACAGTTAGTGGCCGCTGATTGGCTGTGACCTACGTAGCTGACAGTCAGCAGCACACACATTTGAAAGTAAAAACTCGCACGAAAAGACGCTCGGCGGTGCCTAGTCGCGCCACGGTACGACACGACAAGAAGGACTGTTTAACGCGCAACAAATAGTATGTGGACACATCTGTATCAGAAGAGAATTTTGCATTCAGTCCATCATATCATCCTCCTGAGCACATGAAATTAAATAAAGACATAAAAAGCACTTCATAGTGTAGTATGTAATAACACAAATGATATGTAGAGCAATAGGTAATCCTGCAATATTGACAAGGGATAGCGTACCCTACTCATTGTGTAGTGAAGTAAAGATGAACACGTAAAGGTTTCTTTTCCAAATTCTTCAATGTGCTATGGTGATATCACCCGATAATGTGAAGGGCGTACCCAACTCACAATGAAGGCGATCTCTATGCATACATAAAGGTATATTGCGGATCCTCCTCCTCTTGTTTGAGGGCCTTATAATTCCTTAACTTATGCATATAACCTGAGGAGTAATTGATACAGTAGGTCTGGTTTCCCGCAAAAACAATCTCAGATGGCTCCAGAAGCAACAGGTAGTAAATCCAAAATGGTCTGTAATCTGTAATCCCACCATCAACGCGTTTCAATTTGTCAGGCATGTGGGACTGGTCCAGTCATGCCCGGTCTGCCACTTGTGGATAATTCTGGACCCATATATTGGAGGCCATGCTTGGGATTGTAGACGGCGCAACACATCCAGGATCCGGTCAGGTGACCTTTCCAACAGCTGGAGGATAGTAAGAACAATGTCACTTCTGGTGATCGGGCCAGAAGTGTAACTGGAGCCGATGGGATGGATTATAATAGGAGGGAACCTGGAAATTGGACCTTTTATTCTTTTAAACTTGGATATATACTTACAGATCACAGGGTGGGTGTTAAGTACAAACCAAAAAAAAATGGCAGCTGCTCAATCAATCTGAGAGTACTTTTCAGGTGCATGAAAGGTAGGGGTCATACCAAGTAGAAAAGAGAGGGAGGTTTTAACCCCCCTATTGTTCCTCAGCACACTGAATTGTACTAGCAACAATATATGAACACTATATGGTAATAGAAATCAGAGATATTAGTTGCATGCATTTCCAAATACACGGGAAGCTGCTAGGCCTCTTCACGGCTTCTTTCACTAGCAGTCCCTGACACTAAGAGGTTCACGTCCGAGGCGCAGTGCACCCCAAAAAACATCCAGCCCAGGACCCCCCCCCAGGACATCACACGAAAATGGAAAAAGAGTGATAGTGCAGTGTAAAGTATAGATGTGTGCGAGTAATCAATAAGTGTGGAATGAGAGGTTAAAATATATGTGAAAAAATACATGAATAATAAACAAACATAAAAGTGGGTGTTAAGTACCAATTATGGGTTGATGGAGAGGGGTATAAATACTGGATATATTGGACCTGTGATATGGGCAGGGGGGCACAGACTGCTATAGAGACACCAGGGGGAGTTCTGCAAGGACAGAGTCTATAGTTAAGGCAGGAGGGGCGCCAAATTACTGCCTTGCCTCTAGTCCTGGTTAATGGCAGAAATAAAATTTCTCATTGATAAAATTGGTGCCATTGGTATGGTATGCCTCATGGCTGAGGGAGCAATATATGCGTTAGCCAATACAATGTAATATAATGATGACCATAGTGATTAGCTGTAAATAGTTCAAACTTCAATGGAGACAGCCCTCTGCTGGAATGAGCAGAGTAAGAACTGTGAAAAGGTCAGCACACAGTGGGGGTGATTCTGAGCCACATGCAAAGTGGTTAGCCGATTTCCACTCAACTAATGAGGGGATTCGCGAGTGTGTAAGCGGAAAGCATTGAATTTACACCGGCCGCCACAACGGTTATCATTTGTATCGCCACTTGCAAAACCCCATGCTAGATGCCAGAGTCCCATTAGAAATAGGGTTCCCTTTCCCGTCAGCATGGGTCAGACTCGAACAGAGCCCTTGATACATGCCAATGATACTCCCATAAGTCAGTGTGGCTATGTGTCATTGCTATGCTACATCCCAGTTCCCACCCTGAAATGCTTTATTTAGTCAGATCCGGCCAACTTCCGTACTGCTCAGAATAGGACAGACGTATGCAAAGATATGTAAATTCACTTCTTATTCAGCCCCCTAGTGCCTTTTTAAGGACACCATTGTCTGGTCTCCCTAGTGTTTG
Source organism: Taudactylus pleione (assembly GCA_031769625.1). NCBI lineage: Eukaryota > Metazoa > Chordata > Amphibia > Anura > Myobatrachidae > Taudactylus > Taudactylus pleione. Next base: position 1,716,553 of record JAUIMM010000534.1, on the reverse strand, counting down.
GAAGGACAGTATGAAGTGTGTTGGAGAGATGATGTGTGTGGGTTGGAAAAGTGACCATGGATTTTTGAGGCATGTTCATGGTCATAGGGGTGTATAACATTTGTCTGTATGGTACAAAATCCATACATTTATTTTGTTTATTTATCTTGTAGGATTTCTCATATTGATGAAACCAACAATTGGATGTTCCTGTTGCTATATATACACAGCATACGGTTGTCCATTTATATTAATGCAGAATGCTGCTAATTTTTATTGATTCCTTCTTAAACCTAATCATACGCCCCAAATACAGCTGATAAAATGACTGCATGGTAACAAAACACAGTCATGTGACGTAAGATTTGCCACAGTTCGGAATTCAAACATATTTTTTAATCTGTCCTTCCAAGTATCAGCCTGAAAAGATTTGGAAAGTGGATGTAGTCATTAGGTCAATAGTTACAATATACTGTAGACCAGTGATTCCCAACCTCGGTCCTCAAGGAACACAAACAGTCCAGGTTTTAGTCATATCCATGCTTAAGCATAGATGGTTAAATCAAAATAACTGAGGTACTACTTAATTCATCTGTGCTCAAGTATGGCTATCCTTAAAACCTGGACTGTTAGTGTGCCTTGATGACCGTGTTTGGGAACCCCTGCAGTAGACATTCACAATGTCAACGGTTCTAATGTTAAAAGTCAACTGGCAATATGTTGCAATTTTCAGAATGGTGACATGGTTAGAATGTTTATATTAGGGGTAGGCTGGTTAGTACAATGCACTAGGGGAAGGTTAGGTTTAGGCTGTGGGGGAGGTAAGGGATAGGCTGTGGTGGGGAGGTTAGGGTTAGGCTGTGGGGGTTATGATTATGCGGGACATGGGATAGATATGGTTATTATGTGGGAGATGGGATATTACGGCTATGCCTCTGATGAAACAGCCTCTCTGATTGGCTGAGAAACGCGTCAGAGACCGCTATACCAGTAAGTGCAGTCCGAGCTAAGACGGGTATCTACACCGCAGCACAGCGTGTTAGCTCTTTGCAGACACTGGCCCTGTCGGAAGACGTTTGGAGCGTGGCAGTAGTACCATGAGCCTCTAGACGGACATTGAGGTGCTTTTAACCGCAGAAGGTCCATTCCCTAATGCTCACCGGGACACCAGTGACAGTGTATACAGAAGTGATATTGGTACCTTCCAAAAAGGGGGATGTATACTGAACTTTAGATTGCATTCAAATCAGGAGAGTTACATTACCATAACGTTTAGTAACTTACAAAGAGATACAAGCGTTTACACTGTTTCTTCTGCTCGACCTGCCATGCTTTGCTGCTAACATTTTAACTACTAACCAAATGCTAGCTATGGATGTTTGAATATTACAAAACCTGCCATTCTTTGCTGCTAAATCCAATTAAAACTGGAACTTTTAAACTACTATGCTGATCATTGATGTCTGTATACTAATCCTTTAATCACTGTTGCAACTAACAACAACAAAAAAATAACAATACTGGAGACCGATGTATGCATATTGATTGCTACCAATAACTGGACTGTTTCCTAATATTATTACTATCCAGCTATATTGCGACATACTGTGATTATTTATATGGACAGTAGTAATTGAGGGGTCTATTCATCAATTGATAAATGGCCAGGTAACCATGCGGAAATGCTAGTTTCCGCATTTTTAAGTTACCGGGCCATTCATCATTAGGGGTCTGATAGGACCCCGCCGGTATTCAGCAAGTTTTCAGAGATTGCTACCAAGAACAAGCTCCATCTTCAGATGGTGTTTGTTCTTGGATCCCCGCTCCTTCCTATGGGAAGATGTTCCAGGGATGCGAAGAGGGATCCGAGCATGCGTTGCCGGCACAACGGGGAGCAGGTAAGTAACGCAGCTACAAATGTAGCTGTGATACTTTCCACGGGGACAACTGCTTTTCGGAGCAGTTGTCCCCTCACCGGAGCAATGATGAATTGCTCCAGTGTCAGGCTTCTCCCGCTGCGAGTTGGATACTAAAGTATCCCTTGCAGCGAGTTCTCAACTTCATCATCAGAGGCCATACGGCCTTCGATGATGAATAGGCCCCTAGCAGGAGTATTCAATATGAAACGTTAACTTCACTGTCTAAGTTAACGTTTCATATCTGAGTTTTTACCTGCGTTAAAGTATCGTGCGCGCTCCCGCTTATACCCGTATTCAATATAAAATTAACGAAAACGGGAAACTCCGAAGTTGGATTTGCGTAAAGTTACGACTTTTTCCTTAAAAAAATTGTAAGAGCCCCCTAAAGTAGTAAAAACATGGGGGAACACTATGGGTACCCCCGTTTTAACCTTTAATTGAAAGTCGGGGATTTAAATAGCCGCAGCAGGTGTTTTTTTTCCGACATTGAAGAAGTGATGCAGAAGAGCACTTAGGTTATTTTTTTCGGTTTTTTAAGTGGTCCCATCAAATTTGGGGTACATGAAAATGGGTACTAGCATATTTTTATGTCCCTAAAGTAAGTTTTTAAAAATTCTGCATTTGTGCACCTGCCGCTATAATTCTATTCTAGAAAACACCTGCCGCGTACTTTTCAGAATAGCCCTGAACCTATTTCCCTATTGTTAAACAATTTTTTCCCAATTTTTTTTTTTCACCCCAATTTTTAAATTAATTTTTTGGGGTGTCCCTATTTTTTTAAAAAACTTTTTTGACACAGTTCATTTTTAAATGTTATTCCCAGGGGTGCAGGCTATTTTTTTTAAGCCTGCACCCCTAAACCCCAATTCTGCACTTTTTTTCGACACCTATTCAATGGTGAAAAGTTATCCCCGTTTTTTATCAAAGACTTTTCAAAAATGCGGTAAGTCTTTGAAATTGAATACTGTGTAAAAGTCAAACCTGCGATAATGACGTCAAAAGTGCGATAATAACGCAAAAACGATGTTATCGCTCCCATATTGAATACCCCTGTAAGTGTGTTAGGTATACCTAATCTGTGTGCACACAGATTTATTGTAAATTTATTGACTGTCAATTTCATAGCTTTTTAGCTTGTCCTGGTGTACGGTATTTTTTATCATTACTATTGTTTATTTTTAAAATTGTCATTAAATACATTTTATGTGATTTGCTTCAGCGCTTCCTTCAGTTCGTTTTTGTTTATATTAGGGGAAGGCTGGTTAGGGCAATGCACTAGGGGAAGGTTAGGTTTAGGCTGTGAGAGAGGTAAGGGATAGGCTGTGGTGGGGAGGTTAGGGTTAGGCTGTGGGGGAGGTAAGGGATAGGCTGTGGTGGGGAGGTTAGGGTTAGGCTGTGGGGGAGGTAAGGGATAGGCTGTGGTGGGGAGGTTAGTGTTAGGCTGTGGGGGAAGCAAGGGATAGGCTGTGGTGGGGAGGTTAGGGTTAGGCTGTGGGGGAGGTAAGGGATAGGCTGTGGTGGGGAGGTTAGGGTTAGGCTGTGGGGGAAGTAAGGGATAGGCTGTGGTGGGGAGGTTAGGGTTAGGCTGTGGGGGAGGTAAAGGATAGGCTGTGATGGGGAGGTTAGGGTTAGGCTGTTAAAGAGGTAAGGGATAGGCTGTGGTGGGAGGTTAGGCTTAGGCTGTGGGGGTTATGATTATGTGGGAGATGGGAAAGTTATGGTTATTATTCACTAGGGACATGATAGGTTTAGGCTATACGAGGGGAAGGTTAGGGATAGGCTATGGGGAGTTAGGGTAATGCTGGGGATGGGATAGTTAGGGTTATGCGCTAGGGGAAGGTAAAGTTTAGGCTGTGGGGGGGAGGTTAAGGATAGGCTTTGGTGGGGAAGTTAGGGTTAGGCTGTGTGGGGGGTTAGGCTGCAGGGGGGAGGTTAGGGATAGGCTGTGTGGGGGGGCAGAGCTGTAACTAGACTTTTTGGTGCCCTGTGCCAGAGTGATGTATTGGCACCCCCCATTTTTTAAATAGGGACATAAGATAGCGCACCTGAAAAAGGGCCATCGCCTAATGGGGAAGGGCCAGGGAAGAGATAGGGGAGGCCAGGAGATGCTGGGGATAAAAGAAGAGGAAGCTACAAGTGAGAATGATAATAAACAGGAAAATTGACAGGCCTAAACAGTGCCCCCTGACCTGCGGTGCCCTGTGCCATGGCACTGGTCGCACTACCCTAGTAATGGCCCTGTGGGGGGGTTAGGGCTAGACTGCTGTAAGATGGGTAGGGATTAGGGATAGTGGAACAATGAGTATCAGAACAACAGAGGATGAAAGGTCTATTAAGTGACGGTCACATGACCGCTGGAATCTGGAAGCTGCTGCAGGCTTCAGGAGCAGTGTAAGAGAACTCTCGGCCACCAGGGACGATATGTCAACATTCTAACATGTCATGTGTCCATGATCAATATTGACATGGTTAATGTTGACATTATGACCATGTTGACAGTGTCATGGCGACATTATGACTGTTGACATGTTATACCACAACCATGGAAGAGGCTAGATAATGTTTGCATCATCAAGTGGGCAGGATCCAGTGTATGAGGCTGCAAATTATTTGTTCTAGTTTTGGGGTTGTTATTGCCAAAAGCATACTGTGACCAAACTTGTAATATTCTATATGTTTGATTGTTGGCAAGAACACTAAAAGGCCCACATCCCTATGGCCACTTTTTTGTGTTAATTGACAAAAAAAATCGACATGTGTGGTTTAAAATAGATCCAACAAAATCACATATATATGGCTGTATGGATCAATAGTCTCATTGAATTAGGTGGACAATTTTAATCCAAAAGGATTGGATTGGATTAAGGGACCTATTTATCAAGCCAAAATCATACTGAAAAGATAAGTTTATGCATTATAACATCAGTACAGGAGATATCAGATATAAAATACTGCAGTCCCCATTATTCTCAATAGGAACTGCAATCTGGGGCAATATACCAAACTCCGAAAAGTATATATTAGTTGCACCAGAGAGGGATATTCTAATCCATCCCCTGAAGGCTTCATGCTCCTCCCCTGGCTTCTGACATCCACGCACATTCAGTGTGAAAACTGGAATCTGGAAGTTGCTAGTTCATGGTGCTTCATGAGCTGTGAGCTGTCATAATTTGTTTGTGCATCTCAGTTGTCTTTTGCGCAGCAACATTAGCTTTATCTTTCTCATTTGATTATGATGTTTTGCTTCCTGCCCTGACCCTTGGAAGAGGTTATGGATTTTTCTGTCTGTTTCTAGCCCTAGACTGTGAATTATTGATTTATTCTGTGTTTTTTTGTCAGAACCATTTGCTACTATTGTTACAGTACTTTGATATTGTAGGCAATATAATATTATAGACTACTATACAGTCAGGTCCATAAATATTGGGACATTGACAGAATTTTCAGATTTTGGCCTCTATTCACCACCACAATGGTTTTGAAATGAAACAAACAAGATGTGCTTTAACTGCAGACTTTCAGATTTAATTTGAGGGTAATTACATCCAAATCGGGTGAACGGTGTAGGAATTACAAAAGTTTCAAAATGTGCCTCCCACTTTTTAAGGGACCAGAAGTAATGGGACTATCAACACAAAAGTTATTTCATGGACAGATGTGAGCTATTCCCTCGTTATTTCATTATCAATGAAGCAGGTAAAAGGTCTGGAGTTGATTCTAGGTGTGACATTTGCATTTGGAATCAGTTGCTATCAACTCTCAATATGAGATCCAAAGAGCTGTCACTATCAGTGAAGCAAGCCATCATTAGGCTGAGAAATGAAAACAAACCCATCAGAGAGATAGTAAAAACATTAGGTGTGGCCAAATCAACTGTTTGGAACATTCTTAAAAAGAAAGAACGCACCGGAGAGCTCAGCAACACCAAAAGACCCGGAAGACCACGGAACACAACTCTGATGGATGACAGAAGAATTATTTCCCTGGTGAAGAAAAACCCCTTCACAACAGTTGGCCAAATCAAGAACACTCTCCAGGAGGTAGATGTATATGTGTCAAAGTCAACAATCAAGAGAAGACTTCACAAGAGTGAATATAGAGGGTTCACCACAAGATGCAAACCATTGGTGAGCCACAAAAACAGGAAGACCAGATTAGAGTTTGCCAAACAACATCTAAAAAAGCCATTACAGTTCTGGAACAACATCCTATGGACAGATGAGACAAAGATCAACTTGTACCAGAGTGATGGGAAGAGAAGAGAAGGAAAGGAACTGCTCATGATCCAAAACATACCACCTCATCAGTGAAGCATGGTGGTGGTAGTGTCATGGCGTGGGCATGTATGGCTGCTAATGGAACTGGTTACCTTGTATTTATTTATGATGTGACTGCTGACAAAAGCAGCAGAATGAATTCTGAAGTGTTTCGGGCAATATTATATGCTCATATTCAGTCAAATACTTCAGAACTCATTGGACGGCGCTTCACAGTGCAGATGGACAATGACCCGAAGCATACTGCAAAAGCAACCAAAGAGTTTTTTAAGGCTAAAAAGTGGAATGTTATGCAATGGCCAAGTCAATCCCCTGACCTGAATCCGATTGAGCATGCATTTCACTTGATGAAGACTAAACTGAAGGGAAAATGCCCCAAGAACAATCAGGAACTGAAGACATTTGCAGTAGAGGCCTGGCAGAGCATCACCAGGGATGAAACCCAGCGTCTGGTGATGTCTATGCGTTCTAGACTTCAGGCTGTAATTTCCTGCAAAGGATTTGCAACAAAGTATTAAAAAGTGAAAGTTAGATTTAAGATTGTTTAGTTTGTCCCATTACTTTTGGCCCTTTAAAATGTGGGAGGCACATATAGAAACCGTTGTAATTTCTACACCGTTCACCTGATTTGGATGTAATTACCCTCAAATTAAATCTGAAAGTCTGCAGTTAAATCACATCTTGTTTGTTTCATTTCAAATCCATTGTGCTGGTGAATAGAGGCCAAAATATGAAAATTCTGTCAATGTCCCAATATTTATGGACCTGACTGTATGTATTTCAGGAGCTCCGGATTGAGATATCAACCAGAGCTTTCTTCTCCCCGACACCAATTTTCTAAATTACAATCCATCTGTCATCACTCTTAAATATAATCAAACATAATATGGCACATTATCAATGTCACATTCTGTCAATTCATGTCCTCCTGGAAAGAAGCCGCATACCACCTCCCTTCGCTCCATTGTGGATGAGGTCTGATTTGTCTACTGATTTGGAATACATACCTTGAATAATCTCTAACACTCCAACTACATTTTTTGCAACTAGTTAGATCATTAAAGAGCTTCATCTTCACTCTCCCCTAACCACCAAATAAGTCAGAATAATTAATGCCATTTGTTTGGAGTCCGGGCTGAATGCCTCTTCCTTCTTTTGAATTTACCCCAATATCCCCTATTTTTATATGTTTTGATGTCACATTACAGGGATTTCCCTGTATTATACTGCTCCCCCCCATCTTCTTTTGTGTCCCCCTCCCTTCCTCTCAATTTATTTTTCAATACACAGTATTTAAAAAAATATATAATAATTGTAAACTATTATTATTTCAAGATAAACGTTTCCCTTTGGCAACAAGGAATCTGTACATCAATGGCAGGTATTATGCAAGGTTAGTCAGATGTATTTTACTAAACACAGATTATGGATACGTTTGAACTAGAAGTCAATAAAATTTGATTTAATCGCATTATTTGAACTTTTGAAGAGTAACCTGCTCTACCAAGGGGGACTGTAAACCTGTCTATTTATAATTACTAAGACAGGATTTCCGTGTAGGGTTTATTGTGTATTACACAGGACATAAATCATCAACAGTGATTGTTGTGTCTTAGGTGTACTCTATAGGCTCCAATTATTCCAGGCAATTGTACAATATTTAAGCTTTGAAACGGCAGCCAATACCAGAACCAACCACATCAGGATATTGTTTCTAATTTACCTACAATGAAAATATTAGTTCAAGCAACATCTCAAACGCACTGACCCTTGGAGCGATTATCAGATCAGTGTATGCTTTCTAAAAGGTGATCAGGAGATTGGGGATTACAATTTTTAATCAGGATTAAAAATCCCGACCTTTCAATCCAACCATGCAGGAGCATTTGAAGACAGTTATGGGCTAACACCTCTACAATTATTGGCCCGATCAGCCGAAAGCCAATATAGGCTTATCTGCCTAATATTGCATAGGTGTGTACTCAGCTGAAAGGTGCGTACACACTAGACGATGTGCTCACGTTGCGATATCATGAGCGATTTCCCTTATACTCTCCCCAGTAGCTCCCCAGCACTCCAGGACATGATATGGTGCTAAAAAGTGTCCAGTCTGACCAACGATCTATTGTGCATCCTTAACGATTTTCAGTGTGTCGTGTACAAGATTGGCAGATCTTGCCTGCTGTAGGCAAGATCTGAAGAAGCGATGTAGGACCCGTGGGTACGCACATCGGCATGGTGATCGTGAGTGGACATATTTTACACGATTTGTTGTTCCAATGCTTCAAAATCGGGCGAATCGTGCAAAATATTGCCTAGTGTGTACGCACCTTAAGGCCCAGTGAATGCAAGCAGTATCAAAGACAATATTGACAAGATCTACTGCTGATAGCGATAAGTTCTTCAATGTGCTAGATTGACCTCTCAGAACTGGCTGGACTGCAAGAGAACTGAACAGATGTAGCAAATGTTAATTGATCATTTAAATATCTGCCATTATATTCAATGGCATGTGATATGTTAAAAGTCAATTTAAAGTTTGCTGTGTCTCCATAAACACCCTGAAGTTTGCAGCTCCTAGAGGACTCCCTTGTGCGAGACCACATCCACAGGGTATAAAGAGCTGCATAACAAGTACTATACTTTAAAGGCCCTGTAGCAAATTTTTCAATGGGGCGCCACCCTAGGGGGCGTAATGCGGCACCCAAGACCAATGACTGTAGTACAGTGCCTGTGCACCCCTTAAGCACCATCTAACTAGTGCAGCCTGTCAGATCGTTCTTCAACGATCCTGGCAGGAAGCAGGACAGTGCTGGATTAATGGAAAGAAGGGGTGAACTTTCCGAGAACAGGTGTCCAGCTGTACCTGTTCCTGGACGCGGAGTGCAGAGCACCTACACTGCAGTGTTACTGCTTGAAGTGGAGTAGCAGGGCTCCACCTCCAAGCTCCCAAGGGAGCAGGATGAGAGACGGAGAGGTGGGGGGGAGAGAGAGGGAGGTGAGAGGGAGGTATGAGAGATGGGGGGGGAGAGAGGGAGGTGAAGGGGAGAGGGATGAGAGATGGGAAGGGGAGAAATGAGAGCTGTTGAGGTTAGGGGGAGATAAATGAGAGATGGGGAGGTGGAGGGAGAGAGAAGGAGGTGAGGGGGAGAAGGATGAGAGATGGGGAGGAGAGAAATGAGAGATGGGAAGGTGAGGGGGAGAAAAATGAGAGACGGGGAGGTGAAGGGGAGAGACGGGGAGGTGGGGGGAGAGAGAAGGGAGGTGAGGAGGAGAGGATTCGGAGGTAGGGGGGGCACGGAGGGAGGTGAGGGGGAGAGGATTGGGAGGTGTGGGGGAGAGAGATGGAGGTGAGGGGGAGAGAAATGAGAAATGGGGAGGTAATAGGGAGAGAAATGAGAAACGCGGAGGTGAGGGGGAGAGAAATGAGAGATGGGGAGGTGAGGGGGAAAAGGGATTAGAGACAGGGAGATGGTGGGTGAGGGTGACGGAGACGAGAGACAGGAAGAAGGGGAGGTAGATAGATAGAGATGAGAGATGCAGGAGCTGAGGACATAGATGAAAGTCACACAGATGGGGTGGAAAGAGACGAAAGACAGGAGAAAAGGAAAAAGCGCAGTGCAACTGACAAGATGTAAATAAAATTCGATTTAATAAACAATGAATAATAATTGGTAAACTAAAGGAGTCAGGTTCAGAAATACATAATCAACAATCATAAATTAAATAAATATACAGCATACATGAGTGAAGTCAGAATAGTACCAAAAAATGAGCAGCTATATATGCCAAGGATCAGATCCTTACAAAGGTAGAAAGGACATTGGAAATAGTAATTGCATTAAAAGAAAAATCTGATAAAAAGACACAATGAGTAATGGTGGATACAATGTATCATAGAAGTCTCATAAATGGGACTAGAAATAATAACACCTCTTGTTACAATATCCAAATAAAATCCATGGACAGAATGTAATGAACAATTTGTGATAACCTTTTGCACTGACACACCAATAATTGTAAGCTTCCAAATCCTTAGTAAGCAAACAAGGTTTCTTTCATTGAACGATTATATTAGTCATTATGTAAATCCGGCCAGCACATACAGCCATGACAGCTTCCTTGATAAAGCCTCCGGCGAAACCCGCGTCGGCCACACAGCTGGGGGGGACCTAGTGCGCATTTGGAACCTCCCCACCACGATCCTACTTGGGAGTATACTGGGACAGGTACTTTACCTTTACTCTCCCTCCTTGCTCTCTCATTAGCTGACCGTTATTGAGATTCCCTGCGCTGCCTTCTGGCAACAGGGGGTCCCGGTTTCAGTGGACGCTAACAGCAGAGGCAAGCTGTACTATTTCTTATGTGCCATATGTCAGTGACACTCATCCCATGTCTGATACTTGTATGACATGGGAAAGCAGCATCTGACTTATAAGTGCACTCATCTCTGATTATTTCTAACTATGCAGGTTTAATTTTTCCTATACTCTCCCAGGTAGAAGGGAGGGACGCCTCCAATAAATGAACCATTGTGTATTGAATTGCTCACTTTACTCGTGGTTTGCAGATTTTTAAAACTATATATGTAATCTGTTTTTGTCCATTTTTTCTATATATTTTTCACATATCTTTTGCCACACCTATACGTGCAACTTATACTGGTACCCCTACATGTGATACCTTAGAGCTTAATTTTTGAGCTGTGAATAGACTATTTATTGTCCCATTGTCATTTATTTTTTAATATTGTAGACTCATATAGGAGATGTATAAAACTCTGATTAGTCTGATATCTAATTGAACCCAGGGGTGCAGTTAGCGCATACAGGATCACCTGTTATCACTTTGTATTTTTTGTTTATTGGTCTGTCTGGCATTTGATGTTCATGATTATGAGTTTTCTAGCAATAGTATTTAATTAATTTGAATAAAGAGCTATGTTTTAATCTTTAATCTTTATTAGACCCTTATCTATTATCAGTGAGTGCCCCATTAAAAGGAGTCCCTTTTTTCTTTTTCTTTTTTTGATCTACATCTAAAATATATAGACCACATAGATATATATAGAAAGAGAGAAAAAACCTAGTAAATAATCAATAATAAATACTAAATAAATTTAAATATGAAAGCAACAATAATGAGTAATAATCCATTAAACCCTAAATTACTACAGACAGCAGAGAATGATATTTTAAAATTAATAAGAATGTATTTATAATTCAAAATGGGGATAAAGGTTAATCCACACTTGAGTTGAGACAAATGTATAATGAAATCATAAATTAACAAGTGTATTCGACTCGCTCATAAGAGTATATAATCAATACCAGAGTACCCCACAGATGAAATGGAAGAGATGAAAGGGATTGAAAGAAAACTCGAGAACCGAAGTAATCCTAAAGCTATAATAATGAAGAAAAATGGTGAATGGAGGCGAGTAGAAAAAGGCCAACTACCTACAGGGACCTAAAGTCTAGTGGACAGTTGGGGAAAAAATCCACCCACCACGCTGGTCTTTGAGTATCAAGAGGAGGGGATGCCAAGAGATGGGACCATATATAACCTAATTAAGACTACAATCAGGCATTGTTGAGCTCAATGGTATCATTCAGGCCTGCTGGGCCTAAGGTGTTCAGTCTAAAATCCAAAAGGCCTCTCTTTTGCAGAGGTATTGGTATCTATCACCTTTACATTTGGTAGATTTAATCTGTTCAATTCCCATAACTTTCAGATTGTCTAATCCACCCTCAGAGCAGGAAGAGAAGTGGCGTGCAACACTATGGTTGGTCAAACCCCTTTGAATGCCACGATGATCATCTAAAAATGAGTATTGAGTGTACATGTAGTCCGACCTACATATTGAATTCCGCAGCCGCATTGTAGCACATATATCACATAGGTTGTCCTCAATTTTGATTGTAATGTCCAAATAGTTGATTCTTTGGGCATCAAATAAACATGTAAATTTCAAACCAAAATCATTATTATTAAGGTGTTCAACAAATTGAGTGACTGATTGTGCATCCCCATCCCAAATAAAAAACAAGTCATCTAAATACCTGCCAAAGAGGACAAAGTTCTCCCTGAACCCACCACCCCAAATGTATCGCTCCTCAAAGCGACCCATATAGAGGTTGGCGAAGCTTGGGGCGAACCTGGTCCCCATTGCAGTCCCACACGCCTGAAGAAAAAATTTAGAATCAAACGTGAAATAATTGTGTTTTAAAATGAATATAATTGATGAAAGAATAAACTCACGTGTTGCCTCAGAGAGTGTCCCATCCAGGGAGAGATAGCATTCAACTGCTGTAATCCCATGTTCATGGGGAATGTTAGTATAAAGTGACTCAACATCACATGTCACTAGTAGATAATTGTTATTCCATTTTATATTACCCACTTTTTCCAAAAAGTGTCTTGTATCCCTGATGTGTGATCGTAGAGACAACACGTGAGTTTGAAGGTGTGAATCAACAAACATGGATAAATTAGAAGTGAGGGACCCCACACCTTAAATAATAGGACGTCCAGGGGGTGAATTGAGGGATTTGTGTATCTTAGGTAAGTGATAATAAATAGGGACCACCGGATGTGTAGTAAATAAAAAATGCCAAACATCTTTGGACAGTAGATTATCTATTAAGGCTATATCTAAAAGGCTCCTCATGTCACATTGGAATGCCTCTGTCGGATCACCAGTTAGTGGCATATAGAAAGTGGTTTTATCCAACTGTATATAGGCCTCCTGCATATAATGTTGTAGGTCTTGGATAATGAGACCCTCTCCTTTGTCCACTTCCTTGATCACAATATCATGAGTAGTCATGAGCAGTTTAAGGGCCCTTCTTTCTTGTATAGTAAGGTTATCCCTATGATTTTTCTTTTTATCCATTTTATGGCAGAGGGCTCTAAAGTCTTCCATAGTTGTAGCATAGAAAGTTTCCACAAAAGGCCCCCTATATTGCAAAGGGTAGAAATTGGAAGGAATTTTAAACTTTTTGTTCATAGGTGAAATATTAAACAATTTGATTGTGCCCAATTGGGAGGGGGGTTCATTCTCCAATAGTAGAGATTCCAATGTTTCAAGTGGGACTAAGTAATCGGAGTCTAAAATTATTGGGGAACCATCAATTTCTTTCTTTTTAAATGATTTAAGGGCAAAGTATCTTTTATGGCTCAGTGTCCTGATGAACCTATTTAGGTCTACGAACAGAACGAAAAGGTTAGGTGTAATGTTCTGGTTTAGTTGTGGATCCGGGGTGGTGATAGGAGCAGATACAGAATCGGATTTAAATAAAAAGGTAGAATCTTTAATGAGTGATTTAACAGACATGGGAATGGCAAAAGTCCAGGTTTAGCACTAAAGTGCACTTGAAAACTGTAGTGAGGATAATGGGAGAATGTCCAGATAGTGGCAGATAAGAAAAGTCCAGTATGCAGGTTAGTGAGCTGAAAAAACACAGGCAGAGGTGATGAGTCCAGCTGGGAGTGAAATGGAGGCAAGGTGCAGGGTGTCAACAGGCTCAGGCACTCAGGCAGGGGAAAAGGTAGTGGAGGATGCAGGATGTCCAGCGGGTTTTTGGAGCTGACAAGCAGGCTGGCAGGTAGCATTTTTACAGGTAACAAGAGGTGAGCACAGAGAACTCCCTCTCAGCTAGGCTGAGATACATGTTGCACTGGCAATGAAGGAAGGCTTAGAATCTTCCTAAATACCCCATGCCGTGCTATGACTGGCTGAGAGGAGCACATGACTCACCAAGATTGGGCAGTTGAATCACATGGTCAGAAGGCAAGATGGCGGCGCCCATGCCAAACGGAACGGAAACAACGCCAGGCCCCACCAGCCCTGAGTGACAACGTGCCCGCACAGAAACACGCGCAGCCAATGCCCCTCACCAAACACCAGCACCACCGCCAGACACCCCCCGCCATAGTGACTTCACAGGTAATACCCGACAACCACCATGCCGAGAAACCCTGGCCGTGACAGTACCCACCCCCTTTTGGGTGGCCTCAGGACACTCACCAGGTTTCTCCGGATGAGCAGAATGGAACTTCCTGATGAGTGCTGGAGCATGGACGTCTCGGGCATCGGTCCAACAGCGCTCCTGTGGACCGTAATCTCTCCAATCCAGCAGGAATTGCAAATGACCTCTGTGAAGACGGGAATCCAGGACCTGGGAGACCTCAAATTCGACTCCTCTTTCCATCTGGAGTTGGGGAGAAGCAGGCAGAACTCAGATATGGAGGCAACTGTAGGCGATAAGCCACGGGATTAATGACTTCAATGATGGTGAAGGGACCGATGAAGCGTGGGGCAAACTTCATAGATGGTACTCGAAGACAAAGGTTCCGGGTGGACAGCCAGACTTGGTCTCCAACTTGCATGCATGGTACCTTCCTACACTTTTTATTGGCCTGGATTTTATAACGGGAGGACGCCTTCACCAAGTCAGCACGCACCTTAGTCCAGATGGCAGCAAAATACTGCACCGTATCTTCTACGGCTGGGACATCTAAGACAGGCAGGCTTTGAAATTCCGGAACGCGGGGGTGAAGACCGTAAATGATCTGAAATGGAGTATGATTTGTTGAAGAGTGATAGGAGGCATTATGTGCGAATTTGGCCCATGGCAGCAATGCAGCCCAATTATCTTGAGACGATGTCATAAAAATCCTCAGGAAGGTCTCTAGGTCTTGATTAACCCTCTCAGTGGAGCCATTGCTTCGCGGGTGGTAAGCCGTGGAAAAATTTTATTTCACCTGAAGAACAGAACATAAGGCTCTCCAAAACTTTGCAGTAAACTGAACACCACGGTCAGAGACTATCTCAACAGGAAGACCATGGAGATGGAATATGTGTTGAACGAACAGGTGAGCCAAGTCAGGGGCAGTAGGCAGCTTCTTTAGGGGTATGTAATGGACCATCTTTGAGAATCAGTCTACTACGACCCAGATAGTAGTGAACCCTTGTGAGTTTGGCAGATCTGTGACGAAGTCCATGGAGAGATGCGTCCATGGACGTGATGGAGTGGGTAGTGGCAACAATTCACCAGCCGGGGCCTGTCGAGAACATTTATGCTGGGCACAGGAGGAGCATGAAGACATGAATTCTAATACATCCGTTTTCATGGATGGCCACCAATAGTTTCTCTTTAAAAACTCCAAGGTCGTCCGGGTGCCAGAATGCCCTGTGAAGTGAGAGGAATGTGCCCAAGTGAGGAGCTGCTTCCTTAACTCCGGGGCCACAAACGATTTCCCAGTAGGCGGCTGGAACTGTAAGGTGGCGAACACTCTTGACTCCAAGACAGGGGTTTTGTATTGATTCTCTAGTTTGTCGTCACAGAGGAGGGATCTAGATAGAGCATCTGCCTTTTGATTGAGTAACCCAGACCGGAAGGTCAGAGTGAACTGGAACCTGGCAAAAAATATTGCCCATCGGGCCAGACGAGGACTTACACATTGAAGATTCTTGAGGAAAAGAAGATTTTTTTGGTCAGTAAACACAGTGAATGGAAACTTTGCTCCTTCCAGCAGATATCTCCATTCTTTTAATGCCAACTTCACTGCCAGGAGTTCTTGTTCGCCTATGGCGTAATTTCTTTCCGCAGGCGAGAATTTCTTGGAGAAAAACCCACAGGGATGAACTCGATTGTCCTCATAACGCTGGGATAGGACTGCTCCCACAGCTTCCGATGACGCGTTCACTTCCAATAGAAAAGGCCTATCCAGATCTGGCTGTCGAAGGACTGGAGCAAAAATGAAGGCTTGTTTTAGGAGCTGGAAGGCAGATTCTGCTTCAGGTGACCATAGGGCAGGATTGGCACCTTTACGGGTTAGGGCTGTAATGGGAGCCAGTAATGACGAGAATCCCTTGATGAAGCATCTGTAGTAGTTGGCAAACCCCAACAATCTCTGAATGGCTTTCAAAGTCTGAGGTCGGGTCCAATCCAAAATCACCTGTACCTTCTTGGGATCCATTTCCAGACTGGAGCCAGAGATGACATAGCCAAGGAAAGGCACACTGGGTACACAGAAGACACATTTCTCCAACTTACAGTAAAGGTGATTCTTTCTCAGACGAGTTAAAACTTCCTTCACATGTTCATGATGTTCCACTACAGAAGACGAAAATATTAGTATATTGTCCAGGTAGACAACAACTGAGACGTATAACAGGTCCCAAAAAATCTCATTAACAAAACTCTGAAAAACAGCAGGAGCATTACATAATCCAAAGGGCATCACCAAGTATTCGAAATGTCCATCCCTGGTATTAAAGGAGGTCTTCCATTCATCGCCAGCCCGAATACGTATGAGATTATAAGCCCCTCTTAGATCAAGCTTTGAAAATATGATGGAGCCCTTAACCCTGTCAAACAACTTTGTAATCAGGGGAAGTGGGTAACGATTCTTTACTGTTATGTCATTGAGACCCCGGTAATCTATACAAGGTCTCAGGCCACCATCCTTCTTGCCAACAAAAAAAACCCCAGCTCCAGCAGGTGAGGTGGAAGGTCGAATAAAACCCTTTGCCAGGTTGTCCCGGATGTATTCGGACATGGCTTGCGTTTCAGGCAAGGATAACGGATAGGTACAACCATGAGGAGTTATCTTGTCAGGTATTAGATCGATCGGACAATCCCATTCTCTGTGGGGAGGTAAGACATTTGCTTTTTGCCCAGAAAACACATCAGGTCGTATTTTGGGAAGACAGGATTTCTGACAGTCTGAACCCCATGAAAGAATCTGCATGGAACACCAGTCTATCCTGGGATTATGCTGGCGTAACCAGGGTAGACCTAGGATGATTTCTTGAGAAGCCTCTGGTATCACTAAGAACCTTAAAGACTCAGAATGAAGTACTCCGATCCGGACTAGAACTGGTTGAGTCTCCTTGGTGACTATTCCATTAGTTAGAGGACGTCCATCTACAGAGGTCAGGGAAATAGCTTGATTGAGAGGTGTACACGGAATCTGTAATTTATCGATCAAGCTGGAAGTCATGAAATTTCCGGCTGCTCCAGAGTCAAGAAGAGCAGAAACAAAGACAGGTTTAGGTTTGAGATCTAAAGCTAAAGTAATTTTAAAATCTTTAGTATTTGAGGACGGGCTCATACCTCCTAACTTGATGTCCCCGGGGTCAGTTAGGATTTGGCATTTCCCGGTTTACGGGGGCAAGGGACTACCAGGTGACCTGACTCTCCGCAGTACAGACAGAGGTTTTTTTGTAATCTTCTCAGATGTTCCTCTTTGGAGAGGTGGGTATGATTCACCTGCATTGGCTCTTCATCTGTAGAGGAAGGAATAGGACGAGTAGGAAAGGAAGGGGTGAATGACCTTTACCAGTCAGTTCTGTGCTTTTCAGCCTGACGTTCTCTGAAGCGCAGGTCAAATTTATTACAAAGTGATATCATGTCGTATAAGTTAGTAGGAAGCTCCCGGGTGACCAGATCATCTTTTAGTCGGTCTGATAGGCCATGCCAAAAGGCTGAGGTGAAGGCTTCCTCATTCCATTTGAGTTCTGATGCCAAAATTTGAAACTGCACGGCATATTGGCTGACGGGACGGATTCCTTGTCTCAGTGTCATGATGCTAGACAATGCTGATACAGTACATCCAGGTTCATCAAAAATCCTCCTAAATGATGACACAAAGCCTGCGTAGTTATCCAGTAACGGAGTGGTGAAGCCCAATCCAAGGCCGGGCCTGACAGTAGAGAGACGATGTAAACCACTTTGGTTTTTGCAGTTAAAAAGTTATCAGGCTGTAGAGTGAAGTGTATATCACACTGATTTAGGAATCCGCGACGGAGTTTAGGATTGCCGTCGAACTTGCTTGGCATAGGGAGATGTAAGCGGGGAGGCAACCAGACTCTTGTATTCCCAGACGCTGAAGCAGATGTAGTTGCTGGTACTCCAGGGGTGGATAAGGAAGTTTGTAAATTATCCTGTTGCTTAGACATCTGTTGCAGAAATTGAGCCATTTGATGCTGCATAGTTTCCAAGTTTTCTAGACGACCAGAAATGCACCAGAATAAATCCACTCCAGACTCCAGTTCCGTGGCCGGATCCATGAGGCCAGTGCAAACTGTAATGTTCTGGTTTAGTTGTGGACCCGGGGTGGTGACAGGAGCAGATACAGAAGCGGATTTAAATAAAAATGTAGAATCTTTAATGAGTGATTTAGCAGACATGGGAATGGCAAAAGCAAAAGTCCAGTTTTAGCACTAAAGTGCACTTGAAAACTGTAGTGAGGATAATGGGAGAATATCCAGATAGTGGCAGATAAGAACAGTCCAGTATGCAGGTTAGTGAGCTGAAAAAACACAGGCAGAGGTGATGAGTCCAGCTGGGAGTGAAATGGAAAAAACACAGGCAGAGGTGATGAGTCCAGCTGGGAGTGAAATGGAGGCAAGGTGCAGGGTGTCAGCAGGCTCAGGCACTCAGGCAGGGGAAAAGGTAGTGGAGGATGCAGGATGT
Organism: Taudactylus pleione; assembly: GCA_031769625.1. Taxonomy (NCBI): domain Eukaryota; kingdom Metazoa; phylum Chordata; class Amphibia; order Anura; family Myobatrachidae; genus Taudactylus; species Taudactylus pleione. The sequence continues at coordinate 1,697,893 of JAUIMM010000534.1, read as the reverse complement.
CCAGCGGGTTTTTGGAGCTGACAAGCAGGCTGGCAGGTAGCTTTTTCACAGGTAACAAGAGGTGAGCACAGAGAACTCCCTCTCAGCTAGGCTGAGATACATGTTGCACTGGCAATGAAGGAAGGCTCAGAACCTTCCCAAATACCCCATGCCGTGCTATGACTGGCTGAGAGGAGCACATGACTCACCAAGATTGGGCAGTTGAATCACATGGTCAGAAGGCAAGATGGCTGCGCCCATGCCAAACGGAACGGAAACACCGCCAGGCCCCACCAGCCCTGAGTGACAATGTGCCCGCACAGAAACTCGCGCAGCCAATGCCCCTCGCCAAACACCAGTGCCACCACCAGACACCCCCCCACCATAGTGACCTCACAGGTAATACCCGACGAC